>CM066044.1:134179651-134526688 GCA_033557465.1 Ichthyophis bannanicus
CAGACTGAGGTTGATATGGAAGGAGGGGCATAGATGTGAGGAAGTGGAGTGGAGGGGAAGTTGCAAAGGGGGAGAAGTAGAGACTCGGGGTAGTGGAGGGCGGAAGAGGTTTTGTTTCTTGAAGGGGGAGGGAGGAGACGGTAAAGGACAGCAAGGCCGCCACCGCTCCTACCCCGACGGGGTACTGACAGGGCAGAAAAAAGCCTGGGGGTAAGACAGCGATTGAGAAGTGGTTCCTCACCGTCTTTTAGCCAAGTTTCGAGTGAGGGAAAAAAAGAGACCCAAGGTGTGTGGGTGGGGTACAATATCATGGATCAAGAGTGAACTTTGAAATGCAAGAAGGGTTCAGGAAATGATGAGGAACAAGAGACATCATAGGTGGGATGTGAGATGGATCCTTAAAAAGAAACAAGAATACCAAAAAGATATCTACATGTGTTAATTGACTACAAGTGAGGCCATTTGCATAAATCATGAAAAACTCTGAGCCACATTAGGAAGCATGGGTATATCAGAACACTTGATAGTTCTCATTCACACCTTTACATGACCAAAAAGTCAACAGCTTCAAACAGAACAAGGTTGAAACAGAATGATTTAAAATCAGTAAATATAGTTTGACAAGGCTGCATGTTGTTGTTAAGTGCCGTCATGTCCAGGTGCACAACTCATGGCGAATCCTCTGTGATAGTTTGTCCTAATCTGTGATCGGTCCTTCAGTCAGGAGGCTCATTGTTGGGAGAATGGCACCCATACGCTGCTATTATTGTATCGATCCCATTCTCCTTTCCTGGCCTTCCTCTTTTACGTTGACCTTCTACCTTGCTAAGCATGATATCTTTCCTCTAATGATCTCTCTTCGCATGATGTATCCAAAGTATGAAAGTCGAAGTCTTGTCATCTGAGCTTACTAAGAAAGCTTAAGGTTTGATCTCCCTCTAGTACTGACTGGTTTGTTCTTTGGAGTCCAGGTCCGTTGGTATACACATATTCTTTGCCAGCACCATTAAATTCAAAGGCATCAATTTTTTCTTCCTGGCCTATCTTTTTCACTATCCAACTTTCGCATCCATGTGACGTTATTGAAAATACCATGGCTGCATATTTTTTCCCGTATCTGTTCAATTTATATGCAGAACAAAAGAAACAATCATAAGAGAAGCAGGACTGCATGAACGAAAATTAAAGTACTGTATGAAGATTGGTGGAAGACCTCATCAAACAACATTTGCTATGCTGACAATACCATGTTACTGCTGAAAGTAAAAATGATCTGAGGCATCTGCTTATCAAGATCAAAGGAACATATTTTAAAATGGGCCCTCAACATTAACATGAAGAAGACAAAGATCCTGACAACTAACAACCACTAATTTTCATCCATGATGGAAAAAAACTAGAAATAGTAGACAGCTCTCAACCAGTTTGGATCCATGAATCACGTATTGAAAAGACTAAGCCTGTCAAGAGAAATCTTATGATGTATTGTTCTTGGCCCAGAATGGGCTTTGGAAAGACCTATAACAAGATTTTCAAAAGCAGAGATGTATTTATAGATATAGAAATATTTGAATTTGTCAAAAACCATGGTGTTTTCAAAATAATGTCATATAGGATGCAAAAGTTGGACAGTGAAGAAAGCAAATAACAGGAGGAAAATCAAGGGTCTTCTGAATTGTGGTGCTGGCGAAGCATAATGCATATACAATGGACTACAAACAGAAGAAATCAATCAGTACAATAGGAGGTTCCAACCTAAGCTTTCTTTGACAAGATTTTGACTTTCATACTTTAGACACATCATGCAAAGAGAAAGACAACTAGAGAAAGACATCATGCTTAGCAGGGTTGAAGGTCAAAGCAAGAAGACGATTGGCAATATGATCGATCGATACAATAACAACAGCTATGATGCACTCTATCAACAATTAGCTGCCTGATTGAAGATCAAGCACAGTTTAGGACAAATATCATAAGAACATAATGTAAGAAATGCCATACAGAATCAGACCAAGGTCCACCAGGCCCAATATCCTGTTTCTAACAGTGGCCAATCCAGGTCACAAGAACCTGGCAGGTTTCCTCAAAAGGCACACAAGGTTTCCACAATGTTGTTCTTTCCTATGGTGCATAACTTGTGCACTTGTCCACATTAAATTTCATCTGCCGTTTGTAACAATCTAGCCTTCTAATTTATGAAGGTCCTCTTGGCAATTTTCACTATCCTTTTGTGTTTTAAACAACCTTTGAATAATTTTGTATCATCTGCAAATTTGATCACCTCATTCATTATTCTCATTTCCAGGTCATTTATGAAGATGTTAAAAAGTAGTGGGCCCAGCTCAGATTGCTGAAGTACTCTACTAGTCACCTTTTATCCTTACTCTCTGCTTTTTATTCTTTTAATCATTTCCTGATCCACAATACTACACTGCCTCCAATCCCATGACTTTTTAATTTGGCCATGAGGGACCTTGTCAAAGGATTTCTGAACATCCAGGTACACTGTATGAACCGGCTCACCTTGGTCTACCTTTTTATTCACACCTTCAAAAAAATATAACAGATTAGTAAGACAAGACCTTCCTTGGCTGAATCCAGGTTGTCTTTCTCCGTTGAACTATGACTATCTACATGTTCAGTAATTTTGCTCATTATAATGGTTTCTATCATTTTGCTTGATACCAATGCCAGGCTTACTGGTCTGTAGTTTCCTGGATCCCTCCTGGAACCCTTTTTAAAAATAGGCATTATATTGGCCATTCGCCAATCTTCAGGTATTACAGATGATTTTAATGATAGTTCATAGATTACTAATAGTAGGTCTGCAATCTCATTTTTCAGTTCTTTCAACACCCTTGAATGTATGCCATCCAGTCCAGGTGATTTACTGCTCTTCAGTTTATCAAATACTTGTAATATATCTTCCTAGTTTATCAGTATTTCTTTCAATTTCTTTCACCTTGAAATACCATTTCAGCATGAGTAATTTCCCTACATTTTCTTCGGTAAAGACCGAAGCAAAGAATTCATTCAATCTCTCCGCTATGGCCTTGTCCTCCCTTAGCACCCCTTTTGCCCCTCTATCATCTAATGATCCAACTGAATCTTTCAGAGGTTTTTGCTACAAATGTAATTGAAAAAGTGTTTTCTTATGCGTCTTTGCTTCCACAGCAAGCTTTTTTTTCAAATTCTCTCTTTGCTTGCCTTATCAATGCCTTGTATCTAACTTGCCAGTGCTTATGTTGTTTCCCATTTTCATAATTTGGCTCCTTTTTCCATTTCCTGAAAGATGCATTTTTGGCTACAGCAGCATCTCTGACTTCACCTTTAAACCATGCTGACAGTTTTTTGGCCTTCTTTCACTTTTCTTAAAGCGTGGAATACATCTGGTCTGGGCTTCCAAGATAGTATTTTTAAATAATGCCCATGCTTGATGTAAGTCTTTAACTTTTGCAGCTGCTCCACTTAGTTTTTTCTTAAGTATTTTCCTCATTTTATTATTGAAAGTTAAAAGGTAGTACTGTAGATTTCCTTGCTTTCCTTCTTCCCCTCTTGTTGGTTCATGAATGAGCTGCTCCAAGAAACTGCCATTTATTTCATCTAGAAACTTTATCTCCCCAGTATGTCCTGCAGTGACATTGACCCAGTTGATACTGGGGTAATTGAAATCATTCATTATTACTGTGTTGTAACTTTTGTGAGCTTTCCTGCTTTCTCTTAGTATTTCATCATCCATCTGTTCATTCTGGCCAGGTGATCGGTGCCTTCCCCTTTTTACATGGGAATTCTATCCATAGAGATTCTACAGTGTATTTTGCTTGCTGCAAAACTTTAATCCTATGTGACTCTATGCCCTCTCTAACATAGAGTGCAACCCCTCCACCAATTTGATCTACCCCATTGCGATATAGTTTGTGCCTAGGTATCACAGCGTCCCATTGGTTGTCCTCCTTCCACCATGTCTCTGAGATGTCAATCATATCTAACCTTTCATTTAGCGTTATATATTCTAACTCTCCCATCTTATTTTTTAGACTTATAGCATTTACATACAGGCATTTTAGAGATTGTATTTTATTCATATTAATCTAGTTATCAGTTGATAGGGGGAATTTGGAAACTTTCAGCTCTATACTTAAGGCTTCTGGATTACTTTTATTTTTATTGGAATCTCTCTGTTGGGATGTCCTAACTCCCCTTTTACGCTAGTATCCTTCAAGGATACATTCTTCTGAACCATGTACTCTTGGCAATCGACTTTCCCCTAGTATCTAGGTTAAAAACTGCTCTATCTCCTTTTTAAAGGTTAATGCCAGCATCTTAGAACCATCCCAGTTAAGGTGGAGCCCATCTCTTTGGAAAAGCCCCTCCCTTCCCCAGAATGTTGGCGAGCTCCTAATGAATCCCAGACCCTCTTCTTTGCACTGTCTCATCCATGCATTGAGACTCCAGAGCTCTGCCTGCCTTTTGGGTCCCACATGAGGAATGGGAAGCATTTCGAGAATGCCACCCTGGAAGTTCTGGATTTCAACTTCCTACCTAAAAGCCTAAATTTAGCCTCCAGAACCTCCCTCCCACATTTTCCTATGTCATTGGTACCAACATGTTCCGGGACAACTGACTCCACCCCTGCACTGTCAAAACGTTGTCTAGGTGGCGTGTAAGGTCTGCTACCTTTACATCAGGCAGGCATGTTATCAGGCAATCCTCACGTCCACCAGCCATCCAGCTATCTACATGCCTAATGATCAAATTGCCAACTATAACAGCTGTCCAAGCCCTTCCCTCATGGGCACATGGATCTAGAGAAACCTCGGTGCGAGATGGTTTTATATCAACTACAGGATCACTTCCTGCCACACCAAGGTGATGCTCTCCTTTCATGCGACTTCTCTCTTCCATTGCAACTGAGAGGCTGCCAGACTTGAGGTGGGACTTCAGTACTGTGTCCCTGTAGTTCTCGTATCCACAGGGTCACTGTGAGATGACATCGACTGGACAGCACTTAACAACAACATAATATTGATTATTACAGTATAAGGATATATAAGGACTGATTATGCTGCAGTAGTTGAATCTTCAGTTTCATCACTTGACCCGGACATGTCTTTGTTTCATGACATCATGAAATTTTACAGAACAAAAGCTTAATTAAACAAACTCTTGATAAAAGCTTAATTAAGCTAACAGAACAAAATTTGAAAATGTCAATTGGACTTAATTGCAAATTAATTTAATCCTATCTTATTTATTTATCATAAATCTGAGTCAACTAGCAAAAGTCATTTTACCCCTGAAAGATTATCAGTTGTACTGTTGAATAGTTTGCTGTGCACTTTGATATATTACCGATTTCTTATTTTCTTATCATGGAACTGTCATCAGCTCTGCTTCACGCAATGATGCTTTGTTTCCATAATCTTAATTAATAAGGGACTCTAAAGACTCCCTCCAACATATCACTGACTGTACAACTGGTGGTGTGGCATTTTGACTGTTCTTGGTGTAATATTAATGTATCTGCTTAAACAGTGAGAAAATGTGGAATTTACAGAGGGTTCTTTAGGGAAGAACATTCAGTTGTGTGAACGGTACAGAATCCAAAGGACGAGATGGATCTTCAGGCAGTTCACAGTATTCTAAAACAAGGATTCCTCAGGCACCTAATCTGCTCACAGATCATCCAAGTTTCTATTTGTTCTTTTACAAAAAATGTTGGGGGGGGGGGGGGGAGTGGGGATATTCAAATGGATTAACACAGTTAGCAGATTTGCTAACTGCATTAATCTCTCTCTTTGGGATATTCAGCAGCATTAACATGGGGGCAGTTCAAGTGGGGCACCTGGCCATAACTGGGCAGCAGCGATATTGAACCCCTGCCCAGTAATGGCAAGGTGTCAAAAGGAAGGCGCAGCAAACTTTCACCATGGAAGCTAACCAGTAGAGGCTGAATATCGCCACTGCCCAGTTAGCTTCCTGCCAATCCGGGCAACCCATATATTCAATGCTGGTGAGAGATAATCGCCGAATAGCACCACCGTTACCGCTTAGCTAGATAAGTGTACTAAATTAAAGTGTCCGAATAAATCAAATACCAACACTTTTAAGATGTTTATAAAGGTTATTATAAATTAGATTGCTTCCTTATGCAGAATACATATCCATTGTTAGTCACATACACAATTTAGTTAATATGTGTGCTACTTTCAAAGAGTTTTTATTAACTCATAAATTATGGATCAACTATTGACATAGCACTCTTTTGGGATTCAAAAAGCGTCCCGTATAGTTGTGCTAACATGTAACCTGAAATCCTTTCTGGACCAAAGAAGGGGACATTAATTTTTAATTTGGAACTGGAAGAGGCAGCTCCTGGGCCTTGAGCAACAAATGAGTCTGTTTTTTGGATCTGCAATGAATATTCATCAGAAATGCTTGCATATATTTGGTTTTAAGAGCTTGGTTACTTTTGGCAATCTTGAGAAACAGAGTTGCCTACCGCTGATCCAGCAGCTTTGGCCTCTGTCTTGAACCTAATCAATGTTTTGGGTCTTTCTCTGCACCAACATGGGCATCTTTAAAAATTACATTCACCTGCACTATTCTTTTATTTTTTTAAAATTATAAGAATAGTTTTTGGCTGAAAATATGACGGAACAGTTTGTATAATAAGAGGTCAGATTTGGGGCAGAGTGAGAGTGGGCTTTAAAATTTTCTGGATCATGGAGGTACAGCTGCTCTCCAGATAACTTATACATATTGGGGAGGGAGGGTGAGACAGGTAATTTTATAAAATCATTTTAGTGCATGTGTGGCAATATATACATGTAAAATGGCTCTTATGAAATTAAAAACGAATAACAACCAACTTCCAAACTTGCTCTCAAAAATGGCAAAGCTCAAAATATGAAAAGCATGATCTGTAATAGAGAGGGAACCTCATATGATAGTGGAACCACAATGTAACATATCATACTGCTTAAATATAATCACTGGTCCTCAGAAGTTCAAGCTATTCATGGCTGTATAAAATTACCTAAGGCATAAAAGTATATGCTGTGGCAATTTAGGGTGGTTAAAAAAAACAACTAACAGATATGAGGTCTCCACAAGGTGGGTTTTGTTCTTCTATCATATTTATAACAAACACACACAAAATTTTAATGAACTGAACAGCAGACAACTGGAATGTCTGGTAATGGTGGCCACTGAAGGTTCTGCACCATTTTTTCTTTGTTTCTGCTGAGACTCTGTCATCAAAAAGGGCTACGTCTGCCAAATGTTCAGAACAAAAATGCAACAGCCTGGTTTGGGTAAGTCGAATGTCATTGAGAGCTGCTCGGATTGCAAATGGTGCTTCATTCTACTGTCTGACTTAAACAAGACTGACAAACAGAGCCAAATCTGTAATATTCTTGGACTCACGTGCAGTCATCCTGAACTGAGCCTTAAAAAGGAATATTTTCAATGCATAAATGCTTTATCCCATCCATAAAAAGTTCAGATTGAGGAGATCTTTAAGGGGTATGTTTACTAAACTGCGTTAGTGTGATTCGCATTAGGAGCCGCGTTAGTGGAAGAAATGCCAAAAAAGGACATGGGTGGTACATCGTTAGTGATAACGCGCGTTATAATGCGCTGCGCAGCAACGATCGTTACAGGGCGCGTTACTGCACGTTAAGCGTAAGAAGGCATGCAGACACCCACATACAGAAACAGAGCTGTAGCACAATGGTTACTACACAGACCGATGGTACAAGGGTCATGGGTTCGATTCCCCAGTGTGCCTAATGAATAAGGCTGGCTGAGGTGTCATGTGTAACCCTTTGAAAGCCTACTATAATATTTTAATCCACAGTCTGCAGCTGGGTTAATGTTTGCATATGTCAGGAAAATTGTACCCGTCTTATTCAATATGTCCCAATAGTGACGTTCTCTCTGCCATGGTCATGTATTATATACCATTTGATAGGAATATTTAGGCAGAAGTTTGGATCCCGAAAGTTTTGGGCTTGCCCTGGAAAGGGTTAAGTATTGGGCTGTGAGGAAGTTTAGTTGTACTGTAATAGTGCTGCTAGCAAACACACCCTCACAGTGGCGTAACCTAAGGTGCCACATAAGGCACCCTAGAAGGCACTCCATAGGGCACATTATAAAGTGCGCTGTCTGCCAAGGCACCCTATAATGTCCCCTATAGGACAGCATATAAGGCACCTTATAAGACGCTTTATAGGGCGACATATAAGGTGCCCTATAGGGCGACGTATAAGGCGCCCTAAGGTGACAGTACCCTGAGGGTGGTTCTGCTGGCAGCACTAATATATAATAAAAATAGACAATGCCTAAGACAGCCCTATCGATGAACCCCACTGTGGGTTGTGAACCCATGATCCCTGGCTCCATGGGCAGTGAAGTAACCAGTGGGCTAGAGCTGCTAATAAACACCTGGCTGGCTACAGGAGGACTGCACGGCACCACACCCACATTCTGCTGTGGTTACCAGGGAGATTACATACCACCACCCAACCCACCCTCTGGGGCTCAGGGTGGGGGACAGGATCTCCCACCCACAGATCCACTTTCTACCCCCCTGCAATGGTGGCAGTAGATGGGACCATCACCCCAGTCCTGCTAGGGATCAAACACCCTACAGGGCAGGCAATGCAGAGTAGTACACATCCATAACGCAATAGCAGACAGACGGCAGGTCTGGAAATGCTCAGCTGCCCCCCACCATTATCTGACATTCTCCAGCAGCAAGCCTACAGCCGCTGCACCCTGCACGGTGTTCCAGCAAGACACATACTAGCTGCAGACAGTCCGCCAGTTAGTCCATAGTCCTGGAGGAGATGCATGTGCCCAGAACGGGGATATCAGCATACACACCAAGCAGATAAGTCAGTGATTGGACCCCAAAAGGAAACCCATAAATATCACATAAGAGAAATACAATATAGCACTATGGGGGAACCTAGCCATGCCATGGTCACTGTTCAGTCAGGGTGAGAGTGACCTCCCAGCAGGACATGCTATGGCCACCCTGTCTGTGCAGGTGGTACCGGGCACTACAATGTCTGGCCATTGCCCTATGTCCTGTGCAGATGCGGCCAGGCCAGGCCACCCTATCCAGGCTATTCCCACGGTACCTTGCTCCTCATTATGCACATTGGCAGGCCAATACTGGCAACAGTGCTAGCAGTGTGGGCTGTGGAGGGTGTTAGCAGCCACCACACACTGGATAGACAGACACACACTCCCCACACCTATGCCAGCATTGTGCAACTATAGAGGTGTTGGGCAGCCCAGGCACCACACCAGTCCTGGGCACAGTGCAGGCATGGCTATGGTACGCAATACTGTAGGAGTCACCCCCCAGATTGGGAAACACTGTCAGACACACGACCTGTAGCACACTCCACAGACATCAGAAAGGTTGCTATGATGCAGCTCACTCCGAAAATTGTACTTAACCTAGGAATTGCTATCTGCCAGTAATCATAGCAACCTTTTGATAGCTGTGTACCATATTCCCCGGTTTAGGGTGGCATTACTAAGGTATGCAAGTGCTAGTATTGGGAGATGCACGCAGAGCCCAAAGTCCTGCCTTTCCAGGAGGCTTTGGATAATGGGGCCGGTGGGTGCGGGTGTGTCTGCCCCTGTTGGCTGCTGCTTTACGGCAGAGGTTCCCAACTCCATTCCTGTGGTGCAAAACACTGTTCGGGTTTTCATGCTGTCCCTCATGAATATGCATGAGATACATCTGCATACCATGGGGGTGGCGCATAGAAATGCAGCACAGGCATCTTTATCAGAGGTAGCATGGAACCTGAATGGTGTTTGGCCCTCCAGGACTGCATTTGGGAGGCTCTGCTCTAGGTAATGTGCATGTTTATGGTGTCTGTGCTCTGTAGGGTAAAATGTAGGTGTTTTGGGCATGTTTACGTCATCTGCAAGAAAGGTTCTGTCTGTATTAGCACGTTATAGTAGTGGGTAAAATATGAGGACTGGGTTGGCGGAAACCACAGCTGGGACTTGAACCTGTGACCTTCTGCTTCTGAATACACTGGTTTTGTGCACTGCACCACCATGTTATCACAGAGATGGTGCATTCCCTGGTGATACCATGACTGTTGGTCAGACAGGGCCTGTCTGTTGCAGTGCATGGCACCCACCTACACAGGGCTAGACCACGGTCTGCTCTGGGCAGCTGCCACTGCCCCCTCCACCACCAGTATCCCTCAGCCACCATGCTGACATGCCCTTCTGCTGGTGGAGCTGGGTGGTGCGCAGTCTCAGGCCATCCAGTGTGCAGGTAGGCAGCTGCCTATGGTGCGGGTTCTAGGGTAGGGGTGCCTGCATAGACGTCCATGCTCCCCCCCAGCCCCGCCTGCCAATGTTCCGTGCCCTTGGGGGTAGCTGTTGGGTACTATCCCCTGTGACACTTTGGGAAACCCACTCTTGCCCATATTGGACCTTCAGCAGTTGCTGTCTGGCTGCTCCACTGTTTCAGCATTCGTATGGGCCACCTAGGCATCATCCTAGTCCGCACTGTGGCCCAGCTGCACCACAGCATGTGCCGCCTGTGGCCCTCTGTATCCCCTTCTCCGGCATCTGTCCAGTTGCCGTTCCGACATGCCCGCCCTGATGTTGCGGGACATGTGCACCTGTCCGATGGTGGGGAAAACCCTGAGCAGCGCTATGTCACTGTGGGCTCATTCACCTTGTATGGGGACGACGTATAGACCCTTCCACGATTTTATATCTGTTCTATGGGGCTTACTCGGGGGGGGGGAGGGGTTGATGTTTCTCATTGTTACCACTATTGCCCAGCTTGGTTATTGTTTTTTTCCAGTTTGTTGGGGTCATTTTCAGTGTTTCTGTGCCCTTTTGTTCTGTGCACATGTATCACACTTATCACTGTTTTTTGGTTTCCCTGCCTGGACTGTACATTGCTGACACTGAAATTGTTTCTCTCCCCTGTAATGTGCCTTTAACGGTAGGTTTTCATTCGCGTTGGAATTCAGCCCTGAAATTCAGCAGGTTAGTGTGAGGGGAGCCTCTCCCCGCCCACTCTCCGCCCATTGACCCCTTCTCTCCGCCCTCTCTCCACCTTCTGCGGTGTTTTACCGCGCCGCGGGAGTTTACGATCGTTAACTACGGTTAACGCGTGTTATGTAACATTAACGATCGTTCGCACGTCATAACACGCGTTATGATGTGCGAACGATCGTTAACGTTACATAACGCGTGTTGTTCACAATTAACGCAGTTTAGTAAACATACCCCTAAATGTTTCATAATCAAGCTGAAATTTCACAGGTAAGCAAGCTATCCCTAATGGACAAAAATAAGCTTTGTGGAGAAATAATTCTACAAACTTTAACTTTTTGCATTGGTTTGTGGACCACCCTACTGTGGCATGAACACAGATACTTTTGCTGTAGTCATTACCAGGGATGTGGCCTGGGTGAAGCCTGGGCAGAGTCATGAAGTATGGACACTGGACAGTGATTATAAAACATACTAATTTGCCTGAATACTTGTGTACTTTACATGTGAGCATTTACATCTGCTCCTGAGCAGGTGTAAATGTCCATAACCTCAAAGTAGCCAGGATCACAGTTGGATTTGTGCTAGTATTTTTTTAAATGTTTTTTATTTTTTATTTATAACTTTCACATACAACATTCAAAAATCAAACATGAATGAACAGAAAAACATCAAATCAAAATAATAAAGCAATCGGCTAATTATAGAAAGTGAAAAAGCATTTATAAACCCACACTAAAAGAAGGAAAACAGAAGGGCAGAAAAAGAAATAGAAGTTTGGACCACGCATTGGTAGCCCTCACCACAGAAAGAAAAAAAAAGTATTATTAGGAAGGAGGAGACTTATATATCAGTCAGATGGGTAGGACATTACAGCTTAACTACAACCTCCCTAGCTACCAGAAACTCAAAAATCTGTTTACAGTCAAAAAACATAAAATATTTTTCTTTAAAGGTAATTCCTCAATGACATGGAAATACAATGATAGAAACACAAGGAGAGCAGAGCCCTCGCAAGGAGCAGTAGAAACACAAACAGCGAAGGCCGATCAAGGTCACGGGTACTAAACTTTATTAAAAAAACACCCCCTACGTGTTTTGGCGTGTAGCCTTCATCGAGGGTACGCATATATTGCACCGTGTAAAATTACTTTGTGATCTTGCTGCGAATTGGACTGCTACGATTCATTGGCCTTGGAATACTTATGAGAAAGGTCTTTTTCAAGACCACAAACTAATTTTACACGGTTCAATATATGCGTACCCCCTGATGAAGGCTACATGCCGAAACGCGTAGGGGTTGTTTGTTGAATAAAGTTTAGCTCCCTTGACCTTGAGTGCCCTTCGCTGTTTATGGAAATACAATGATGACATGGCAATTTAAACAAAAGATTTGTTCCTAGAGGCATGACTCTTGACTTTAACCCTAAGAATTCCTTCCTCCTTTTTTGTGTATTCTTAGATCAGGGAAAAGATGAACTTTTGATCCCAAAAACGGATCCTCCAGATTCTTAAAGAATAAATGCAAAACCAAATTAAGCTCACACTCGAGGGCAAAGGTATCAAAGAGGGTGACCTGTTCTGTTATTACTTCCAAGGAGCTTTCTAAGAACCCCGTAAGGTCCATCGCTCCCGTCTGGGGCAGCTCAGAACCATATCCTACAGAGCTGCATCCCAGAGACAGGTCTTGTGCTAGAGTAAAAGGTCATCTTGTGGGATCTTCAAGACCTCTCTAAAATACTTACTTGCCATTTCCAAAGATGACAAAAGAGGAAATTTAGAGAAATTCAACATTCTCAAGTTCTTCCTTCTGGATTCATTCTCCAGATGTTCCATTTTCCTAGCCAACAATACCTTGTCTTTAACCTGGGCCACATTCAGTTCTTGAAGCTCTCCCAGTTGTAAATCCATCTGAGCAACTTTCCCAGCTTGTTCACTCTGATCTTGAGAGACCTCATCCACAACAGATTTAACCAGATTAACCTTTTTAAAAGACCCCACCATAGTCAAAAGGGAGGAATTTAAAGCTGCGATAACTTCCCACAGCGATTCCAAAGTTATAATGGCTGGCTTCACAATTTTACTGGAATCAGAAGAGTTTCCCAAACTGGATTCCACCTAGAATCTCACTGCACATGGGACTGCTGGTCCGGCTGCACCTTCCACACACCATGCTTCACTCCTCTTTAATGAGATACTCATCTGCACACTGAGGGGAGCACACTACCAGGAGACCCAATGTTTCCGGGTCGCAGCAGCATCAATTGAGGTTCAGGGCTCAAAACCCCCCCAGAGGCACTCAGGTCTGTGGCATTAGTAGCACACTGACCCACTGAAGATACCAGTTCTGCTCAAATTGCCCGTATTCCACACACTTCTAAAGTCTTCTGAGCAGCCTCCGATGTTTTCAAAGGACCTGAGGGCAGGCTCTTCTGTTTACATTTCCTCTTGCCCATCTCAACGGCTCAGGGGAAGCAATGCTGCTTGACGCAGACAATCAGTGTGGGAGCTCAGCATTGGAGCTCTTTTCCGCATACCATCTTGCCCCCCCCATCTCTTGCGCTAGTATTTTATGAAGACCCAGGCATCTATGTGTCTATAAATTTGGGCCAAAGTAGGCACCTTCTTGCTCTTTAAACCTTTTATAAAATTACCCTCTTAGTGTAGGCCTCCTGAATAGCAGGCCTAATGAAATGTATAGTGCCAGCACAGCGACTGCATTGCACATATATTCAGGGCTGCTGCTTAAGAGGTTATTCTACAAGCACTATTCATGATTAGGGGCCCTTTTACTAAATCCTGTTAATGCATTTTTAATGCATGGTAAGTGCAAAGCCACTGTGGTAACTGTCGGGGGCATAACCAGCATGTTCCTGGCTGTTAATGCTAACGTGTGGTGCAATTAATGCAGGTGCACTTAATGAGGCCCATAATTGTCACATTTGCCAATGAGTGCATGGCAAGTGCTAGTAGTTATGTATCTAGCACATGATGATTGATTAATGTGCATCTTAGCAATCGTTCGCTGTCATGCCCTCATATTAGGTGTCACTGCAGAAAGTGAGCTCCTGCTAAAACGTACATTGATCACCTAGTGGGCTTAAGTAAAAGGGCCCCTTAAAATTGTATAATGAGTCATATACATGTGTAGATCACATCCATAGCAATTTAGAAAAGATCCAGTTTACACGTGGATACCCTGTCCAAAGTGCACAGGGATATGTCAGGGGCATGGCCTGGGTGGCAACAAAAATCTACAGGTAAATTCCCCAATTTGTATAGCGGATGAATATGCAAGCTTGAGATTGTCCACATCTAGATTTACACTAGCTCCTCAACACGACTAGGCATTTAAAGTGCTTGTTTCAGCCAGCTCTTTACATGAGGGATTAAGGAAGTTATCTCCTTTAATCCCCCACTATTAACATCCAGGTTCAAATCTAAATGAGGTAAAAAAATAGAGGTCTCTGTAGGTGCCTAAGAACGGCAGCATGTCTAAGTTTGCAGAATGGCTGAATATCTGTGCAAGTGTCGACATGTACGCATGCGCATTGTGAAATACCAGCACTTAGACTTGTAAGTCGTTGGGTTTCCGCTGTCATTTTTTCCCACATGAATATCTCTGAAATGGCTTTTCCTGCTGTGCATGGCTATCACTCCTCATGTGTTCCTGCAATTCCATCTGTCCATGGCCTGATGATCTGAAGCATGCCCATTTTAAGGGGCAGAGATATGTCAATTTTACATCATTCTCACACATGCACACCCTCTCTTCTAAAGCTGACATAGATTTGCAGACGTTTTCACTTCCATATCCATTCTACCACATACAGTAAGGGGTCTATTCTGTCCCCCTGCCGTCCTTGTCAAAAGCCTCCCCGTATGAACAAGGCATTTGTATGGGGAGGCTTAGATGGGGTGGGAGGAGGCTTTCCGGAGGCAGAGCGAGGGCGGGGCATGGGTGGCCTGCGACCCTGGATGTACAGGGCTGATTCTGTGTATGTCTGGGGCCGGTAAACTGGAGGTGGAATAAGTCCCCCTGGATGTCGGGGGACAGCAGGCCTGGACAACGTCGGAAAGGTGAAGGGGTGCAGAGGATTCCCTGCAGCTCAACTCTGGCCATGGAAGGCCAGATCAAGGGTCGGGCTACGGGGAAAGAAGACTGTGGTCGGCAGCCAAGGATCGCGGCTCCTGAATGGAGCTGCAGCGCCATGGCAATGGGACACCATGGCAGCGTGGCTCCATTCAGGAGCCTGACTGAGGTAGCCAGGCAGGTGGCTGTGCATGCAGACCAATCAGAATTGGGTCCCGGCCTGCACGTACAGACCCCAGACCTGATTCTGATCCTGCAGGGCACGTCTAGCCCCCGCGGGATCAGAATCATGTCTGCCTCTGGGCATCCCGATTCCAATCGGACGCACAGAGGTCTGGACGCACATATTAGACTATGCCTCCACATGTCCTTTCTAAAATGTGTCTTTAAACATATAGCAGTGCTGAAGCTATGTATTAAGCACTGGCACTTGAACTTATGTGGTCACCGCACTGATAGAAAATTGACCTCACTGTATTTCAAAACTATTTGAGAGAAGCCAAATGCGGGCAATTCTGTAATAAGCTACTCCACTGCAAGGCTTTTAAATTGATTTCCTTGAATTAATGGTGTTTGTAGAATGTAAAACTACATTAACTGCTCTAGCTTTTTTGTACATTCTTGTGCATTCAAGAATAAAATATATGGACAAAAATCTACTAAAAGGCTCGTGGGAATTGCTTATGTTTAGAATTATGTTTTAATTTGATTTCAAAGGTATAGAAATTCCAGAGATTTCAATTTTGTTTTAAGAAACAATATACCATAGGGAGGAGATTACATATTACTTTATACAGTTCAGTGCAATATTGTGCATCGTCTCGATACAGTTCTAGATCCTAGTGGAATAGTTTATAAAAATAGCAGAGTGGATTCATATATTCTAATTGTTCTTTGATACTAAAAAATCCAATGATGGTTTAACCCCTTAGAAATTAAATCAGTTTTGTAGGCTCTAGGAAACCTTGTGGAAACCTTTACTGTCCTTCTAAAACGAAATCTCAGTTTTTTCCCAATCTTTCCAGGAAAATAAATAAACCTTGCAGATATTACTTCCTCCGAAATCATAACAAAGTACTGTGCTACATGCCTACATGGCAATTAGCTCTGAGATTCAATCGTTTCTCTCTGCACAGAGATAGCACCATTCCTAAGAGACATTCAGATAAATGACTGTCTCGCTGTAGTGAAATTAAAATTGTGAACGGCGGTTGTTCAGGGTGATCTTCTCTCAGCACTTTTTTCTGAAGTGTACAGTCAGACTGGCTAACCTACTGAACAGGGCTTTAAACTAGATTTATTAGCGGTGGCTGTAGAACCCTATGGGTAAGTAAATGTCCTTAGGTAATTAAAACATTAAACACCTCTGTAGAAATGGAGAGAAAGGGGTAACATCTGGAAAGCAATGTGTGTTAATGCCTGTAGCATGAGAAATAACAATTCTGGATCTTGAGGCTTTAATGGAAGAGGCTGACTTGGATTTACTCGTGGTCACAGAGACATGGTTCGTGGAGAACCACGACTGGGGTGTAATTATACCGGGCTATAATTCATTCAGGAAGGACAGGGTAGGAAGGAAGGAAGGAGGAGTGGCCCTATATGTAAAAAATAACATTAAAACAACAGACCTTCAGGGCTTGCAAAGGAAGGAGAAATCACTGTGAGTTAAACTGGAAAGAGAGAACGGAGCATCCATTTGCACTGGTGTGATATACAGACTTTCTGCATAGGTAGAAGTGGACAGTGATTTAAATGAAGACATTCACAGTATTCCTGTGAAAGAAGAAGTGCTACTGATGGGTGATTTAAAAATGTTGAATGTTGATTGGGACATCCCTGCATCAGTTTCGTCTAGAAGTAAAGAGATCCTGGCCTCTTTACAGGAAGAACTGTTCTGGCAATTGGTAACCCACCTAGGAGGTGGCCATACTGGACCTGGTGCTTACAAATGGCAGAGTGTTTCTGATATTACAGTAGGTGATCATCTCACATTCAGTCATTACTGGATGGCGTGGTTCAGTATTAGGACAAGGGCTGAGATACTCTGGTTCAATGAAAAGTGAGGGCCCTAGACTTTAGGAAAATTAACTTTTTAAAGATGGGATAAAACTTCAAGGAATCATTATCTGGATGGGAACAGCTGATGGATGTAGAAAGGCACTGGGAAAAAATGAAAAGGGATATTTTAAGGGTAACATACTTCTTTGTTACTAAAGTAAATATATGTAAAAGGAAAAGGAGGACACTAAAGTTCTTGGAAGAAGAAGCTGAAAGTGATGAAAAAGAGAATGGCCTTCATAAATTGAAAGAGATCACAGAAAGAGGAAGACAAGCATCAATATTTGGAAAATCTAAAAAAAAAACTAGGAAAGTAGTCAGGAAGACAAAGAGAAAAGCTGAATTAAAAATAGCCAATGCAGTAAAATAAGGGAACAAAACATATTTCAGATGTGGTAGTGACAAAAGGAAATGCAGAAGTAGTATTGTCAGATTCAAAGGGGAAGGGGAGGAATATGTAGAAATTGATAAGGATGAGAGGAATACTTAACAAATATTTCTGATCTATGATCACAGATGAAGGGCTGGGAATAGGACCTCTGAAACCACACACAAATAGGAGCAAAGTGAGGTGGATCTTGAATGATTTTCAGAAGACTGTGTTTGTGCAGAGCTAGCTAAACTACAAATTGACAAAATAATGGAGCCAAGTGGAATACATCAGAGAGTATGAAAGGATCATAGGGAAGTTCTGGAGCTCTACTGTCTGACTTTTTCAATGCTTCTTTAGATTTGTGAATGATCCAGGAGGACTGGAAATGAGTGAATGTAGTCTACCTAAAAGCAGGAGTAAGGATGAGGTTGTAAACTACAGGTCAGTTAGTCTGACCTTTGTGGTGATTAAATTAATGGAAACACTGCTAAAACAGAGGATACTGAGGTTTCTGGAATACAATGGATTGCAGTATCTAAGGCAGCATGGTTTTACTAGAGGTTGGTCTTGTCAGACAAATCTGATAAATTTCTTTGAATTGATGACCAAGAGTTGGACCAAGGGAGAGTGCTAAATATAGTGTACTTAGAATTCAGTAAATCCTTTGACACTGTTTCACACTGGTGACATAAATAAATTGAGCCCCTAGATATGGATCCTAACGTGACTGACTGGGTTAGAAACTAGTTAAGTGTGAGGTAACAAAGAGGACAGGTAGATGGAGTTCACTCTGTGGAGAAGATGTTATCAGTGGTGTGCCATAGGGATCTGTCCTTGGCCTGATTCTTTTTAACATTTTGTAAGTGATATTGCAGAAGGGCTGTTGGTAGGGTTTGCCTCTTTGTGAATGATTCCAAAATGTGCAAAAGGGTAGATGCTCAGGAAGGAGAATAAAACACGAGGAAGGATCTAGCAAAGCTTGAAGAATGGTCAGAATTTGGCAACTGAGATTGAATGCTAAAAAATGTAGGGTCATGCGTTTGGGCTGCAAAAACCCAAGAGAGCAGTACAGTATACAGGGTGAAGTACTTCTGTCCATGAAAGAAGAGCGGGATCTGGAGGTCATTGTTTCTGATGATTTTAAGATGGTCTTGGGCAAGCCACTTAACCCTCCATAGCCCATGTTCCCTGTAAAATAGTTATCTCCAAGTTATAATGCCCTGTTCAATGTAATTTCAGTTTGTTCAATGTAAACCGCACTGATGCAGAATAGCGCGGTATATAAGAGAATGTAAATAAATAAAAATAAATAAAAAATAAACAGGTAGAAAAGGTAATACTGAAAGCCAGAAGGATGCTTGGGTGCCTAGGGAGGGGAATGGTCAGCAGGAAGAAGGAAGTGATAATGCCTCTGTATAAGTCTTTGCTGAAATGTCTTTTGAAGTAATGTGCAATCCTGGAGATTACACCTTTAAAAGGATATAAACAGGATGGAGTTGGTGCCGAGGGTGGCTACTAAAATGGTCAGTGGTCTTTGTCATAAGGCATATGGGGACAGATTTAAATATATCAGTATGTATACTTTCACCTGCTTGGTCTGTGGCTTTTATGATGTGGTTGGAACAAAGCCCTTGGAATTTCTGCCAGCTGATATAGCTGCACATGAAACATGAACCAAGGGAAGTTTGAGGTGGTTAAGAATGAAATGGAATGTGTACAAGTCGATCTGTTGATCTGATGATCATATGGCATCTTCTGCTGGAAATGAAGGATAAAGAAGAAATGGTGTTGCATTAATATTAAGAAGAAACTTGCAAGAACATTAATGAAATATAATGCAATCAATGAATGTTTAATTTCTATTCATCTACGAGGAATATCCATCAACACAACTATTATTCAAGTATATGCACCAACAACAGTTGCAGAAGAGGAAAAAGTTGATTATTTCTATGAAGAGGTACAAACTGAAATCGACAGAACATGCAAACAAGATATACTAATACTCATAGGCAACTGGAATGCAAAAACTGGGAACAAATAAGAAGTAAAATGGTTGAGAAATATGGGCTTGGCAAAAGAAACAAACCACAAGACCAACAATTTATTCATCTCAAACACCTTCTTCCAGCAATACAAGCAGCAATTGTACACATGGGCTTCGCCCTATGGATTATACAAAAATCTATGATGGAAGTCAATGATGGAAAAGCTCAATAACATCAACAAAGACAAAACTAGGAGCTGACTGTGATATAGATCACCAGCTGCTAGTATGCAAAATGAAGCTAATGTTGAAAAAGAGCAAACCACTCATGAATGTAGCAAAATATGATCTTAAAAATATATCACTGGAATTTGAAAACTGTTTGCAAAAT
This sequence comes from Ichthyophis bannanicus, assembly GCA_033557465.1. NCBI lineage: Eukaryota > Metazoa > Chordata > Amphibia > Gymnophiona > Ichthyophiidae > Ichthyophis > Ichthyophis bannanicus. Next base: position 134,199,606 of record CM066044.1, read on the forward strand.
TGGTTCACTGCTTTGGAAACAAATGAGTACCAGAAGAGCTGTGGGAGGACATCAAGAAGTTGTACTTAAGAGAATGAAAAGTCTCTGCACAAGGTAAAAAGGCAAAAGGAGCCAAAATAGATAACTGAAGAAACTCTGAAAATTGCTCAGAAATGCAAAAAAGCTAAAGCCAGAGGAGAAAGAGGTAATCCTAGAACTTAACAGAGATTTCCATGTGCAGCAAGATGAGACAAAGAGAAGTTCTACAATGATGCATGCAAGGAAATAGAATCAGAAACATTTAGAGGAAGATTGGCTTTCCTAAAGCTATGAGAGTTAAAGAAAAAATTTCAGCCTCAATCTGGAATGCTAAAAGATACTCAAGAACCCATGATGTGAGAAAATCAAGAAAAGGTGTAAAAAATACACAGTCACTATATCATAACGATCAAATGGATCAACAACCGTTCCAACCTGTAACCTTACAATCAGGAACTTCTGGTGATGAAGGAAGTTGAAGCAGCAAAGAATTATCAAAGAACAAAGACCCAGGCATTTTTGGCATGCCCTTTGAAGTATTACAGTAATCAGATGCTGCTGTTACAATACTTATAAGGCTCTGCCAGGAATTTGGAAGACAACACTATGACTGATTGGAAAAGATCTGTATTCATACCAATACTGAAGAAAGGTGATCTAACTTACTATGGAAATTATTGCACAATCGCATTGATCCCACAGTGCTAGCAAGATTCTACTCAAAATCATTTAGTGGAGATGATAACCATAGCTGGAATGAGAACAACTTGAAGTGCAAGCAGGGTTCTAGAAACAATGAGGAACAAGAGACGTTACTGTGGATGTGGATCATTGAAAAGATATAAAAGAATACCAAAAGGATATCTATATGTGTTTCTTTGACTACAGCAAGGCCTTTGATTGCATAAATCATAAAGGGCAACATTAAAAAGCACATGTATACCAGAATACAAGATGGTTCACATGTATAACTTTTACATTGATCAAGAAGCAACAGTTCGAACAAAACAAGGAAGATCAGAATGGTATAAAATCAGCAAAGGTGTACAACAAGGCTACATACTTTCTCCATATGTGTTCAATTTATATGCAGAACAAAATGAAGCAGGACTGTTTGAAGGAAACCAAGAGGTGAAGACTGGTGGAAGACTCATCAACAACCTTCACTATGCTGAAGAACCCTGAGATATCTGCTTATCATGATCAAGGAACATAGTCTTAAAATGGGTCTACACCTTAAAATAAAGAAGACAAAGATTCTGACAACTGACAAAATCAATAAATTCATCCTTGATGGAGAAGAAATAGAAATAGTAGACCATTTTAACCTGCTTGGATCAATAAAGAAACAAGTTCTCCAAAGATTTGACAGCGCATTGCTCTTGGTAGAATGGCTATGAAGGTCATACAAGATTTTCAAGCGCCATTCGTTCTTTCCTGACCACCCATTCCTAACCACCATCCTTCTGTCATTAGTCATGTCACGCACTGACTATTGCAATGTTGTTTTCGCTGGTCTCCCCCATCTCAGTTACCTCCAATTGCTTCAAAGTACTGCAGCACAGATCATAACACAAGCCACACAGTTTGATCACGCCACTCCCCTGCTCATTCACCTCCATTGGCTCCCTATTCAATATCACATTCACTATAAAATACTTATTTTTGTTCATAAATCCTTTCACACATACACTCCACAATATCTCTCAGACTCCCTCTACTTCTATACTTCAACCCGTAGTTTTTATGATTGTACTATCTTTCCTGTCGATTGTTGTAGTTCTTTTCTTTTTCTGCCACTTGCCACTCTCTTGATTTTGTTTTGTAAACTGCCCTGATGGTCACTAAGGGCAATTTACACTAAGGCGTGGTATATTAAATGTCAAAATAAATAAATATAAAGATATATCTCTGCATACAAAGATTTGACTTGTCCAAAGCCATGATATTTTCAATAACATCATATAGCTGTGAAAGTTGGACAGTGAAGAAAAAAGACAGGAAGAAAATCAATGCCTTTGAATTATGGTGTATACCATGGACTGCCCGAAGAACTAATCAATCAGTACTAGAGGAGATCAAATCTTAGCTTTCTTTAGAAGCTCAAATAACAAGACTTTTACTTTCATACTTTGGACACATCATGCAAAGAGAAAGATCATTAGAGAAAGACATCATGTTTAGCAAGGTTGAAGATCAATGAAAAAGACCAGCAATATGATGGATTGATACAATAACAGCATCTATGGATGCCACTCTATCAACAATTAGCCACCAGACTGAAGAGTGAATACAGTTTAGGACAATTAACCACAGGGTCACCTTGAGTCAATATCAGCTCGACAGCACATAACAACAACAACAACATGTATGCTTTGGGAGAAAGGCAGGAGAGGGGAGGTATGATAGAGATGTTTAAATACTTCCATGGTATAAATGCACAAGAGAAAAGTTTATTTCAATTGAAAGAAAGATCTGCAATGAGGAGGCATAGAGTGAGGATGGGAGGGGATAGACCAAAGTAACTGAGGAAATATTTCTTTATGGAAAGAGTGGTTGATGAGTGAAATAGCTTACTAGTGGAGGAGGTGGTAGAGATGAGGTTATATCTGAATTCAAGAAAACATGGGACAAATACAGAGGATCTCTAAGGAAAAGTTTAGTAGTTGGTATGGAAGGGCAGATTGGATAAGCTGTATGGTCTCTTTCTGCAGGACATTGTTCTCTGTTTCTGTTTCTATTTTTATTTAATACCAGATATGAAAGAAATATAGTTAATATAATACTTTATCATAAAGTGGAAACTATGATCTAAATGGGAATGCCAGATTTCTTTGTAGGTTATCATAGAATCTTGTTGTTGTTAAATGCCATTGAGTCGGTGTCGACTCATGGTGACCCTCTGGATAGTTGACCTAAACTGTGTTTGGTCTTCAGTCAGACAGCTCATTGTTGACAGAGTGGCACCCATAGCTGCTGTTATTGTATTGATCCATCTCCTTGCTGGCATTCCTCTTTTGCGCTGACCTTCTACCTTGCAAAGCATTATGTCTTTCTCCAATGATCTCTCTCTTCGCATGATGCGTCCAAAGTATGAAAGTTGAAGTCTTGTCTTCTGAGTTTCTAAGGAAAGCTTAGGTTTAATCTCATCTAGTACTGACTGGTTTGTTCTTCAGGCAGTCCATGATATACACAGTATTCATTGCCAGCACAATAATTCAAAGTCATCAATTCTTTTCCTGTCTATCTTTTTCACTCTCCAATTTCGCATCCATATGATGTTATTGAAAATACTATGGCTTGGACAAGTCAAATCTTTGTATGGAGAGAGACATCTCCGCTCATGAGAATCTTGTCTAGGTCCTAGACATTGGGAGGGGTGACCTGCAAGGAGCGGCAGGTGCACCAACTCTTGCCACCTTGCTGGGCAGACTAGATGGACCATACTGGTCTTTATCTGCTGTCATTTACTATGTTACTACAGTATATCCTTCATAGACATTCTGCCAAGAGCAATGCATCGTCGGATTTCTTGACTGCTTGTCATTTCTTTATTGATTGTTGATCCAAGTAGATAAAGTTGTCAACTGTTTCAATTTCTTCTTCATCAGTCTTATATTAATCTTAATTTTTATCTTTAGTTGTAGTCTCAAATGATTCAGTGCAGTTAGAAATGATGAACTTGCTCATTTTGACCTATTTCCTTCTGAGTAGAATACTGAGGGAACTTGGGGATGTTCTAGCAGCTCCACTGATTGACCTTTTCAATGCCTCGTTGGAATTGGGAGTGGTGCCAAAGGACTGGAGAGAGGCTCATATGGTGCCTTTACACAAACGCGGAAGTAAGGATGTGGTTGAAAACTACAGGCCGGTTAGTTTAACTTCGGTGGTGAGTTAATTATTGGAAACGCTGCTGAAAGAGAAAATAGTGAGGTTTCTGGAGTCCAGCGGATTACAGGATCCAAGGCAGCATGGATTCACCAGAGGCAGGTCTTGTCAGACAAATCTGATTGATTTCTTTGACTGGGTGACCAGGGAGTTGGACCGAGGGAGAGCCCTAGATGTGGTGTATTTAGATTTCAGTAAAGCCTTTGGCACTGTTCCTCACAGGCGACTTATAAACAAACTGAGCACCCTAGGGATGGACCCTAAAGTTACTGCTTGGGTTAGAAATTGGTTGGGTGGGAGGCGACAAAGAGTACAGGTGAATGGGGCTCACTCTGAGGAGAAGGATGTTACCAGTGGTGTTCCCCAGGGATCTATCCTTGGTCCGATTCTTTTTAACATCTTTGTTAGTGATATAGCGGAAGGGCTGTTGGGTAAGGTTTGCCTTTTTGCAGATGATACCAAAATCTGCAATAGAGTAGACACCCAGAAAGGTGTAGATAACATGAGGAGGGATCTAGCTAAGCTTGAAGACTAGTCTAGAATCTGGCAGCTGGGATTTAATGTTAAAAAATGGAAGGTCATGCATTTGGGCTGTAGCAATCCAAGGGAGCAATATAGTATAGGGGGTGAAGTACTTTTGTCCACTAAAGAAGAGCGGGACCTGGGTGTGTTTGTGTCTGATGATCTTAAAGTAGCTAAACAGGTAGGAAAGGCGACAGCAAAAGCTAGAAGGATGCTTAGTTGCATGTGGAGAGGAATGGCTAGCAGAAAAAAAGGAGGTGATAATGCCTCTGTATAAGTCTTTGGTGCAACCTCATTTGGAGTATAGTGTGCAATTCTGGAGACCGCACCTTCAAAAGGATGTGAACAGGATGGAGTCGGTGCAGAGGGTGGCTACTAAAATGGTTAGCAGTCTTCATTATCAAGCATAGGAGGACAGACTTAAGGATCTTAATATGTACACCTTAGAGGAAAGGCAGGATAGAGGTGATATGATTGAGATGTTTTAAATACCTCCGTGGCATAAATGTTCAGGGGGAGAGCCTCTTTCTATTGAAAGCAAGTTCTGCTATGAGGGGACATGGGATGAGGGTGAAGGGGGATAGATTCAGGAGTGATATGCGGAAATACTTCTTTACGAAAAGAGTGGTGGATACGTGGAATAGTCTCCCAGTGGAGGTGGTAGAGATGAGGACAGTAACTGAATTCAAAAAAGCATGGGACAAACACAGAGGATCTCTAAAGGAAAAAAGGGGACTGTTGTAGTTGTTGATATGGAAGGTCAGACTAGATAGGCCATGTGGTCTTTTTCTGTTGTCATTTTTCTATGTTTCTATGTTTTTGTTCTACAGTATTGATATATGATGTGGGTCACAGAGATGCAACGAAATAAGTACATGGGGGGGGGGGGGGTGGAATATGCAGGTGCCATAGAACCTGGAAGCTAACCAGGTAGTAGCGATATTGAGCCGCTGTGCGGTTAGCTTCCACAGGTAAAGTTAGGCCAGCCTTTGCAGTGCTTAACTTTACTTGCTTGTCAATACTAATATTGATCTTTGGCTACTAATATTGGCCTGTGGCACTTCAGTACAATGAGTCTTGATCAGTAAAGGGAATCCTTTGGTTTTCATTCGTTTCATTTGTCCTGCAAGTCTTTGTGGAGGTCAATATTATAATCTTCTGTGCAATTAAAGTGTGTTACCACATACATATGTGAGGCCTGTTTCATACAGTGAAATACGCACATTGAAGACAATTCCATAATATGCACATTTGGCCCGCAGACACATTCAAATTGAAAATGGGCTCAATTTCACCTTAGTAACGTAGCCGCGATTCTGGAATCGGGGACATAAGTATTTTCAGTGCAGCATGAGCAAAGCACTGTGGAGAAGTGAGACATGAGTATATGCAGCAAATAGTTGGGACGTCCCCACGCTCACCGTATTTTGAAAAGATGAATGTTTCCAATCCTGCCTGTCTCCACCATGGCCACACCTCCTCTGTTAAAACATGCATCTCCTAAGCTGCTCCTCTCATTGACAGTGTTGTGCTGATGCATACTACACATAAATATTGATGACACATAAATGTTGATGCAAAGTAGACTAGATACACTAGTTAACCGAGGTATCCGGATGCCCTACTCGGCCTGGATCCCCCAACCCCTCCAACACCCTCCCACCTCCATTGACAAAGCAAACAGACGTCGAGTGTTGGTATTAAAGCATGGTCGCAGCTTTATTAACAGTAAGGAAAAAACACCGGCCCGACATGGGCCAACACAGCAATTCAATCATAACAAAGAAGAGCCTCCTCCCCCCCCCCCCGTCATCCGGATGATGCCTGCCACCAGCCGTATAGCAAAGTGGAGCACCATCCAACCCACCCCCCCCAGTCACCCCCTCCCGCCCGCCTCGCCATGTTAGCAAAGGCCGGCTGAAGGGGTTGCCTAATTCCGGGAGAGACCACAACCGGGACGTCTCTCCCAACCCACATAGTCGTGCCGCTCACCTGGAAAGCGGCCTCCAGCTGAAATGAGCCGCCGGGTCAACGAGCACCAGCTCGCCACCCCGCTCACGAGGCCCAAAGCATGCCAACCTGGCACCCCCCCCCCCAGCTGCGACAAATCTCCCCCCCCCCCGGCCCCCCGCGGCAAAAGGGAGGGAGGGAGGGAAACCTTCTCGGCCGCGAGCAAGGAGGGAAAGGGAAGAACACGCCAGCCGGCGTTCCCTCCTTGCTCGCGCCGCCTCCGCCCCCAACCCTCCACTGGCCACTCATCGGGCTCCCTCCAGGAGCACGTGAGGGGGGGGGCCGCCAGAGCGCGCATCAGGCTGCGCCGCGCCCCCCCCCAACGCAACGCGGCCTGCCACGTGGCCGGGCCCCGGGAACCCGGGTACCTGGCAGCCGCGGGACCGGGGGCCCGGCGGCTAAGCCGGTAATAACCGAGGTATCCGGATGCCCTACTCGGCCTGGATCCCCCAACCCCTCCAACACCCTCCCACCTCCATTGACAAAGCAAACAGACGTCGAGTGTTGGTATTAAAGCATGGTCGCAGCTTTATTAACAGTAAGGACAAAAACACCGGCCCGAAATGGGAAAACACAGCAATTCAATAATAAAAAATAAGAGCCTCCTCCCCCCCCCCCCCACCCGTCATCCGGATGATGCCTGCCACCAGCCGTATAGCAAAGTGGAGCACCATCCAACCCACCCCCACCAGTCACCCCCTCCCGCCCGCCTCGCCATGTTAGCAAAGGCCGGCTGAAGGGGTTGCCTAATTCCGGGAGAGACCCCAACCGGGACGTCTCTCCCAACCCACATAGTCGTGCCGCTCACCTGGAAAGCGGCCTCCAGCTGAAATGAGCCGCCGGGTCAACGAGCACCAGCTCGCCACCCGCCACCGGCGCTAGGTAGCGTGCTATCCTAGCGCCGCCCCCACCAAGGAAAGCTGCGACCTGCACCACGACTCAAGCGCCTCCTGCCAGTCGTTCAAAAGAAGATCCTGCCCCACCGGGGCAAGGTGAACCCCATCAAGCCGGTAAAGACCAGCGCAAGTAACATCCGCCCAAAGGTGCCGAACATGGACCCCGCCCGTCCGCTGGACCCAGCGCCCGATCTGCCTGTTAACCTTGCACAGACCCCGTGACCAACGCCGCTGAGTCCAGCAAGCTGGGCGGGGCACAATGTCCGACCACACAATGGCCACCCCGGGGAGGACCCCACGCAACATGGCAATGTCTCTCTGAGCAGCCCCAATGAGTTGCCGGCAAGCCCAACTGGCTATGTCATTGCCACCCAGGTGCAACAGCAGCACCGACCGGCTGCCGGCGCCGCCCAAGTTCCGCTTGGACACAATCCAGAAGCTGGTCCCAGTGCATACCGCGGCGGCCCATCCCGCACAACCGCACTCCGGCTCCAGCGAGACCCAAGTGCACTACCAGTGGCCGCACCGCCGCGCGCCGCTCAGCCCAATAAACGAAGGAGTGCCCGATGATCCACCAGTCGCCGGATGCCGCACCATCTGAAAGCAGAAAGAATGGACTGCCACCAGCCAGCCAATCTGCAATAGGACACAAAAGGGTTAATGCCCCCCCCACCCCAGCCCCTCCCCCCACCAGCAGGCAGACCGCCACTTCAGATGCCCCATGCTACCCCGCCCCATCGCCTGGGGACGGGCGAACATACCCGGCGTAAGCACCCGATCGCCAGCGGCCAATCCGCCGAATCACCAGCGGGTCCAGCCCAGCCGCCGCCGCGCTGGTAGCCGCCCCAATGCGGAACGAGTGCGACGCGTAACCCCGCTCATCAAGACCCAAGGCCCGCAGAGCCATGCGTAACACCGCCGTGAACTGAAACTGTGTCACCGGCCGGCTATCCGCATGAACGAAAAAATGGCCAGGCGCTACGGGGCGCAGCGACACGTACGCATGAAGAGCCCGCACAGGACAGGACAACAGGGGAGGGATAGCGCTCAGCAGGACCCAGCCCCCGTTTCCAGCCTGGTCCGTCTTTGAACGAGCGAGAAAAATGCGAACCCACGCAGGATGCACCCAGACGTGCCCCACGGCCAACCCCCCAAAAGCCTCACGCCGCGCCGACCGGGGAACCAACTCGGACACCCGAAAAGCGCCGAAGAAGGCAGTAGTGAACAAAGCGTGAAACAGCACCGCCTCAAAGCCCGAGGCGGCCACCCGTGGCAAAACCTCACAAGCTGCAACAAGAGCCCGTGAGATACCGGGCGCCGCCAATCGGGTGGCGCCGGCCGCGTATGGGTCCAACCGGCGAGCAAAACCGCCCGACCAAAAAGGAGACCCGCGGATTCCCCCAACCAGCTGCCTTACAGAAAAAGGAGAAGCCCGCGAGCGCCCCAGCGGACCGCCGACCGGGCCCATCCCGCCTGCTTTGCCCAAAGCACGAAGCGGCCCGCCAGGTCATCAGGCACCTCCCCCCGGCCCACCCACGCGCCCGCAAAAAGGCACTCACCTGGGAATAGCCCCTACGGTAATTAGTCCAGGTGCTACGGGCCACCGACGACGCCAAGAGATCCATCAGGGCAGGGTCCCAATCGTCCAGAGATGCTCCGGGACCCGCGAGGGCAGCTCGTCCGCTCCGGGCGCCAGTCGCCGGAACTGCTCCCACTGAAATCGTGAGAGAGCGTCAGCGATCGAATTCTGAGAACCGGGAACGTGCCGCGCCCGTGCGGTGACATTCAGCCGCAAGCAAGCCAACACGAACACCTCTCATCAAGGCCGCCACCCTGGGGCATCGGGGAGCATGACGGTTCAGAACCTCAACGACCGCCGCGTTGTCGCACCAGAAGACGACCCGCCGGTCACGCAGCCGGTCAGGCCAGACCCAGAAGGAAACCACGATAGGGAACAGCTCCAAGAAGGTGATATTGCGCGTCAAACCGGAGCGCACCCAAGCCACCGGCCAAGGCTCCGCACACCAGGCACCGTGACAGAAGGCCCCAAAACCGAAGCCCCCCGCCGCGTCAGTAAACAACTGCAGATTGCGATTCGACAACTCCGGCCCCTGAAGTACGGAGCTCCCGTTGAACCCGGCCAGAAACGCGTCCCAAACCCGCAAATCCTCCCGCATCCCCACGGACACGCGAATCCGATGATGCGGCAGCCGCACCCCGGACATTGCCAAAGAAAGGCGCCTCGTAAAGGGCCTCCCCATGGGGAGAATGCGGCAAGCGAAATTCAGATGCCCACCAGTGACTGCATGACGCGAAGAGAAATCTTCGCAGTGGCACAGACGGAGGCCACCAGCTCGCGAAGGCGATCGACCTTCGCCGCCGGCAAGCGGACCACCATCGCCACCGTGTCAATCTCAATGCCCAGGAAGGTAAGGACACGTAACCGGTCCCACCGTTTGCCATCCGCTACGGGAATGCCGAACGCGGCAGCCACGCGGAAGGAAGGTGCTCAGAAGAGCGGAACAGGTCGAGGCACCCCGGGGCCCGAACGAACAGAAATCGTCCAGATAGTGAACAATGCTGGCGACTCCCGACTGCCGTTCCACAACCCAATGCAAGAAGGTACTGAAGGCCTCGAAATAAGCACAGGAGATTGCGCAGCCCATGGGCATACACATATCAAAGTAGTACCTCGCCTCGAAACGAAAGCCAAGCAATGGGAAAGCGGAAGGGTGCACCGGCAGCAGGCGGAAACGCCGATTCAATATCCACCTTGGCCAAAAGGGCCCCCGCTCCGCACTGACGAACCAAGGACACTGCGGCGTCGAAGGAAGCGTAGTGCACCGAACAGAGCTCGCGAGGGATACGGTCATTGACGGAGTCGCCCAGAGGGCTAGAGAGGTTGTGTATCAATCGGAACTTTGCCCGGCTCCTTCTTCGGAACCACGCCCAACGGCGAACCGTGAATGGGGAAAAGGGGGGGGTCCAAGAAGGGACCCGCCACCCTGCCAGCGCACATTCCTCGGAGATCTTGCTGCGCACAAAATCACCGTAGAGCCGCGCAGAGGCAGCATTGCGGTAAACTACACGGAGCGGGCGGACCCCCGGACAGGAATGCGAAAACCCCCGCGTGAACCCCCCCAGAATCAAGCCGGCCGCCCTACCCCGGCGGGAACGCCCATACTCCAACAGCCACGGCTGCATCGCCGCGACCCGCACCGGGGTAGCCGCTAAGCCGCGGGACCCCTCACTTCCCCCCAGCAGGAGCCCCAGCGACCCCTTTCCTGCTACACTTTGCGGCCGCATGCGCGCCGCCGCACAAGGAGCAAGCGTGTTGAACTTGCAGTCCGGGAAGGGGCAAGACGCCTTGTTGAAGCGCCAACACACGTCCCCCCTGACCCCCCCGCCGCCTTTTGCGATGGCAACGTGGGGCCGGGGGCACGAAAGGACCGGCCCCCAGGCGAGAGCGAAGACGAGGACGAGCCCGCCTTCGCCCCCGCCGCTCCAGTACCGACGCCGCAGCCCTCGCGGACATCTGTGTCAACCACAGGTTGATTGTCCTTGGTCCCCCACTGCAGGAGACTATTCTTCCTCCATCTGGTCCCGGAAGGCCTCGTATAATTCAACCAGGCCCACCCCTCGTGGGCCTGGGATGCCTCCAGGATATTGTCGGCATAAGCCAGTAACGCCCCGAACTGGTCCGGGAAAGTAGCGTCCCCAGACACTCGCCAACCGCAAAAAGGCACGGGTCCAGTTGAGCGTGTTGCGAGACACCTTGCGAACACGCCCCGCCTTCTCATCGTCCCTGCGCTTTTTTCTACTTTCTCCCGCGCGCTTCCGGGCCGTCGAGCAAGCGGAAATGTCAATATATCGACGACGCTTGATCCGCCGGCGCAACTTCCGCGGAACCGACTCCCATAGCTCGGCGCACCGTACCACGGGATCCCACCAGGGAACCCCACCGTCCCGCCGCCCCTGGGACGGAGCTGCAAGACGAGGCCACGGAGGACGTCGAGGAGGAAGAGGACGAGGACGCCCGCCGGCAAGCGACGAGCCCGCTTGCGCTTCGCTTTTCCCTTGCCCCCCCCCCGGAGCCCGGAACCGAGTCGGGAACCCCCCCCAACAGTATACTCACCACTCCCCCCGACGGGGGCGACCAGAGCGCCCCCAGTGGGCGAGGCTAGGGCCGGAAACACCCGCTGACACCGTGGCATCTGAAGGGCCCGCTCCCGCGAGCCTGTCGGAAGCAGCCATGGCGGCGACAGTCAGCGCGCTCCCCGGAACCTGTGAAGAAAAAGAAGAAAAAGCAGCAGCAGGGGCCCCAGGGGTACTGAGAACCGCCGAGGGACCAGGCCCCCCGGCGCGCGCGCCGAAGGCCCCAAACCCCCAAGCCTCCACGCCGCCGCCACCCCCCCAATCCCCCCTTGCCCCTGCCCAAACCACCCCCCCCAACCACTACCCCATGGGCCCACACCCCCCCACGTGAACCGCCCCATACACCCAAGGGGCCGGAGAACCGAGAAACCCAGGAGGAGAAGAGGCGCCAAGGAAGGGGGAGCAGGCCATCCCCTAGATGGGAAGGGGAAGGAGCCGTAAGCCAGCCGCTCCCCGACCCGGGAGGCAAGTTAAGCACAGGAGCCTGCGGGGGCCCCGTCCCGGCAGCGACCGAGTGGCCTGGCGCAAGGATCCCTTCGAGCAGTCCCAAATCCCCCTCCCCCCCCGCGATTCCCGCAGGAGGAACCGGATCACCCGCGAGGCCCCCTCGTCCGCAGGCGAAAAGGCGCCCACCGGAGGCCCCACCCCCCGGGTGGCACCCCCAATGTTGCGGCGCCCACGGCCCCGCGGGCCCCGGTAGCGGGAGAGCAGCCGGGGGCACGCCCCAGCGCGGCCCGCGGGGAGCGGACCCACGCCGCGCCGTACCGCGCCCACGAGCCCCGCCCCGCGGCCCCTTAGCAGCGCTGCGTGCAAGAACATGTTTTGCCATGTGTGCTCCAAGTAAGTGGCCCAAGGGCCGCACTGGCCTAGGGGCTGGCCGGTAAGGCCGGCAAGCCACCCGACTGGGTAATGCAGAGCCTGCCCCTGGCCTAGGACCGATGCGTTGGGGCCCCCTAGGGCTCCGTCGCCGTCTAAGCGGCAATTTGGCCACCACCCCAGCTGGAATCCAAGCTAGCACCTGGAATATCGTATGCAATTCTGGTCACTGTATTTTAAATGACCGCGGCAGAGCAGGCACGCAGACCCGGGGCCCACGTGCGCCGGAGCACGCGCGCACGCCGGAGAAGCGGGCACCGACGGAAGACCCAGCGCCGCGCGGGTTGGCGGCGAAACTAGCACCCGCCACCGCAACCCCAACGACCCAGCACCCGAGGCTCCCGAGGCCTACAGCCGCCCCGAAAACGAAAGCCAGGTAATAACAAAACCTTCCCGGCCGCGAGCACGGAGGGAACGGGAAGAACCCGCCAGCCGGCGTTCCCTCCTTGCTCGCGCCGCCTCCGCCCCCAACCCTCCACTGGCCACTCATCGGGCTCCCTCCAGGAGCACGTGAGGGGGGGGGGCCGCCAGAGCGTGCATCAGGCTGTGCCGCGCCCCCCCCCCAACGCAACGCGGCCTGCAACGTGGCCGGGCCCCGGGAACCCGGTTATCTGGCAGCCGCGGGACCGGGGGCCCGGCGGCTAAGCCGGTAAATGTTGCATGCTCAGAACCGTGCAAGGTAATCTCAGTGCACTCAAAGATATAATAATAGCAAGTAGAAAGTGATATGTCTGACTTGACATACCTTACATCAAATCATACATGGAAGTAGAAGAAATCCTTAGTTATTCTTTCATTGGTCATCTCTAAGAACAGTCTTTACATTGCTAAGTATGGAACCTTACCAACCTCAGAAAAACCTCTCTATAAATGTGCACATTTTTAGAGACTGATAATGGTGCTTTGGGGTATGTTTTAATGCTGTTTGCACTGTTGAATGCTTTTACGCTGAGGGTCTCTTATTATTGAAGGGGATATGTTTTGACATTTAGCTATTAAGAATCTTTTGTAATTTTTTCTGCCCTATCACACTGGCACTTGGTGATGCTGTGGTCATCCGTACGGTCCAGGTACTGGCCAGGCATTCATGTCCCCCCTGAATTGCAGTTGAGCACACCTGATCCTTCCATGCAACCCTCAAACCACACACATAAACACTCACTTTCAGTCACAAAAAACATAATTCTGCCAAAAAGATGCCCAAAACCTATAAATAACAGCTGGTATAACATAATAGCATGGAGTTCCAGGACTAAAAATATGATCTCCATTTCTCACCCAAACAAGAATCCTTTCCATACTCACTCACATACTGTTCTTACATCAATAGTCCCATTTTTCAGGACACAGGAATTGCTAGAGTCCCCTAGAATGAGCTCTTTTAGCACAAACAGCAAATGTCAGCATGGCTATAAAAATCACTATTGCACGTCTTAATATTTTTTCAGGATAGTTTATCAATGCCTCTTTAGCTTATAAGATTCCCACACCTCTGATTTCTGTTCTTTAATAAATGCATCTTGAGTGTTTTTCAACACTGCTGTTCACCAGTTTAGAGCAGACTAGTCACCACCTTTATACAAACCAAAACAGAATATTTCTAAGTACTGGCCTTATTCTATGTCTCCAGCAGGTATAATGGGCGTGTCTACAAGGACCTCCCAAAACATACACGGGCCTTTCCTTAATATGCTTTAAACAAATCCATGGCTAGCCATACCTCCGTTCTGCCCCTCCCAGACATGTTCTGAGATCCCCTTGTTAGCGAGATAAATGTCCGCGGGTACTATGTACCAGAATATGCTTGTAGACGTCTTCGGCAGATAAATGTTCCCAGCACATGTACAAACCCTTATTCGGTTTCTGGAATGACCTCCATATTCTATAAAACACGTGAGAGAGTTGGACCATTAGTTGTTAGAATCACAGCAGGGACAGAAGGGAATTTGAAAATCAATGGTGAGTAAATACTAGACAGATGTCATCATTGGAAGTAAACCATTATACAAGTATAAGCCTGAGCATATGACTTAATTAAAAACTATTGAATGGCTACTTTTTCACTTTCAGAAGCGGACTTTTTATTATGTAATGCTGCTCATCGGCAATTGTGTCTCGCTGCAAAGAAATTAAGGAAAACTTTAGGCAGCTTGAAGATTGACCCGAAGTTGGAATGAGGCACCTTCCTCCTATCTACTCTCCACATCCTTCCAGCTATCTTTCTACAAATGACGAGTTCTTGTATAGCTTCCTTTTGACTTCCTGGCAAAATTTGGACCAGACTAAGATGGCTATTTCATTGATCCTTTTCAGGAATAAGCTTGTTGCAAACAATCTCCATGTCTTATTAAGAGCAGGTGATAAAAGCCGAGCAATTTTTGTATTAACTACCCAGAGAGAGGGCAGAATGTTGCTATGCATTAGCCAGCAGTAGTGGCCAGAGTCCTTATTATACAAAGTTCTACATTGGGGCGCGAGAGTTTTGTGTCACTTGGCTTGTCTGCAGCTTTCCTTGGGATGGTCTCGTTTCCTCCCATTGTTAAAAGATGCTGACATTCCTTCCAGGTTTCCACTGATGGCAGCGTCTTTTTATGTGACACTGGAAGAGAATTGTATCATCTTGGGAAGGACTGTTGACAGGCTGGGTGATGCAGAATTTTCTTGCCCTGATTAAGAACTTTCTATAAATAAGAAAATTTGAAATGTAGTACTGTGTTGGCAGGCATTATGGTATATAGGATGTTGAGTAAACATGGCTAAATTGTTAGCCTAACAGCTTGGGTTTTTTTCAACTCATTTTGATGCCTTCCAGATATTTAAATAAAGGAAAATGGACTATGGTTTTGGTAAAATGAATTTAGTTGAGTAGATTTATTTAAAATACAGTCCAAGAAAAAATCCTTTATTTGAGATGGGGTTATTCATTTATGGACATAATTTTTGTAATCCTCGGTTGATGTGTTGAGTGGAAAAGTCTATAAACCATTATTAGTCAGGTAGACTTGGGAAAGTCATTGATTATGCCCTCGTGTGAGCAACAAGTAATGGAACCACCATTCCTACAGAAGAGGCACTGTTTGAAGATTCTGTGAACTGTTGCATGATCATCACTCTTGAGAGCATGAGGGACTGGTTTTGTGGATGTTATGTGGATAGGGGCTATACACTAAATTATTGTTTGGTAAGATGTGCCATATATCAGTAGATATGAACCTTGATAGCTAAATAGAAGAGGTTTTTCTTGTCATACTCTAGTCACCAGTTTTGCAATGCTTTTTCATCTTGATTAGATTGTAAGCTCTGATGAGCAGGGACTGTGTCTTACTATACATTTATATGTACAGAGCTGCGTATAACTTGTAGCGCTATAAAAATGATTACTAGTAGTAGTTCTGTGACTCACCTTAACATATTATCAGCAGTTACGTCTATTTTAGATCTGGTGTAAATTCCTGGGCCCAGATGATTCATTAACATGCATAAGTTAGAATATTTTATAACTTACTCTTAGAAATTTAGGCCCTGCCTACACTCTGCCCCTCTGCACACCCAAACTAAAAGTATATATATGTGCTTACAGAATAGCGAGCACCTAAGACGAGTGTATGAATGCCCATTCATGTGCATAAGTCCTTTAAAATAGGGACTTATGTGCACAACTAGTGTGTAGTTTTCCACATGTCCCTTATCAAATCACCCATTATAACTGAAGTAGAATGCTGTCCGTGGTTTCCACGTTTTTACCTATTAACTTTGCATCCTTACCTGTGGAGAGGTCTATACCCCTGAAGAAGGCTTTGGTCGAAACACGTGTACAGGACACACAATAAAGCTCTCTACACTATTACACGAAGTTGTTGTCCTGCTCCATTCTGTGCGCAGTAGCATTGCATGTGGACTGGTTGTTTTTTGTGCCTTATCAAATCACCTCCATAATGCTCTGCTTGAAAATTTCTGACACAAATTGGCACCTTCTGATTCTTGTATCAGTTCTTATATTTCGAGTGGGTAGGAAGAGGAAGGTGGATTTCTTTAAACTTCTGTCTGTAAAAATGTTTGATAACTCATGCTGATTCTGTGGAGGAAGTAAATTGGGAGGAAAAACCCCTGTGCTAGAACATCATATATCAACAAATCCATTCCTTTCTGAACACACTATCAAAGCCCTTACCTACACTCTCATCACCTCCCACTTAGGCTATTGCAGTCTTCTCCACACAGCAGTGAACTCTCTCTCCCTCTTCTCAAGTTACTTCATTGGCTCCTATTTCCACATACAGTTCAAACTTCTTGTACTCTTTTATAATTCCAGCTATTCTAAAGCTGTCTCTTACCAGTGGTGTGCCCCAGGGATCTGTCCTTGGTCCAATTCTTTTAACATCTTTGTTAGTGTTATAGCGGAATGGGCTGTTGGGTAAGGTTTGCCTTTTTGTGGATGATACGCAAAATCTGCAATAGAGTAGACACCCAGGAAGGTGTAGATAACATGAGGAGGGATCTAGCTAAGCTTGAAGAATGGTCTAGAATTTGGCAGCTGGGATTTAATGTTAAAAATGTAAGGTCATGCATTTGGGCTGCAGTAATCCAAGGGAGCAATATAGTATAGGGGGTGAAGTACTTTTGTCCACTAAAGAAGAGCGGGACCTAGGCGTGATTGTGTCTGATGATCTTAAAGTAGCTAAACAGGTAGAAAAGGTGATTGGCAAAAGCTAGAAGAATGCTTGGGTGCATACGGAGAGGAATGGCTAGCAGAAAAAAGGAGGCAATAGTGCCTCTGTATAAGTCTTTGGTGCAACCTCATTTGGAGTATAGTGTGCAATTCTGGAGACCGCACCTTCAAAAGGATGTGAACAGGATGGAGTCGGTGCAGAGGGGGCTACTAAAATGATTACTGGTCTTCTTTATAAAGCATATGAGGACAGACTGAAGGATCTTAATATGTACACCTTAGAGGAAAGGCGGGATAGAGGTGATATGATTGAGACGTTTAAATACCTCCGTGGCACGAGGGCGGGGGGAGTGGAGTGTATTCTGATGTCCATTGATGCCGAGAAGGCTTTCGATTGGGTGCACTGGGATTTTGTTTGGCAGGTGTTAGGGAAGATAGGGTGGGGGCCGAATTTCCTACGGTGGGTGGAGGGGTTATATAGAGGGCCTAGGGCTCGGGTGAAGGTTAATGAAGTTACTCGGTGGACTTCGAACTGGAAAGAGGGACGAGGCAGGGATGCCCATTTCACCGTTGCTGTTCGCCCTTGTGGTCGAACCTCTGGCACAACGGATCTGGGCCAATGAGAGGATTGGTGGGATTTTCGCGGGAGGAGTGGAGCATAAGATATCCTTATATGTGGATGATATCTTATTGTATATTCGTAATCCGGTGGGAAGTTTGGTAGGCATTATGGAGGAGGTGGAGGGCTTTGGGGGGGTGGCGGGCTTTAAGATGAATTTGGAAAAGACGGAGGTATTAAATATCTCGGGTACCAAGAGGGGTGGAACAACGCTTGAAGAAGGAGTGCCCGTTTCGCTGGGTCTCGAAGTCGTTGGGGTATTTGGGGGTTCAGATTCCAGGGTTGGTATGATGATTTATACCGGGTGAATTATCCCAAGGTGTTGGGTAGTTGTACAGGGACCTGGATTGTTGGATGAATGCGGAGGTATCTTGGCTTGGTAGGATCGCTGGAGTGAAGATGAATATTTTACCCCGAATATTTTAATTCTTTCAGGTACTACCTGTGCGGGTTACCAGATAAGGTGCTTAGGGTTCTACAGTGGAAAGTGTTTCAATACATTTGGAAACGAAACCCCCGAGAATAGCGAGGGAATCTTGTATGCGGGTAAACGGGAGGGGGGTTTGGGGTTCCCCAATTTCTGGGATTATTATAGAGCGGTGCAGCTGCGGCATGTTATGGACTGGAGGGAGAAGGGAGCGGTTAAAATGGGTGTTAGAGTTGAGAAGGAGTATGTGAAGGGGGGGGAGGTTGGCGGCGTGGTTATGGGTGAAGGGGAAAGATAGGCGGGAATTAGGGGTAGGATCTCCAGCTATGAGGCAGGTGGTAGCAGTGTGGGATGAGGTCAGAGCGCAGGGCCTTATAGGAGGAGGAAGGGGTTTTCTCTGGCAGCTCCATGGAGGGGGGATAAGGCGTTTCGCCCGGTGGTGGGACGGTGGAGTTTTTGATGGTTGGACCCCGTCTGGGGTTGGAGTGTTTTTTCCAGCTGATGGACGGGGATGAGCTGATGAAGTTTGGTGAGGTACGGGAGAGTTATGGGCTTCAGGAGGCAGATCGTTATGCTTTTGTCAGGCTCAGTCCTACATTCGGGGGCGGAAGGGTAAGGGGGGACTTAGTGGCGGATTTGACGGACGTGGCGGCTGTCTGGGTAGGGATGGGGAATACTAGGGGGATGATTTCTGCTCTGTATAATGGGGTGAGTAAGGTAGGGGGCGCCAAGTTTAAGTACATGCTGGATTGGGAGAGGGACCTTGGGGTGCAATTAGAGGAAGTGATTGGAAGGGGATATGGGATCAGCTTAAGAAGACCCCTCTCTCGAGCCGCATACGGGAAAATAGTTATAAAATTCTGATGCGGTGGTACTACACTCCAGAGAGATTGCATAAATGTACCCAGGAGTTTCTTCTGCATGTTGGCGGAATGTGGGGGGCTCGGGCCCTTCTGGCATATTTGGTGGGAGTGCCCAAAAATTAAGACATTCTGGATTCAGATACGGGACTGGATCCGGGATAGACTTGGGGAGGAAATTGAGATGTCCCCGGGTTTGTTCCTGTGGTCATGGGGGGGGGGGCTCAGGGCAGGGGGAGGGGGCGAGGGGTAGTCGCTTGCTTCTGTGCGGCCGCGCTGTGCTGGTGGCAGGTGGCCTGGAAGCGTAAAGGAAGCGCCGGGGATTGGAGGAGTTCGAAGGCGCATGCGTCATATTCTGTTAATGGAGAGAATTAACAGCAGCGAGGAAGGGGAAGGGGGGGTAAAATTTGACGTGAGATGGGGAAGTTGTGGCGGGGGATTTATCCGGAGGAGGGGAGGTGGGGGGGAGTTCAGGATAGAGGGGTTTTGGGAGGGGGGAGCTGATTGGGGGGGGATGGGGTTTTTGCGGAAGGTGTGGGGGGGGAAGGGAATTCATTTGATGCTCTACTTTG
Source organism: Ichthyophis bannanicus (assembly GCA_033557465.1). Lineage (NCBI taxonomy): Eukaryota > Metazoa > Chordata > Amphibia > Gymnophiona > Ichthyophiidae > Ichthyophis > Ichthyophis bannanicus. Next base: position 134,219,118 of record CM066044.1, read on the forward strand.
GGGGTTTAAGGTTCTCAGGATGTATATTTTGAGGATATGTATGTGTTGGATCTGTTGAGTGTTACGGTTTTTAAAAATGTAATAAAAAGATTTAAATACTCAAAAAAATAAATTACCTGCTGTGGCATAAATGTTCAGGGAGAGAGCCTCTTTCAATTGAAAGCAAGTTCTGCTATGAGGGGACATGGGATTGAGGGTGACAAGGGGGATAGATTCAGGAGTGATATGCAGAAATCTTGGGGGGGGGGGGTTCTTTACGGAAAGAGTGGTGGATTCTGTGTGAATAGTCTCCCAGTGGAGGTTGGTTGAGATGAGGACAGTTTAAACTGAATTCAAAAAAGCATGGGACCAACAACAGAGGATCTCTCAAGGAAAAAAGGGGACGTTGTAGTTTGTTGATATGGAAGGTCAGACTAGATTAGGCCTGTGGTCTTTTTCGGCGTCATATTTCTATGTTCTATGCTTTTGTTCTACAGTATTGCTATAGGATGGGGGTCACAGAGATGCAACGAAATAAGTACATGGCCCAAGGGGGGGGGGGGGGTAAGGCCGGAAGGCAGGTAATGCCATAGACCTGAAGCTAACCAGGTAGTAGCGATATTGAGCGCTGTGCGGTTTAGCTTCCACAGGTAAAGTTAGGCCAGCCTTTGCAGTGCTTAACTTACTTGCTTGTCAGTACTAATATTGACTTTGCTGCTAATATTGGCCTGTGGCACACTTCAGACAATGAGTCTTGATCAGTAAAGGGAATCCTTTGGTTTTCATTCGTTTCATTTGTCCGGCAAGTCTTTGTGGAGGTCAATATTATAATCTTCTGTGCAATTAAAGTGTGTTACCACATACATATGTGAGGCCTGTTTCATACAGTGAAACGCACATTGAAGCCAATTCCATAATATGCACGTTTGGCCCGCAGACACATTCAAATTTAAAATGGGCTCAATTTCACCTTAGTAACGTAGCCGCGATTCTGGAATCGGGGACATAAGTATTTTCAGTGCAGCATGAGCAAAGCACTATGGAGAAGTGAGACATGAGTATATGCAGCAAATGGTTGGGACTCCCCACGCTCACCATATTCTGAAAGATGGATCTTTCCTATCCTGCCTGTCTCCACCACAGCCACGCCTCCTCTGTTAAAACGTGCATCTCCTAAGCTGCCCCCCTCACTGACAGTGTGTGCTGATGCATACTACACATAAATATTGATGACACATAAATGTTGATGCAAAGTAGACTAGATACACTAGTATGTTGCATGCTTAGAACCGTGCACTCAAAGATATAATAATAAAGCAAGTAGAAAGTGAGAATTATGTCTGACTTGACTATACCTTACATCAAATCATACATGGATAGGAGAAGAAATCCTTAGTTATTCTTCATGTGCGTTCATCTCTAAGAAACAGTCTGTACATTGCTAAGCTATGGAACCTTACCAACCTCAGAAAAAACCTCTCTATAAATGGTGCACATTTGTTAGAGACTGATAAGGGTGCTTTGGGGTATTTTGTTAATGCTGTTTGCACTGATTGCAATGCTTTACGCTGAGGCACGTCTCTTATTATTGAAGGGGATATGTTTTGACATTTAGCTATTAAGAATCTTTTGTAATTTTTTCTAGCCCTATCACACTGGCACTTGAGTCGATGCTGTGGTCATCCGTACGGTCCAGGTACTGGCCAGGCATTCATGTCCCCCCTGAATTAGCCAGTTGAGCAACCACCTGATCCTTCCATGCAACCCTCAAACCACACACATACACACTCACTTTCAGCTCACAAAAAAACATAATTCTGTTCGGCCAAAAGATGTTTTTGTGCCCAAAAACCTATAAATAACAGCTGTTTTTACATAATAGCATGGAGTTCCAGGAGTATAAATATGTTATCCATTTCCTCACCCAAACAAGAATCCTTTCCATACTCACTCACATACTGTTCTTACATCACTAGTCCCCATTTTTCAGGACACAGGAATTGCTAGAGTCCCCTAGATGAGCTCTTTTAGCACAAACAGCAAATGTCAGCATGGCTATAATAATCACTATTGCACTCTTAATATTTTTTTCAGGATAGTTATCAATGCCTCTTTAGCTTATAAGATTCCCACACCTCTGATTTCTGTTCTTTATAAATGCATCTTGAGGTGTTTTTCAACACTGCTGTTCACCAGTTTAGAGCAGACTAGTCACCACCTTTATACAAACAAAACAGAATATTTTCTAAGTACTGGCCTTATTCTATGTCCTCCAGCAGGTATAATGGGCGTGTCTACAAGGACCTCCCAAAACATACAACGGGCCTTTCCTTAATATGCTTTAAACAAATCCATGGCTAGCCATACCTCCGTTCTGCCCCTCCCAGACATGTTCTGAGATCCCCTTGTTAGCGAGATAAATGTCCGCGGGTACTATGTACCAGAATATGCTTGTAGACGTCTTCGGCAGATAAATGTTCCCAGCACATGTACAAACCCTTATTCGGTTTTCTGGAATGACCTCCATATTCTATAAAACACGTGAGAGAGTTGGACCATTAGTTGTTAGAATCACAGCAGGGACAGAAGGGAATTTGAAAATCAATGGTGAGTAAATACTAGACAGATGTCATCATTGGAAGTAAACCATTATACAAGTATAAGCCTGAGCATATGACTTAATTAAAAACTATTGAATGGCTACTTTTTCACTTTCAGAAGCGGACTTTTTATTATGTAATGCTGCTCATCGGCAATTGTGTCTCGCTGCAAAGAAATTAAGGAAAACTTTAGGCAGCTTGAAGATTGACCCGAAGTTGGAATGAGGCACCTTCCTCCTATCTACTCTCTACATCCTTCCAGCTATCTTTCTACAAATGACGAGTTCTTGTATAGCTTCCTTTTGACTTCCTGGCAAAATTTGGACCAGACTATGATGGCTATTTCATTGATCCTTTTCAGGAATTAGCTTGTTGCAAACAATCTCCATGTCTTATTAAGAGCAGGTGATAAAAGCCGAGCAATTTTTGTATTAACTACCCAGAGAGAGGGCAGAATGTTGCTATGCATTAGCCAGCAGTAGTGGCCAGAGTCTTATTTTATACAAAGTTCTACATTGGGGCGCGAGAGTTTTGTGTCACTTGGCTTGTCTGCAGCTTTCCTTGGGATGGTCTCTCGTTTTCTCCCATTGTTAAAAAGATGCTGACATTCCTTCCAGGTTTCCACTGATGGCAGCGTCTTTTTATTTTGACAATGGAAGAGAATTGTATCATCTTGGGAAGGACTGTTGACAGGCTGGGTGATGCAGAATTTTCTTGCCCTGATTAAGAACTTTCTATAAATAAGAAAATTTGAAATGTAGTACTGTGTTGGCAGGCATTATGGTATATAGGATGTTGAGTAAACATGGCTAAATTGTTAGCCTAACAGCTTGGGTTTTTTTCAACTCATTTTGATGCCTTCCAGATATTTAAATAAAGGAAAATGGACTATGTTGGTAAAATGAATTTAGTTGAGTAGATTTATTTAAAATACAGTCCAAGAAAAAAATCCTTTATTTGAGATGGGGTTATTCATTTATGGACATAATTTTGTAATCCTCGGTTGATGTGTTGAGTGGAAAAGTCTATAAACCATTATTAGTCAGGTAGACTTGGGAAAGTCATTGATTATGCCCTCGTGTGAGCAACAAGTAATGGAACCACCATTCCTACAGAAGAGGCAACTGTTTGAAGATTCTGTGAACTGTTGCATGATCATCACTCTTGAGAGCATGAGGGACTGGTTTTGTGGATGTTATGTGGATAGGGGCTATACACTAAATTATTGTTTGGTAAGATGTGCCATATATCAGTAGATATGAACCTTGATAGCTAAATAGAAGAGGTTTTTCTTGTCATACTCTAGTCACCAGTTTTGCAATGCTTTTTCATCTTGATTAGATTGTAAGCTCTGATGAGCAGGGACTGTGTCTTACTGTACATTTATATGTACAGAGCTGCGTATAACTTGTAGCGCTATACAAATGATTACTAGTAGTAGTACAGTGACGCACCTTAACCTAGTCACAGCAGTTACGTCTATTTTAGAGCAGGTGTAAATACCTGGGCCCAGATCATTCAGTAACATGCATAAGTTAGAATATTTTATAACTTACTCTTAGAAATTTAGGCCCTGCCTACACTCTGCCCCTCTGCACACCCAAACTAAAAGTATATATATGTGCTTACAGAATAGCGAGCACCTAAGACGAGTGTATGAATGCCCATTCATGTGCATAAGTCCTTTAAAATAGGGACTTATGTGCACAACTAGTGTGTAGTTTTCCACGTGTCCCTTATCAAATCACCCATTATAACTGAAGTAGAATGCTGTCCGTGGTTTCCACGTTATTACCTATTAACTTTGCATCCTTACCTGTGGAGAGGTCTATACCCCTGAAGAAGGCTTTGGTCGAAACACGTGTACAGGACACACAATAAAGCTCTCTACACTATTACACGAAGTTGTTGTCCTGCTCCATTCTGTGCGCAGTAGCATTGCATGTGGACTGGTTGTTTTTTGTGCCTTATCAAATCACCTCCATAATGCTCTGCTTGAAAATTTCTGACACAAATTGGCACCTTCTGATTCTTGTATCAGTTCTTATATTCGAGTGGGTAGGAAGAGGAAGGTGGATTTCTTTAAACTTCTGTCTGTAAAAATGTTTGATAACTCTGCTGATTCTGTGGAGGAAGTAAATTGGGAGGAAAAAACCCCTGTGCTAGAACATCATATATCAACAAATCCATTCCTTTCTGAACACACTATCAAAGCCCTTACCTACACTCTCATCACCTCCCACTTAGGCTATTGCAGTCTTCTCCACACAGCAGTGAACTCTCTCTCCCTCTTCTCAAGTTACTTCATTGGCTCCTATTTCCACATACAGTTCAAACTTCTTGTACTCTTTTATAATTCCAGCTATTCTAAAGCTGTCTCTTACCAGTGGTGTGCCCCAGGGATCTGTCCTTGGTCCAATTCTTTTAACATCTTTGTTAGTGATATAGCGGAAGGGCTGTTGGGTAAGGTTTGCCTTTTTGTGGATGATACCAAAATCTGCAATAGAGTAGACACCCAGGAAGGTGTAGATAACATGAGGAGGGATCTAGCTAAGCTTGAAGAATGGTCTAGAATTTGGCAGCTGGGATTTTAATGTTAAAAATGTAAGGTCATGCATTTGGGCTGCAGTAATCCAAGGGAGCAATATAGTATAGGGGGTGAAGTACTTTTGTCCACTAAAGAAGAGCGGGACCTAGGCGTGATTGTGTCTGATGATCTTAAAGTAGCTAAACAGGTAGAAAAGGTGATGGCAAAAGCTAGAAGAATGCTTGGGTGCATACGGAGAGGAATGGCTAGCAGAAAAAAGGAGGCAATAGTGCCTCTGTATAAGTCTTTGGTGCAACCTCATTTGGAGTATAGTGTGCAATTCTGGAGACCGCACCTTCAAAAGGATGTGAACAGGATGGAGTCGGTGCAGAGGGTGGCTACTAAAATGATTACTGGTCTTCTTTATAAAGCATATGAGGACAGACTGAAGGATCTTAATATGTACACCTTAGAGGAAAGGCGGGATAGAGGTGATATGATTGAGGACGTTTAAATACCTCCGTGGCACGAGGGCGGGGGAGTTGTGTGTATTCTGATGTCCATTGATGCCGAGAAGGCTTTCGATTGGGTGCACTGGGATTTTGTTTGGCAGGTGTTAGGGAAGATAGGGTGGGGGCCGAATTTCCTACGGTGGGTGGAGGGGTTATATAGAGGGCCTAGGGCTCGGGTGAAGGTTAATGGAAGTTACTCGGTGGACTTCGAACTGGAAAGAGGGACGAGGCAGGGATGCCCCCTTTCACCGTTGCTGTTCGCCCTTGTGGTCGAACCTCTGGCACAACGGATCTGGGCCAATGAGAGGATTGGTGGGATTTTCGCGGGAGGAGTGGAGCATAAGATATCCTTATATGTGGATGATATCTTATTGTATATTCGTAATCCGGTGGGAAAGTTTGGTAGGCATTATGGAGGAGGTGGAGGGCTTTGGGGGGGTGGCGGGCTTTAAGATGAATTTGGAAAAGACGGAGGTATTAAATATCTCGGTACCAAGAGGGGTGGAACAACGCTTGAAGAAGGAGTGCCCGTTTCGCTGGGTCTCGAAGTCGTTGGGGTATTTGGGGGTTCAGATTCCAGGGTGGTATGATGATTTATACCGGGTGAATTATCCCAAGGTGTTGGGGGAGTTGTACAGGGACCTGGATTGTTGGATGAATGCGGAGGTATCTTGGCTTGGTAGGATCGCTGGAGTGAAGATGAATATTTTACCCCGAATATTATATTTCTTTCAGGTACTACCTGTGCGGGTACCAGATAAGGTGCTTAGGGTTCTACAGTGGAAAGTGTTTCAATACATTTGGAAACGGAAACCCCCGAGAATAGCGAGGGAAATCTTGTATGCGGGTAAACGGGAGGGGGGTTTGGGGGTCCCCAATTTCTGGGATTATTATAGAGCGGTGCAGCTGCGGCATGTTATGGACTGGAGGGAGAAGGGAGCGGTTAAAATGGGTGTTAGAGTTGAGAAGGAGTATGTGAAGGGGGGGGAGGTTGGCGGCGTGGTTATGGGTGAAGGGGAAAGATAGGCGGGAATTAGGGGTAGGATCTCCAGCTATGAGGCAGGTGGTAGCAGTGTGGGATGAGGTCAGAGCGCAGGGCCTTATAGGAGGAGGGAAGGGGTTTTCTCTGGCAGCTCCATGGAGGGGGGATAAGGCGTTTCGCCCGGGGTGGGACGGTGGAGTTTTTGATGGTTGGACCCGTCTGGGGTTGGAGTGTTTTTTCCAGCTGATGGACGGGGATGAGCTGATGAAGTTTGGTGAGGTACGGAGAGTTATGGGCTTCAGGAGGCAGATCGTTATGCTTTTGTTCAGGCTCAGTCCTACATTCGGGGGCGGAAGGGTAAGGGGGACTTAGTGGCGGATTTGACGGACGTGGAGGCTGTCTGGGTAGGGATGGGGAATACTAGGGGGATGATTTCTGCTCTGTATAATGGGGTGAGTAAGGTAGGGGGCGCCAAGTTTAAGTACATGCTGGATTGGGAGAGGGACCTTGGGGTGCAATTAGAGGAAGTGGATTGGAAGGGGATATGGGATCAGCTTAAGAAGACCCCTCTCTCGAGCCGCATACGGGAAAATAGTTATAAAATTCTGATGCGGTGGTACTACACTCCAGAGAGATTGCATAAGATGTAACCAGGAGTTTCTCTTCCGCCGGTTGGCGGGACTGGGGGGGGGTGGGGTCCTTCTGGCATTTTTGGTGGGAGTGCCCAAAAATTAAGACATTCTGGATTCAGATACGGGACTGGATCCGGGATAGACTTGGGGAGGAACTTGAGATGTCCCCGGGTTTGTTCCTGTTGTCATGGGGGGGGGGGCTCAGGGCAGGGGGAGGGGGCGAGGGGTAGTCGCTTGCTTCTGTGCGGCGCGCTGTGCTGTGGCAGTGGCCTGGAAGCGTAAAGAAGCGCCGGGGATTGGAGAGTTCGAAGGGCGCATGCATCATATTCTGTTAATGGAGAGATTAACAGCAGCGAGGAAGGGGAAGGGGGGTAAATTTGAAGTGAGATGGGGGAAGTTGTGGCGGGGGATTTATCCGGAGGGAGGGGAGGTGGGGGGGAGTTCAGGATAGAGGGGGGTTGGGAGGGGGGAGCTGATTGGGGGGGGATGGGTTGCGGAAGGTGTGGGGGGGGAAGGGAATCATTTATGCTCTACTTTGGGGGTTTAAGGTTCTGGATGTATATTTTGAGGATATGTATGTGTTGGATCTGTTGAGTGTTACGGTTAAAAATTTAATAAAAAGATTTAAATATCAAAAAAATAAATACCTCTGTGGCATAAATGTTCAGGGAGAGAGCCTCTTTCAATTGAAAGCAAGTTCTGCTATGAGGGGACATGGGATGAGGGTGAAGGGGGATAGATTCAGGAGTGATATGCAGAAATCTTTCTTTACGGAAAGAGTGGTGGATCTGTGGAATAGTCTCCCAGTGGAGGTGGTTGAGATGAGGACAGTAACTGAATTCAAAAAAGCATGGGACCAACACAGAGGATCTCTAAAGGAAAAAAGGGGACGTTGTAGTTGTTGATATGGAAGGTCAGACTAGATAGGCCATGTGGTCTTTTTCTGTCGTCATATTTCTATGTGTCTATCTCTCCTCTGTTATCTCTCCCTACACCCTTCCTTAGGAACTCCATTTGATGGGTCAGTTACTCTCATCTGTGCCCTTCTCCATGCCAACTCCAGGTTCTGCTCTTTCTAGCTTTCTGAGCCCCACACCTGGAACCAATTTCCTGAATTGATAGGTCAGGCTCCCTCTCTGGTCCTATTCAAGACCTTTTAGGTTGTTTTCAAATCTTAACCTCTTGTTATCTTGTTTATACTCATAGGGCCCGATATTCAAAAGGTATTTACACGGTTTACAGCCCAGTAAACCATGTAAATGACTTAAATGTGTATATTCAACGGCTCTTACATAGTTGAATATCCCCTCCTAACTCCCCTATGCACCCTGATGCTATCCAATTAGGGCGGAGGAGAGGTGGCGACAAGTGCTAACCGGGCAGCAATGATATCGCATGCTGCCCGGTTAGTGATCTGCATCTAAAATGTAGGTGAGGAAAACCCTCGCCTATCTTTAAGATGCAGGAGCTAACTGGGCAGCATGCGATATCGCTGCTGCCCGGTTAGCTACTGCGGCTTCCGGTGTCTGTGGCGATCCCCAGATATTCAATGCCGGGGCCGCATATGACCCTGGCATTGAATATCCAGGGTTAAAGGTTTGCGGGCAGCATTATGCGCCGTAGAAGTGCATAGCCTGTCCAACTCAATATCGGGCCCAAATTGTTTTTAATCAATTCCCATAACAAATGGAATGTCCTACTGTCTTATTTGTCTTGTCTATCTGTCTCAAATAGATTGTAAGGTCTGTGGAGCAGGCACTCTCTCTCGTGTATATGTGCACGGCGCTGCGTGTGTCTGGTGACACTAGAAATGAGCAGTAGTGGCAGAAGTAGGTTGGTAGGGTGAAAGGTTTTCCATTATTTTTGGATGGCTTCCATATTTCTACACATCTACTACTTCTGCGTGCATAGGTTTATGTTCAGCAGAACTGGGTTCTGAACCGGGTGCACGGGATTATCGGTGCTGTGATCCATAGTTTTTCATCTAAGTCCAGATCATTTTATGTTGGTGAAAATGCAAAAAAAAAAAAAAATCTAGAATCTTTAGGTTTTTGAAATAAAGATCCCAAACACTGGATTCATTCTTTCAGAGGGTAAGAAAATGCAGCCCTTAGGGAATATTGCCCTTCTGATTTATACATACATATGGGGCTCGATATTTAAAGGGATGAACATGGTTAGCAGATCTGCTAAGGTGCTAATCCCCGTATCTGGGATATTCAGCAGTGTTCTGCTGAATATCCCCTGATGCTACCGCTGCAAGCTCCGATACTAACCAATTAGCATTGGGGCATTGTGGGGGCTGCACCTGACCATAACAGGGCAGTGGCAATATTAGGTGGCTGCCCGCTTATGGCAAAGTGGCAAAAGTAAGGTGTAGCAAAGGCTGGCCTATCTTTCACTGCAGAAGCTAACCGAGCAGTGGCTGAATATTGCAAATGCATGGTTAGCTTCCTGGCAATCTGGGCAACCTGAATATTCAATGCTAGGACCCGGATATGACCCCGACCTTTTGTAGCTGAGTTTAAGTTTCAGCAGGGATGACTAGCCAATGAAACCGCGTTAGCCGCCACTGTTGAATATCCCCTCCCCCCATGATTTATTTGATTCAGCTAGACCTTTCAGCAGTCTCTGATACCATACTCATTGGATTCTAGTATTAAATTTAAAATGATAACGCTAGTATTTAAGCTATCACAGCCCTTAGGACTAACATACCTGGCAGATAGATGGTTTAATTATATTCCTGGCTCCTGCATTAGGCTTTCTTAGAAGGAACTACTAGTCATCCCAGGGAGAGGAAATGTTCAGTCACAGGGGAACAGAAAGAAGCTTTTTCATTAGCTGCCATGTGAAGCTGCTACAATCTTTTAGATGATGTTGCAGCCCTGAGAGACGATGCAGAGTCTCAGAAAAAGGTTAAGATGCTGTTCTGTAAAGCATTTGAGAAATGGACTGCAGTTGTGCCATTGGGACTTCATATTTTATTAGATTTGCTGCTGGGTGGAGCTTCCAGAAACAAGATGCTGCAGAAGATTTAATCAAAAATGTTTTTAAACTTTGTTTCTAATGTTTTGAATAAGCTATTTTGATTTTTGCAATACCTGGTTGCCTGTGATTGCTGCTGTTTCCGTCTCTGGGGTATGTTTGGACTGAATTCAGTAGGGATTTAATTAAAAGGCTGTTAGCATAGTGATGATAAATGATTCTGCGTGGTAGTAGCTAGAGTACAACTTTAGAAAGCATACTTTCGGACAGATTTGAGACTCCCCTATCTCACAATGATGACAGGCCTTATCCCCAGGACCAGCCTAAGGGTTTCTGCCGCCCTAGGCAGAATCCCCAGCCTTGCTGCCCCCCAGCTACCACCATCCCCCAGCTGCCGCTGCCACCCCCCCCCAGCTGCCACCGATTCAGTCTTGGGAGGGGGAGTCAGTCTTGGGAGGGGGAGGCCCCCCAAACGGAATCAGTGGCAGCTGAGGGGGGGGGGGGGGCGCCACCCCCCCTGGGTGCCCCTGCAAACCCCCCAGGTGGACGCCTAGCTCCCCTAGGGGGTGGGCCCACCCAGCTTAACCCCAATGGAATCAGACTTTTCTTCAAAAGAGGATACAATGTAGAAGGAGAATAATTTTGCTTTGGCTGAAAAGATGGAATATCTCAGTGGTTTCTGCTCAGGAAAATTAAGGAAGTCATCTTAGCAGAGTTTTACAGCAATTCTACGTGTAAGTAGTAATCTTCGTATGGGTAGATGGTATACACATATAAACGCTGATTTGAAAATGCTATTTGTAGATGTAGAATTGCTGTGTGATGCACAAATTCAAAGGGGTCGTGTTCCTAATATGGTTTGGGTGGACCAAAAAATTACACATTCCTGATCTCCATAGAATACACACATTTTTGCAAAGGTTTTCCTTTGAGAACCATGACTGGGATATAATTATACTAAGCTATTATCTAGTCAGGAAGGACAGAGAAAGGGGAATGTCACTGTATGTAAATAAATAAGCGTAAAGCAACCAGAACTACAGGGCATTTAAACCGCAACACAACACTTACCCAAACTCTCCGGCACTGCACTGTGGTTCCTGCCTTCTATGATGCAGCGCCGGAGAGTTCGGGTAGGCCACCACATTGCAGTTTAAATGCCATTGCTGCTGGAAAGGGGTGGCAATGGTGACCTTGGATCACCTTGGTAATGTTGGCGCCCTAGACCTAGTTCGCTGATCTGGGTATGCCAGCCCTGCAGTGGTGAGGCTGTTAACAAATAAAAAATCATTTGAATCCAGAAAGATGGTATATAAAGTTTTAATAAACATAAACACAGTACTTGCTGCCCTACATTGGTTGGCTATTGAGGTCCATATTCATTTTAAGATTCTTCTATAATTTATTGAGCCTATTTGAAATCTCTCCTCTAATATTATGCGCCAGGTTGTTTGCATCCTTTGCAGCAGTTGCTGTCTGTGCCTGAGGGATTCAGCTACCACGTACATATCAACAAGCATTTGCATTTCAATGACCTCATTTTTGAAACAGGCTGCCTCTAGCCCTATGCAATGAAGTCTTGAATGACTTTTTGGAAAAAAAGATCAAAGTTTGGCTTTTTGGTGGTGTGGATGAGTTTTTTTAACTGTTTATTTATATGTGATGTTGTTTGTATTATGTATGGTATTTTTCACTTGTAATTCATCTTGACTGCAATGAATAGGCGTGTGCATCAAATCTGTGAAAATGAATAAAAATATTTCTTTACGGAAAGGGTGGTGGATGAGTGGTATAGTTTCCAAGTAGAAGTGGTGGAGACGAGGACTGTATCTGAATTTAAGAAAGGATGGGACAAGCACAGAGGATCTCTAAGGGAGAGCAAGGGTTTGAAGCTTAGTAGTTGGTATGGATGGGCAGACTGGATAGGCTGTATGGTCTTTATCTGCTGTAATTTTCTGTTTCGATATTCAGAGTTTTTTTTGTAAAATAGGCTGGAAATTGTGAGCATTTCAACTTGGAAGTTCCATTTCTGACCTAGACATATTGAGGCCAATTTCGAGATGTGCGTCCCCAGGCCGTCCGGTATCCAGACATCTGGATGGCCCAAGGAAGCACCCTATTTTGCTCCCGCGGGGGCTAGACATCTCCATGGGAGCAGAATTGTGGCATAAGGCAGGGCCATCCAAGACGTGCTCTGATTCAGGCACCCTGGACATTCCGACACTTACCCGGCTAGTCCAGCCTGACTTCTGCATGGATTGGCAGTGGCATGGCATCCTGTTGCCATGCCACCGCGGCTCCATGCAGGAGCCACAATCGCCGGCCGAACCACAAAATCTCCTTCACCTTCAGCCCAACCCCCGATCGGGCCTTCCATGGCCAGGGTCAGACCACGGGGATCCCCTTGTACCCTTCACTGCCTTTGGTGTCCCAGCTCTGGCATCTCCCAACATCCAGGGGGACTTATTTGACCTCCGAGGTGGAATAAGTACCCCATTTACATAGCCGACTCCAGACATTTATTTATTTGTAAATATTTCTATAGCGCCCCTTCCAGAGATCAGGGGCGGTATACATACAGGAATGACCTCGGAATCGGCCCTGTACATCTGGGGTCATGATGCTGCCCACTGCCCGCCCTCACTCTTCCCTTGACCCACCCACGAACAGAGATCCCTGCACAATTCGCATCTATGTGCAGGGAGCTCTATTTCCCGCCAGTGCAATCCGCTAAATGTGGGTCAGAATGAGGGCCATTGAGGGGAATTTTAGAAGAGCCATTCAAGTGCAATCTGGGATGTTGAAGCCAGAACATCAGGGAAAAAAAGCAGACATGTTCAGATGCAGATGTTTTTTCACAAACATGGACGTGCCCGATATGGATGTCTACAGGGGTATCTACATAGATGTCCCCAGAGCCATATTTTAGAACCTGGTCATCTAGGATAGCCTAGTTAGAGTAGTGGATTAGGACCAGGGCAGCCAGGGTTAAAATCCCACTGCTGCTGCTGTTGTTGATGTTGTGCTGAGTACTGGAGATGATAGGGTGCTTTCTTCTCTGTTACTCAGTTAAAAAGAGCTTTCAGATGTGCCTGGAGCTGGTCTAATGTCAGTCATGATGCTGGACGTTTCTGAGATCAGGCAGGGACGTCCATGAGCCCGGGCATGCCTCTGAGTCCTGGGAATGCTCTGGCCACACCTCATCCATGCTCCCATTCAGACTTGGACTTCCCCAGAGCCAGCTTCTAAAATGGCTCTGGAGATATTTCTGTGCTTTGGATATCTCTACGCCTGTTTTTAGACATCGAAAGCACAAATAGGGCTTCTAAAACGACCCCCCCTTATGTAAATTGGGATTTCATGTGATACGAGAATATGACTTTGATATAGCCATATGATCTTGATATAACTTTACAAACTTCCTTGTGTCCCAGAATGCTTAAACTGAAACTCTTCTAAGAGATACTATATATTGAAAAGCTGGAATCAATATAGCACTGGGGCATGAATACTAGGAAACTATGATGTACTGATCTTTGCACTTTTCTGGATCATACTTCGTCTTAGTAACTGGATGTTTCAGCGACCCTGCTGGAGCATTCTTCAGAGTGAAGTGGTCATGCAGTGGATGTCTCTTCTTTTATATGGTAGTTTTCAAACTGGTTTGGTGGGAGTGAGGCAGGAAAGTTCATTGGAGAAAGGCTGGAGACCTTCTTTTCTGTAGACTGGAAGGTGAGTTTAAAGGTATTTTCCCCAAAAGGTTGCTATAAACGTTCTATTGGGCTTCTGCAGCTAGTATGATGATCTTTGCACTTTCCAGGTCATGCTGTGTCTTAGGTGCCAGTTTAGTAAGCCCCACACTAGTAATGCGTGTTTGGGCTACATTACTAGCATGGGATACTATGCTAGATGCACAGTGCAGGAACAGCCATCCCCCTGAATTTAGCACAGCTCGCCATGGTACAGTCATCATTGGGAGCAACTACTGTGCTGGCGGTAGTTGCTTCCCACCAGATACCATAAAGAGCAGAAAACACACTCTATTAAAACAAATTGGGTATGTTGTTGTAAAAAAGTAGAAAACTTCTACAGAGTTTCTATGTAAAAACCAACAGGGAGGTCTCAGAACTATCGGGCTTTCAACTGATTTACAAAAATCAGTATAGCGTCTGCCCTTTTGCATCAATGGTCTTCCCTTATGGTAAACACAAGCAATATACAGAAGAACGCATCCACAGAACTTAGCTTTATGAATTTCAATCTGATGCGATCAATCTGTTGCCTCAACGCCTCAATCTAGAGCTCTTCAAGTGTTTCGTGATGGAGCTTCATCAGGGGAGCATTGCCAACTAAAGCACCAAATCATGCTGCACAATAAAACAGACATTGGCTTATCCTCAACATGGCTGATCGAACCTCAAGAACGCCTCAATTTAGCACTCTTCAAGTGTTTTGCGATGGAGCTTCATCAGGGGAGCATTGCCAACTAACACAAAGAAACATAAATATAACATTAAAACCTCAGCTATCTCTAACCCATACCAATCCATATCTTATCTCAAGTTACCTCACCTAAAGAACCAAATCACGCTGCACAACAAAACAGACATCGGCTTATCCTCAATCGAACCTCAAGAATGCCGCGCATGCGGACTTACAAACCATCCTATCCATTAAATACACGACGTCAATGACGTCAGGAATTCCCTAATTAGAAAGACTTCCCCCTTAGACGTAACGTAATGTGAAGCAGCAGATGCTGGGCACGTAACACAGCAACTATAAAATGTCAGAGATTCTACAGACCTGTCAATCAAATGCATACCCCCCAGTCGATTTGCATATTCAAACCTTCTGGGACCACCGTACGCACGCGGAAAATCCATCTTTGCTCACAGAACAATAAAGATTGCTCTCTTGTTTTTTCCTTCCCTATCTACTAACACTTCATCTAAGCAAAAACATCTCAAATCCATAAAGGAATGCCCATAATCCAAACAGTGTTGTACTAATGGAGCCTCCTGTACTTGGCAGCTTATCCTACTTTTATGTTCTATCATCCGTTTCCTAAACTGTTTGGTCTTACCAATATACAGCAACTCACAGGGACACAGAATGCCATAAACAACAAACATAGATTCACAAGAAGTCTGTTTACGCAATTTAAAACTTCTACCATGATATGTCAGTTGTGTGATATTGCAGGAAACCTCACAGATTGAACAATTACCACATTTCTTATGGCCCCCAGGAACATCAACTGTTCTCAATAGGGGACGTAACACTGAGGGAGTGAGCCGTTCTTGCAAATTACGATGCCGCTGCCAAACACATCTGACAGACTTAGGGGCTTGTTTACAAAGCCGCGGTAGCGGTTTGCGATCGTAATCGGAGCCGCGGCTGCGATCGCGATCGCGAACCACTACCGCGGCTTTGTAAACAAGCCCCTTAGTTTCCAAACGAGGGATAGTACGCAATACACTAGCATGTTTCTTAATGATCTGTTGTATACGGGAACTAAAAGGAGAATATTTTGTTATCAAATTAATATAGTCTGTGTCCTCACTCTGACCTAGGCTATTATGTGAATTCAAGAGAAGTACTCTATTATTATACAATGTTCTTTTATAAGCCTGTTTTACAACTCCTCTCAATAAAATTAGCTATCAGAACTTTAGATTGGTGTTTAAATTCCAGCTCATCTGAGCAGTTCCTATGATACCTTATAAATTGTGAAAAAGGTAACCCATTCCTGAGCCGCACTAGGTGAGCACTGCCATAATGAAGAAAGGTATTTTTATCTGTAGGCTTCCGATGCACTGATGTAACCCAACTATTAATGCCTTTATGCACCACTAAATCTAGAAATACTATCTCATTGTAATTAGAAACACTGGTAAAGTGAATATGTGATTCACAATTATTAAGCCATTTCAAAAAGTCATTAAAGGTATCTATTGTACCATGCCAGATCAAAAACACATCGTCGATGTACCTACACCATAATTTCACCTGAGAAAAATATGGAGATATACTCAGCCATTTATCCTCATACAAGCTCATGAGCAGGTTAGCTACCGAGGGCGCAAATGTGGCCCCCATGGCCACCCCCGAGATCTGATGATATAGCACTTTCTCAAACACAAAAAAATTCTGAAAAATGGCCAGACGAGTTAGTTTCAGAAGGAACGCAATTTTATCTTCTGAAAGGTCCCCCCGGCGACGTAAACTTATATCGACTGCCTCATAAGCTGCAGCCTGCGGTATACTGGTATACAGGGAGGTTACATTAAGCATGACTAACAGAATATCCGATAGTCTCGCCCATTCAGAATGCCTTTCTAAAATTCCTAAAAAATGTGTGGTGTCCTTAATATAAGATGGTATGTCCACTAACATCGGGCATAGAAAGGAATCAACAAAATTGGCAGATGTATGTTTGGCCCCACCAGATACCGGCAGCATGGGCTTTTGGCACTGCAGAAGGAATACTCGTGCTCTGCCCAGATACACGTTACCTGGGTTTTTCAGCACAGGGTCCTGCAGTACGTTTTAGCATGGTGCCATAAAAACGCGTGACCCGGATAGCACGCTTTAGTAAACTGGACCCTTAATAAGTGTATTGTACTGTATACCATAACAGAAACATTCTGAAAAAGATGTGCTATCAGAGCCTTGACACAATTTTCAGAGTTTTTCAGCTCCTAAGTATTCTTCAGTAGACCTTGCCTGGTCTGGATAAAAAAAAGAAAAGAATCCTTGATAGATCAGGCTTGGTGTTGAGGGCATCTTTTTGTCAAGGACATTCTTGGTGGTTTTTATGCTTGCATTATTTCCTCCCTAAACACATCATTATAATTTATCATTTTCACTGTTAGTAGACTGCAGATGCCGGAGGGGAAGACATGTTACAGGGAACTAATTACTTTTCATATACTGATTTTGTTGTGCTTCTCTTCCTCGACTCAAACTCCTGATTGTGATCTGTTGGACCTCACTAGTCGAGAAATTCAGAGATTATGGGGTGGCGGGGGGATGGGGATGCTGGCTTTTGATCTTTCTTGCATGATCTTCTGCCCAGTTCTAGTTAGATATTGTCTATTTGAAACCTTTCACTTGCTGAGCCGCTTCTATTGCTGTGACACTAAATCAGTAAATTGTTTTCATATTCAGAATTCCCCACAGCTATTCCTTTAATACATGCACAGTATGGATCTAGTGTAAACTTAAGGAAGAGTACTTTTTTTTAAAACAGGGGGTTTGTCCCTAATGAGGGGTATAGGAGTTTTGTTTTAAAAAAGATATGGTTTGTGGCTTGTAGCCTACAAATCAAACAACATCCCCACAAACTCTCACTCACTGAATGCTAACCTAACAAGAGTCCTAGCCTAAACAATGAAACCTGAAAAGGAGGGGGAACCTACACAATTAGATTATGGGGTACCCTTTCAAAGAGGGTGACTACGGAGAGCATTTAGAAAAGTAGACTGAGGGGCACACATTCCATCTAGAGAAGCCTCAGAGCAGGGAGGAGGGGGGTAGAAAATGTGATATGGCAGAACAATGACACTAAAAGGTCAGCAACCACGTTGCCCCTGTGGTGTCATTCACAGGCCTCTAATATGTTTTTTAAATGCATTGAAAAGAAATAGAAACACTTAGCTACATGAAGGGCCCCTCAGCCAACACCATAGACACTCCGTCAATGCTGAATTATGTCGACTCGGGTTTTGCCCTAGAATTTCAGCTGGGCTGCGTCAGGACAACACTACCAGCTTCTCTAAAGTTCCTCTATATGAAGTACTCAACCTCCCTCCACATTTAAAAGGAGGTGGCTGAAAATGCAAACAGACCTCTACCAATCAAATCAAATGGCCGTCATCCAATCAAGGGATTCACTGAAACCCACTGGATGCACTGAATTCAGGGTGAAGATCTACTTCTGCTCCAATCTTGTAAGCTTCTGAAGTCTGTCACCACTCAAACCACGATGTCAATGACAAACCAACGCATATCCTCCCATTGATGAGAAAGCTACAGGCAATGTTGTACCATAGGTGCATGAGTCATCTGAGTAGAAAGACACAATTTATGTTCAAGTAAACAAATCCTGACTCTTAGACAAGTTCTACCCACATAAAACTTGTTACAAGGGCAAATAATCACATACATTGCCCAAGTAGACTGGAAGGCTGTATGATGTTTCAAAGCAAAAATTTGCAGAGATTGTGGATCTCACCATTCACTAATGTCCAATGAGAACTCACACATAGAGCAGTGATTGCAAGGTTGATGATGCCCGCCATGCAATTGAGACAATCTCTTTTGAGCAAAATCTGTATGAACCAGAATGTCTCTCAAATTTTGTGCTCTGCGAAAGGCAAAGCACGGGCCACTCTGAAAGACCTGATGAAGGGCCAGTACATGCCAATGTTTAGCAATGCTTTGAGCTATTAGTTGTGCTTTGTCTGAGTATTGTAAAATAACCACTTATTTGTCCATTTCAAATGTGGTCTGTTAATTTAACAACAGAGTAATTTGCCATCTAGTGTGACAGAAAGGTCCCAGACCCCTTTCATGTCCCATACAAAATCTGCTTTATCAGAGTTATGTTTCAAAGCCAACTCTATCAGAGTTCATATCAGTGCCATGTCATTGATTCTTATCACCATATAGAAGACAAACCAATCTCTTTACAGCCTTTAGTTGTTCAATTTATGCAGGGCTTGCTTCTACTGAAGCCTTCCATCATGCCTCCTCCTCTGTGTTCGGATCTCAGTGTGGCTCTAACTCAGCTGATGAAAGTTCCCCTTGAGTCACTAGATTCCTGTTAGTATCTGACCTGGAAAGTCTTACTTTTGGTGGTGGTTTCTTCAGCATGCAGAATCAGTAAGTTCTAGGCCTTAGTGATTTATCTGACATTTTATTTTTTTATTTAGCTAGGCTTATATACTGCTGTTCACCGGGTCAAAGCAGTTTACAGGGAACAGAACACCAATTACATAGAACACATATTAACTTAGATAACAGTTAATATTAATCTATTAACACTTTTGTTATGTACTATGTATAATAGAATGATATTTACAAACATCGAGCTATATGCAATATGAGAGTAGTGTATGGATATTATATTCATTCATTAACTATTTACAAGAGCAGATCCTATCTTGATGGTGTACTATGTGTTTGAGGGGGTGGGGTTAGTGATATAGCGGAAGGGCTCTCGGGTAAGGTTTGCCTTTTTGCGGATGATACCAAAATCTGCAATAGAGTAGACACCCAGGAAGGTGTAGATAACATGAGGAGGGATCTAGCTAAGCTTGAAGAATGGTCTAGAATTTGGCAGCTGGGATTTAATGTTAAAAATGTAAGGTCATGCATTTGGGCTGCAATAATCCAAGGGAGCAATATAGTATAGGGGGTGAAGTACTTTTGTCCACTAAAGAAGTGTGGGACCTAGGCATAGAATTCAAATGCTCTATAGCAGATTTGTTGGTTGAATTTTGTTTTAGAATGTGATATGGTGAGTTTGTTGGTTGTGGCAGTCAGGGGCGGCTCTATAATGAGGCGAAGTGAGGCGGCTGCCTCAGGCGGCAAAGTTCTGCGGGTGGCAAAAAATGCCCCCAAAAACAGCCACCTCACTTCGCCTTCAAAAATTAAACACAAAAATATCCCCAAGCACACAAGTTGCTGCCATGGCAGACTGGCCCTCTCCTTTGTATAGCAGCCGTGGCTCCTGCCTTTTAGAACCGCGGCTGTGCTAGCGATTAGTCAGGCACGCGAGCTGGGAAGGGGGAGGGATTGGGAGCAGGGAGTGACATGCGCCGGCGCGTGGGGCTTGGCAGACACCCCCCTTTCACATGCAGACTTTCGTTTCCCTCATTCCATCCCTCTCCTGAAGCTGGTGTTAGGGAATGAAATGGAGTGAGCATGGCCGGGGCTGATACTAGCACAAGCAGTGGACCGGACCCATAACAAAAATCAGGGCTGTCGTTCCTCTTCTTCCTTCCGGGGTAGTAAGGACACATCCAGCCACTGCTCCTTTATCTCCAGCGCCTCCTGCAGGCAATGGGGGCGGGAGCCCGCAGTTGCTGATCGCAGCATGTGAGTTCCGAGCATGGAGGACTGCAGGCAGGGTCCTGGGGCAGGAACTCTGAGCAGGAGGGGAGCACCACATTTATTGCTGTTCTAGGACCAGCTCCCCATCTCTGTTTTTTTTTTATAATTATTATTATTATTTTTGCTTCAGTTTCTTCTTTTGTATTATGTACAGTGGTTAATCTTTTCCCCCTTTTCAACATGTGAGCAGTTTTCTCGTTTGAGCAAAAAGTCATAAATGTTTCCTCTCCCCTTCCTTTCTGCTCCTCTCCATACACTGCAAGGTTTTATAGCTTGGTGTGTGTCTGCTATGTGTTTGTGTATATATTGCAGAACATAGGAATATTAATACAACAAATCAAGGATAGGAGGTGAAAGTGAAAATAAGGGGGAATAGGAGGTGAAGGAGAGGCATCAGGAGGAGAAGAAAGGCGGTGGAAAGGGAAAATGGGTGACCATGAAGAAATTTAAGAAGGTGCTGAACGGTCTGACAACCGTCTCATCCTTATCATCCTCTGCATCATCTCAGTTTGCCAACAGGGAGACGGACATCCAGGAGAAACTCCAGTCCAGGCACATCCAGCTTGGCACGACTGTTCACCATGGATTCCTGTATCAACCTTCAGCACTGGCCTTTGATCCTGTACAGAAGATCATGGCAGTTGGGACGCAGACTGGAGCTCTGAGGTTATTTGGTCAGCCAGCAGTTGAATGCTACTGCCAGCATGATAGCAGAGCGCCAGTAATCCAGCTTCAGTTCCTGATTAATGAGGGAGCTCTTCAGACTCAAGGGTGAAGGGGAGGAATATGTAGAAGCTGATGAGGATAAGGTGGAATTGCTTAACAAATATTTCTGTTCCGTATTCACAGATGAAGAACCAAGAGCAGGACCTCAGAAAACACCCACAAACAGGAATAGAAGTGAGGGGCATCTCAAACAATTTTCAGAAGACTGTTCGTGAGAAACTAGCTAAACTTAAAGTAGACAAAGCGATGGGATCGGATGGGATACACCCTAGAATACTGAGGGAACTTGGAGACATTCTAGAAGCTCCACTGACTGACCTCTACAATGCCTCATTGGAGTCTGGAGAGGTGCCAAAGGACTGGAGAGAGGCTCATGTGGTGCCTTTACACAAAAGTGGAAGTAAGGATATGGTTGTGAGTAAATTATTGGAAACGCTGCTGAAAGAGAAAATAGTGAGGTTTCTGGAGTCCAGTGGATTACAGGATCCGAGGCAGCATGGATTCACCAGATGTGGTGTATTTAGATTTCAGTAAAGCCTATGACACCATTCCTCACAGGCGACTTATATAAAAACTGAGCACCCTAGGGATGGATCCTAAAGTTACTGCTTGGGTTGGAAATTGGGTTGGGAATTGTTAATATAAAGTTTAACTGTGGTTATAAATTAAGCTTGGGGATATTCAGCCTACTGGAACCTGAGTATCCAGATAACAAAGGTTTAAATCTGTTGGAGAAGGCTTGCTTTTTCTGGGAGGGGGAGGAGAACGTTTTTTTGCTCTCAGTTTCTGCTCACAGGCAGGGGCTAATTTGAGCCCATCTTACACCTGGCCAGTGGTCACACCTACGGGTCTCTGAGGCTGGCTGCACGAGCTGTGGATATTTCACAAAGCTAAGACTCTAATTTTCTTTCTTATCTCTGATGCTTTTCTAGTTACCAATATAGAGTCTAACTGTCTGTTTTGTGGGAATTGTTAATATAAAGTTTAACTGTGGTTATAAATTAAGCCTGGGGATAATCTGACTGACTATCTCCTTTTCTGGATAGCCTTGGAGCAGATATCTGTGGGTGCCCCCAGTTCAGTAACAGCCTACTGGCCAGAGACACTTAGGTTCCCGCCCACCCTACCCCTTGCCACACCCATCCCAGGGGCTGCAATGCCTATATAGTACTCACATACGCTGCCATCTATCCTTTTAACTTGGGTTAGAGCCCACATCTTCTTCCTCCTTCCTTCTTCTTCTTCCTCTTCTCCTCTAGGACTGCCTATTCAGCATGTCATGTATTTGGTGCAATAACTGCAGTCCTTTCATTCCAAGACGAATCATATGGAACCTCAGAGCTTGTCCTATGTGCCTCAGGTCAGCTACCATGCATAAAGAACTGACTCTACTAAGGGAAGACCTAGCTGCCATGCATAAAGAGGTGACCCTACTCAGGGAGGAACTGGCTGCAATGAAGCGCACCTCTTCTAGGATACAAACTGAACAATGTCCACCACTGCTCCCACAAAGCATCAAACATCTCAGGGACAAGGGGATCACAGTGGGTTCTGGTAGATTGTGACCTGTAATGCAGAGGCATCCTATACATCAAAGATATCCCTGCATAATGCCTTCTCTGCCTTGGCTAATGAGGATGAGGAACTGAGGGAGGAACTGGCTACAATGAAGCGCACCTCTTCTAAGATACAAACTGAACAAAGTCCACCACCACTCCCACAAAGAATGAAACACCCCAGGAACAAATGGATCACAGTGGGTTCTGGGAGATTGCGACCTGTGACACAGAGGCATCCTATGCATCAGGAGATATCCCTGCATAATGCCTTCTCTGCCTTGGCGAATGAGGATGCCCAATCCAAAGAAACTGAAGAGCCCTTAAATGAGACAGACGATGCCCAGTCTCCTGCTAAAGCACCAAATATGAAGAAAACATCACCAAACAGCAAACTACTACTACTTGGTAATTCCATCATCAGTGGCACCAACTTGGGAACACAGTTCAAAGGAGAGAAGATAGTCAAGTGCTTCCCAGGCTTTTCAGCCAGCAGGAATACAAACCACATTGTTGAAATACTTAGCACAGAAAGTGAACACTCCAAACTTGATATGGTTATCCACTTGGGCACAAATGACCTGGCTAGAAACAGTACCTCCACAGTCCAAAAGAACTTCCAATCTCTGGGAGAGAAACTCAAGCCCATTGTTAACACTGTTGCATTCTCATAGGTTCTACCTGTGCTTGGTAAGGGGGCAAAAAGGCTGCATCGCATCAACAGCTTTAATACATGGCTCCAGACCTGGCGCAAACAAGAAGGATTCAGATTTATTGGCGAATGGGGTAAGAGATGGAACAACAAGAGACTATACTGTGCTGATGGACTACATCTCTCTGTCGCAGGGAAAAGAATCCTAAGTAAAAAATACAAGCAATATGTGGATATGCATTTAAACTAGAACAAGGGGGTGATGGATGTGGAAGGTCAAGCTCTGGAGGTCACCCCCTGCAAAAGCAGATTAAAATCAGAAACAGCCACACATTTAAACCACACATCAAAAACAAGTGGAAAGATGTAGGCAGAACAAAATCAAAGCTAAATACACGCAAGCCAGTTAAATGCTGGAAAGCAATGAGCACAAATGCTTGAAGCTTAGCCAACCAAGTTCCAGACCTAGAAGCCCTAATGGTGGAAATGGATTTGGACATTGTGGCCATTACAGAAACATAGCTAAACGAATCGCATGATTGGGATATAGCCATACCTGTTTATAATCTATTCAGAAGAGACAGAGAAAATGGAAGAGGTGGAGGAGTAGCCCTGTATGTCAAAAGCAATATTAAAGCTACTGAAATGCAGGGGGCATGGAGAAAAGAAGAAGCGCTCTGGATTGTGTTGGAAAGAGGAGATGGCACTGTCATCCATACTGCTGTAGTCTACAGACCTCCGACACAAATTGAAGAGATAGATAACAAATTGATTATAGATATTGCAAAGATAGCCACAAAGGGGAAGCGATCATATTGGGTGACTTTAATCTACCTGATGTGGATTGGATAACTCCTTCTGCAAATCTGGAAAGAAGCAAAAAAATCATGGATGCTCTCCAAGATGCGTTACTTAGACAAAAGGTGATGGAACCAACCAGGGAAAGCTCAACACTGGATTTAGTGCTCACCAACAGCGGTAGCGTGTCGAATGTCTGCGTGAGTGCCCCTGTGAGCAGCAGCGATCATCACATGGTGTGGTTTGAGATAAAAGCCATGGTATAGGCCAAACATAGCAAGCTCAAAGTCCTAAACTTCAAAAACACCGACTTCAATAAAATGGCCGAGTACCTAAAGGAGGAGCTGACAGGGTGGAAGGAGATCAGGGAAGTGGAAATTGCAATGGGCTAAACTAAAAGTGGCAATAAAAGGGCAACAGATAAATATGTAACAAAAGTAAACAAAAACAAGAGGAGAAAAAAACCTATTTGGTTTTCCAAAGAAGTGGCTGTTCAAATAAAGGCAAAAAACACAGCTTTCGCAAAATTCAAAAGCTTGCAAACAGAGGACACAGAAATGAATACAGGATCAAACTCAAAGAGAAAAAGAGAGAAATAAGGATAGCAAAATCAAAGGCAGAGGAAAAGATGGCTAAAGATGTGAAATGTGGTGACAAACCATTCTTCAGGTATATTCAGGAAATGAAGAAGATCAGAGGTGGAACTGCAGGACTCAGAAGTGCTGCGAACGGACTCATGGAAAGTGACATTGAAAAAGCGAAATTGCTAAACGAATACATCTGCTCTGTTTTTACTAAAGAAAAACCTGGAGAAGGACCACCTGTGACTCCCAAATACAAAAATGGGAGAGAAGTAGTTACCACACCATTCACAGAAGACGAGGTGTTAGAACAACTTGCAAAACTGAAAGTGGAGAAGGCTATGGGACCGGATGAGATACATCCCAGGATACTGAAAGAGCTCAGAGAGGTTCTTGCAGGGCCGTTGAAAACATCCTTTAACAGATCCTTGGAAACAGGAGAGATTCCTCAGGACTGGAGAATGGCTGATGTCGTACCTCTACACAAAAGTGGTGACAGGGAAGAAGTATCAAACTACAGGCCTGTGAGCCTTACCTCAGTGGCGGGAAAAGTCATGGAGGCCCCTCCTGAAAGAGCAAATAGTGAACTTTCTCAAAACCAACAGGTTGCAAGACCCGAGGCAACATGGTTTTACCGAAGGACGATCTTGCCAAACAAATCTGATTGAGTTCTTTGACTGGGTGACCAGGGAGCTAGGATCAGGGGCATGCGATGGATGTCATCTACCTGGATTTCAGCAAAGCCTTCGATACTGTTTCCTCATAGGAGGCTTATCAATAAGCTCAGTAGCTTGGGGATGGATCCTAAGATGGTAAATTGGATCAGAAATTGGTTGACTGACAGACGACAGAGGGTGATGGTAAATGGAGCTCACTCGGATGAAGGGAAGGTGATTAGTGGGGTGCCCCAGGGGTCGGTCCTGGGCCTGGCACTGTTCCAATGTATTTTGAGTGATATTGCTGAGGATTGAATGAAAAAGTCTGTCTTTTTTGCAAATGACACGAAAATTTGCAACAGAGTGGACTCCCCCGAGGGAGTGGTTAACATGAGGAAAGATCTACAAAAGCTGGAAGAATGGTCTAATGCTTGGCAATTAAGTTTTCATGCGAAGAAGTGTAGAGTCATGCACTTGGGTAGAAGAAATCCAAGGGAATTGTACGCAATAGAGGGCGAGAGGTTGGTGTGCACGGATCAGGAGAAAGACCTTGGTGTGATTATTTCTGAAGATCTCAAGGTGGCAAAACAGTGCGACAAGGCGGTGGCAAAAGCCAGAAGGATGTTGGGTTGCATACAAAGAGGAATCACCAGCAGAAAGGAAGAGGTACTTATGCCATTGTAACAGTCACTGGTGAGGCCTCACTTGGAATACTGTGTTCAGATTTGGAGACCGTATCTTGCAAAGGATGTAAAAAGACTAGAAACTGTTCAGAGGAAGGCGGACCAAAATGATTGGAGCCTGGTCAGAAGCCTTATGAGAAGAGACTTGAAGACCTAAACATGTACACTTTGGAGGAGAGGAGGGACAGGGGAGATATGATTCAGACCTTTAAATACTTAAAGTGAAATAATGAACAAACAAACCTCTTCCAAAGACGGGGAAGCTATAAAACCTAAGGGCATAACAGGAAGCTGCAAGGTGGTAAATTGAAAGGTAATGTCAGGAAATACTTTTTCACAGAAAGGGTGGTGGATGCTTGGAATGCCCTCCCGATAGAAGTGGTGGGGGTAAATATGGTGACGGAATTCAAAATGGCATGGGACAGACACAGTGGTCCCTTCACAGCAAAATGATAAAATCAAAATAAACTGAACCATCTAATTTCTCAACAAATAGGGTTGTCCTGCATGGAGTGGTGGGTTCACCCCTAAACAGGGATGTGGGGAGGGGTGGCCTGCATGGAGCAGCAGGTGCACCTACTCTTGCCATCGTGCTTGGCAGACTAGATGGATCATGCTGGTCTTTATCTGCCGTCATTTACTATGTTACTATGAAATTGGTTGAGTGGGAGGCGACAAAGGGTACAGGTAAATGGAGCTCACTCTGAGGAGAAGGAGGTTACCAGTGGTATGCCCCAGGGATCTGACCTTGGTCCGATTCTTTTTAACATCTTTGTTAGTGATATAGCAGAAGGGCTGTCGGGTAAGGTTTGCCTCTGCGGATGATACCAAAATCTGCAATAGAGTAGACACCCTGGAAGGTGTAGATAACAAAAGGAGGTATCTAGCTAAGCCTTAAGAATGGTCTAGAATTTGACAGCTGAGATTTAATGTTAAAAAATACAAGGTCATGCATTTGGGCTGCAGCAATCTAAGGGAGCAATATAGTATAGTATAGTGAAGTACTTTTGTCCACTAAAGAAGAGCGAGACCTAGGCGTGATTGTGCCTGATGATCTTAAAGTAGCTAAACAGGTAGAAAAGCAACAGCAAAAGCTAGAAGGATGCTTCAGTGCATAGGGAGAGGAATGGCCAGTGGAAGAAAGGAGGTGATAGTGCCTCTGTATAAGTCTTTGGTGCAACCTCATTTGGAGTATAGTGTGCAATTCTGGAGACCGCACCTTCAAAAGGATGTGAACAGGATGGAGTCAGTGCAGATGGTGGCTACTAAAATGGTTAGCGGTCTTCATTATAAAGCATATGAGGACAAACGTAAGGATCTTAATATGTACACCTTAGAGGAAAGGCGGGATAGAGGTGATATGATTGAGGCATTTAAATACCTCAATGACATAAATGCAGAGGAGGAGAGCCTCTTTCGATTGAAAGCAAGTTCTGCTACGAGGGGACATGGGATGAGGGTGAAAGGGGATAGATTCAGGAGTGATATGTGAAGATATTTCTTTATGGAAAAAGTGGTGGATCCATGGAATAGTCTCCCAGAGGAGGTGGTAGAGATGAGGACAGTATCTTAATTCAAAGAAGCATGGGAGAAACACAGAGGATCTCTAAAGGAAAAAAGGGGACTGTTGTGGTTGATATGGAAGGACAGACTGGATAGGCCAAGTGGTCATTTTCTGTCATCATGTTTCTAAACAAAAAGTCAAACCAGTGCGGAGCCTTCTCATGAGGGACCTTGTCAAGGGCTTTCTGGAAATCCAGATACACTATATCAACTGGCTCATCTTTGTCTACCTGTTAATTCACATCTTCAAAAAACAGATTAGTAATAATAGATTAGTAAGACAAGACCTTCCTTGGCTAAAACCATGTTGGCTTTCTGCCATTAAACCATGACTATCTAAATATTCAGTAAATGTATTCTTTATAATGGTTTCTAGCATTTTGCCTGGTGCTGACATCAGGCTTATTGGTCCGTAGTTTCCTAGATCATCCCTGGAACCCTTTTTAAAAATTGGCGTTACATTGGCCATTCGCCAGTCATCAGGTATTACAGATGATTTTAACGGTAGTTCACAGATTACTAACAGTAGGTCTGAAATCTCATATTTCAGTTCTTTCAACATCCTCTGATGGATACCATCCGTTTCAGGTGATTTGATATTTTTTAGTTTATCAAATGGTTGCAATACATCTTCGCAGTTTATCGATATCTCTTTCAATTCTTCCAATGCATAACCATTAAATACCATTTCAGTCATGGGTAACTTCCCTACATCTCCTTCAGTAAAGACTGAAGCAAAGAATTAATTCAATCTCTCTGCTATGACCTTGTCACCTCTTAGTGCTCCTTTTACCCCTCTATCATCTAATGGTCCAACTGACTCTTTGACAGGCTTTTTACTATGTTTATGTTTATTAATCATTTGATATACCGCTTAGGCCAAAAGGCATTAAAGCGTTTACAATACTATATCATTTGAGGAAATAGGAAAAGAACGCCATTATAAGATAGGACAGAATAGAAGACAGAAACAGGTAAACAGATAAGAGGAGGAGAAGAATAGAGACAGCAAGTTACCACGAATGCAGGCACCACGATCCAGTCCATGATATCAATATGAATCGCCACGGTCCAACGCCTAAGGGCCACACCAAAGGGCCCTCTGGCGAGGCTCGCAAGGCGCGGGCACGCCCCCTGCAGCGGCGGTTTTACAGCCGTTGGAACAGGCTGATTGGCTGGTCTGAGGAAGAAGGGGGAGCTCCCGCTCTCACCCCCATCGGGATCACTGACTCTCCTGCGCGCCCCCTGCAGCGGCGGTTTTACAGCCGTTGGAACAGGCTGATTGGCTGGCCTGAGGAGGAAGGGGGAGCTCCCGCTCTCACCCCCATCGGGATCGCTGACTCTCCTGCGCGCCCCCTGCAGCGGCAGTTTTACAGCCGTTGGAACAGGCTGATTGGCTGGTCTGAGGATGAAGTGGGAGCTCCCGCTCTCACCCCCATCGGGATCGCTGACTCTCCTGCTCGCCCCCTGCAGCGGCGGTTTTACAGCCGTTGGAACAGGCTGATTGGCTGGCCTGAGGAGGAAGGGGGAGCTCCCCGCTCTCACCCCCATCGGGATCGCTGACTCTCCCTGCGCGCCCCTGCAGCGGCGGCACGTGCGGTTTTACAGCCGTTGGAACAGGCTGATTGGCTGGCCTGAGGAGGAAGGGGGAGCTTGAAAAAGTTTTTATGCGTATTTGCTTCCAGAGCAAGCTTTGTTTCAAATTCTTTCTTTGCCTGCCTTATCAATGCCTTGCATCTAACTTGCCAGTGCTTATGTTGTTTCCAGTTTTCGTCATTTGGCTCCTTTTTCCATTTCCTGAAAGCATGCATTTTTTGCTACAACAGCCTCTTTGACCTCACCTTTAAACCATGCTGGCAGTTTTTTGGACTTCCTTCCACTTTTCTTAAAGCATGGAATACAGCTGGTCTGGGCTTCCAAGATAGTATTTTTAAACAAAAGCCATGCTTGAATGTAAATTTTTAACCTTTGCAGCTGCTCCTTTTAGTTTTTTCTTAACTATTTTCCTCATTTTATCATAGTCTCCCTTTTGAAAATTAAAAGGTAGTACAGTGGATGTCCTTACCATCCTTCCTCCATTTATTAAATCAAACGCATTGCTAAGCGGCCTCCAGCACCCTTATCTCTTGCACCAGATCTTGTGTTCGACTATTGACTAGGTTCAAAATGGCTTCCCTTCTTGTCGGTTCTTGAACCAACTGTTGGCCTGTAGCATTCTATTTACCATTTTTTCTCCTTTTTTGTTAAAACCAACCTTTAGCTCAAAATGATCACTTGTGAGAAACACGTATCCTGCTTGTTTCTGGGGAAAATAAAGTTGTTTACCTGTAACGGAGGTCTTCCAAAAACAGCAGGATATCAGTCCTCACAAAGCATATCCATCTCCCTTAGGAGATTCCTTCTCTTAGTGCAACCAGTTTTCAGAAGGGTATATCAAAGAATCTCTCCAATTATGATGACACGCTGCATGTAATATCCTGTCACTCCCCTCCTAAGAAAAGGCCACAGCTTAAATTCACTACGTCCCCAATGGAATACCCCCTATAGTAGAGAAGGTCCACAAGGAGGATAAAAATTAACTAAAGTTATTAATGAAGGAGTTAGGCCGGGGCCAATTCAGATGTTACAATTTAATTCTGGACGTTTATTTTTACCAAATAATATGTATATAAATCAAAGGTAAGTATTAACACAGGTATTTATATTAGGTTTTCCATTCATTCACTGTCTTTCCAGGAGTTCATTAAAGAGAATAAATAAAAATACATGTCCCCAAATAAGTATGTGTACAGAAATAGTTTCTTACAACAGGTACAAAATGGTTGTTAAATCAGCTATTAATGCATTTGAGCCCAAACTGCAAGTTCTTATCAGTCTGAAGTGGAAGAGTGGCAGGGTCCAGTTTTCTTCTTCTGTAGGTTCCAGAACTGAAATCATTTCTTCCAAATGTCAGGAGGCAGGTGTTCCTCTTCTACTGTCTCTTCTTCTCTGAATCCTATCCTTTAAATAACCCCTTCTCTAATTCCCCTTTCTCTCTATATATAAAATTAGAGGGACAAAAATTAAGGGATACCTAAAGCAAGCTTGCTGTGGCAGTAAAAAACAAATTGCTTTCATTCCCTTGTTCTCTTGTTACATAACAATTAGCTCACAATGGGCATTTTCACACTACATCCCATAATCACTTTCTTTCAGTCTTAACACTTTTGTGCCCAGGTGAACATCTCCCTCCACGCCCACCGATAAACCTCCTGTTAAACTCTTCTCCTTTAAAAAAATAATCCTATTTACTAAAGGTTTGTGTTTTAGATCCCTCTGAAAATAAATTTTACAGTTTCCCGCACTTCCTTATACTGTTAAAATCTTTATTTCTCACTGTGACCAATAAAATTTACTCAAACCAATAACTTCCAAATAGTGAGGGGAAAAGAGGGAAAAACTTTAAAAATCCTTCTTTCTCATAAGATACACCTGCTTAACATAGGGTCCAATTCTGAGACGGGTCCTGAGGGGCTGCATGTCAAAGTGGAATAAGCAGCATGCTCCTTTTGAGCCGGCAGGAGGTACAGGGCCGTGACCTGACTCGGCCCTGTACGTCCTGCCGGGCTGGCCCATCCTGGCCCCACCCCCTCCCACCCTTCCCCGGCTCTCCTCATTCTGCTGCTCAGGACGTGTAGGGAGAGCCAGAGGGGGAATTGGGCCAGCCCCGCAACCCACGTGTCAGAATCGGGCCCAAAGTTTCCACCTAGAGATCATTCTACCTTAACAATCAAATTCCCTTTTTATTTTTACAGAATTCAAATTCACATAACTTTAGCATATATTTCATACACTTCGAATGTTTTTAAAACTCACTTTATTTCCATACATAAACTTTATCAAATTGCCACTTTTATAAACATTAAAACTTCATAAAAAACATTTTCTTCTTTTTATTTTAACACTCAGAGAGACTTCTTATTGGGTTTGTAACTTTTAAATGTATTCAAAAATATATTTTTTATATTATGAGTAGGCCCCTCCTCCTCAAACTTTCAATGTGCTCCGTTTTAAAATTGAGCTCTTTCAGAACCCCAAAAAACATTTTTCATAGATCCACAGACCCTCCTCTCTCCTATTCTGGCCTTAAAGAATTTACATTTCTTATCTTTATTTTCGCCCGGAAAATGGCCATTTCTAAGGGTTTCAGTCCCTTCAATTCCTTGTCACCACTATAATCTAGTGCAGGACAGACCTGCTGTCTACCTGTATCCTTTTTGGCCTCTTTATGAGCCCAATCCCTTATCTTTAGGCTCATTTCCCTTTCACCATTATATATTTTAATATAATTAAATGTGTGTCCCATGTCTCCTGGAATCCCCTTGTTTTGTTCAAATATCTTTTTTTTTCTCTGGCATCGGCACTCAGAGGATAGCTCTTCTCCCCTACGGGGGGCTTTCCACAAGCCCCAAGGGTATCCAAGGCCCCTTCCCATCAAAATTTCACTCCTTGGCCAGCCCTGGGTCCTCCTTAATACATCGAGGAGGATTGTGAGCCCCCACGACCCCCCTTCATCCAAAATCAGGGAGCTGCAAGCCTCTGCGATCCCCCCCACCTGATGTCCCGTACGGCCTCACCATGTGATCTGGGACAGCCTCCAAACCTGCAACTGTTCCCAACCATATGCGCCAACTCCCAGTACCTCTGAGTCTCAGGACGGGCCCCCCGCTTCGGCCCCTGAAGCATGGCACACCCAGGCCCCCTCCCGTGGCTCTCCTAACACTCCTTCCCCGTTCCTTCCTTCTAAAAAAAACCAAACAAACCCCAGCGGCTGTACCTCCTACAGCTGCTGCTAAAAAAGAAAAAAAACATCCGACTGCCTTGCAGTGCACAAGGGCAGCCACCCGGGACCCCAGGTATGTTCTTTTTTTCTCTGGATTATGTTAGTAATAGCATTATATGGCATTGAGGTGGCCCTGAGCGATGATTCTGACGCAGGAATTCCCACTTATGCATGGTGTACTTCTCTGGAAAGCTCTAAGAGCTTTGCTTATTTATGTCCATATGTAACAACCACTTGTGAGGACTGATATATCCTCTATCCTCAGAGAATAACTGTTATATGTAACTTTGCTTTTCCGTACCTGTCCAGGGGACAGCACAGCCAGTCCGGTTTTTAGGATAGTCAGAAAGAATATACATGAGATCAATAAGCATATTGTGGATTTTGAAGGCATGCTGATTTATCTTACTCCTATTCATTGGGGATATCCTGAAAGCCCAGCTGTCTATGTGAGAAACCTTGTCATAAACAGCAATGGCTTGTAATTGTGTTAAATAGTGATACAATATAGAAATCTTGCAATGAACGTGCCACTGCTGTAATACATCCATTTGTGTGTATGGCTATTGATTTTTTTAAATACCAGTCTCTCTAGATCTCATAGTTTTCTATGGTCTTGAGAGCTCATGTACTTTATCATCTTCATTGCTGGCTCGATAAAAGTGCCGCAGTCTACAAAGATTTCTAAGTTAGTGGTGTGAAAGTTTTTACTTTCTTCTTGGGCTATGTACTGACTTCCAAAAGGAGGATATCATGCTGATTATGACAGCACTGTACTGTACCCCCTCATTTACAGATAACTGAAATACTCGCGTCGCAGACCACATTTTAGTGCAAAATCTTCAATGAAAGATAGAGAAGTTTTCCAATTAGAAAAGCATAACTTAAATACACTGAGGGCCCCTTTTACTTAGACTTAGGGGCCCTTTTATTAACGGTACTAGGGTGTTGCACCTAATGCGCCAAAACCACTGATTCTGTGATGCGTTAGGTGCAACACCACCGTGTTAACGGTTGGGGGTGTGGAAAGCATTTCCCCAGCAGCTAACGTGCAGCACTTTCCCCTAACGTGGGCTGCATTAGCTAGGGTGCAATTAACTCCACCTATTGAGGTGGCTTTAGGTGAACCCATGCTAATGCAAATAGTATGAACTAACTGCGCTGAGCTCACTGCGCCCATTCTCCACCGCTATCCTGTCCACTCACAACCCTAACGCAGGCTGCACAGTTATCATGGGAATTGTCCCGTGTTGTAATGGCCTCCGCGTTAGCTAGCAACACGTGTCCCAGCGTGCTTTAAAACATGTGCCAGAACTCATGCTGCCAGCTGCTGCTCATTAGTTAAAGACCCCCCTTAACACGTGCTATTTTGCCACAGAGCCCATAGGAATAAAACAGGCCATGCAGCAGATAGCAGGTGCTAAGGGTTTAGTAAAAGGGGTCCTGAATTTACATTTTTTAAAAAAATGTTTGAAATGAACTGCTTTTCAAATATGAACCGAAGGTATCAAGAGGCCAAAGGCCCTAAACTATAATTAAATAAATAAATGCTCTGGGAGGCATCAAATGCAGACTACAGGGCTAAGTGATAATACTCAAAGTGCCCGTCTCGCGCCCTTTCATCATTTGCCTCTCGGGCTCATAGTCCAACAATAATTTTTAAAGATTTTTTTTTAAACTATTCAACTTTAAAAAAATACTCTCCAAAAAGAGCTGTATTGAATTTGAAAAGGTGCTCTCAAAAGAGCCATTCCTGGCTGACAGAAAATCCACATGGGATCTATTCTGAGGCATGAATAGCGGGGATATTTTGACCCCCTTTTCCGTCCTCGACTAAGATCCCCATATGAACAGGGAGTTTGTACGGGAAAGCTAGACAGGGGTGGGGAAGGGGTGTCACAGAGGCGGAGACACGGCGGGCAGTGGATGGTCTGCGGCCCTGGACATACAGGGCAAATTCTGATGTTGGCACTGTACATCTGGGGCTGGCAGAGTAGACAGGGAACTTATTCCACCTCTGAGGTAGAATAGGTTCTCCTAGACAGCAGGGGACGGCATGCCTGGGGCACGTCAGAGGGGTGGAGGGGGCACAGAGAATTCCCTGAAGCCAGACCCTGGCCTTAGGAGGCGAGATCGGGGGGTTGGGCTGCGGAGAATGAATTTAGTCTTCATCAGCCAGGGATCGTGGCTCCTAAATGGAGCCGTGGTGCCATGGCATCTGAACACCATAGCGCCGTGGCTCCATTCAGGAGCCTTGACTGAGTTAACCAGGTAGGTGCTTGTCCATGCAGACCAACCGGAATCGGGTCTGGGCCCTCATGTACAGGTTTAGACGGGATTAGAATCTCATCTACCTCTGTGCATCCGGTTCCGATCAGACATACAGAGGCCGGGCCGTCCAACTTAGAATAGGCCTCCATATGTACTCTTTCAAAAAAGCTTTGAAAAATCCCAGAAACTTGACAATATTACTTATCTGGAATCACTGTTGCCAAATTGAAATGAACGGGAGACAATGCCTCTTGTTGCCACATGTCCTCTAGTCTTGTCCCAATATCAGTGTTTCGGCAGAATGCTTTCCTCAGGGGGCCACAACTGTCCAGGACACTACTATAGCTGTTTCATGCAGGCAAACTCATCCTTGTGTTATTAATTCTCTTTCTGCACAGCAAAAAATGCTGTAAATTATATAAATGTCATCGTTACCACCAAGGCTCCATAACAACAAACTCAGTCACACCACACATTACGAAAGGGAAGATGCTGTCAATTGTATCCACACCAGTTTGACGAATCACCCTTATAAAGCCCTCCTTCAAAGCTGTCACCCTCAAAACCACAAATCAAGTTCCAATTGGCCCATATCATAGTCCAGAAACCAATGGTGTAGCAGTTATCCAAATTAAAAAAGTGGGAAGCCTCTCAATAAAACACAGACCATTTCAGTTCAGAGTTGAGTCCAACTGGGAATCTCATCCAAAGATATTAAATCCAAAACAATTCTCTTTGAAGTAAGAGCCAATCTGTATTGCCCCCTCTAATCGAAGGGCGGAACTGCTCCAATACAGCACATTGAAATTGCGAGAACGTATGATACTGCTGAGAATGAGGTTTCTATAGTGGCAGTCGACAGCTTACTCTTATGTTCAGTTAAACGCACATGTAGAATCTTTAATGTTTTACCTACATCAAATAATGAACAAGGGCAAATCAAAGGGTATGTGGTTTCTTATCCAGCTAGCAGACCGAAAATTGCCACTAATTAAACAACCTATTAGACTGTCCTTGCCCTGCCATGGGCTGCCCCAGCACTATCTGGATAGTGCTGCAGTGGTAAGAGAACATATTCAGCGATATTATCTGGATAGTGCAGCTACATATTGGGCCCAATAGAGTTGATCTGTTTAGCTGATCTTTCTAACAGGGCTTACTTTCTGAAGAGCCTGGAATGCTGTTCTGCCACTTCTTTTCAGACTCCAGAACAGCAGGCGGATCCTTCTGTAGACTCCCTTCCAGGCAGCCTGTAGGGAACAGAAGGGGAGAAGATGAGCCTGGAGCAGAGCAGAGAACAGTCCCTCTACTTCCTAATCCTACCCCTTTTCATCACTTGCTTCTGCCCCTGGCCCTCTCCTCCCCCCCCCCCTACACTTAGACCTCTGGAAGCCAGAGAAAGATAAGGTAAGTGACTGGGACAGCTCAGCAACCCTCTCTAGCCGCTGGGATCTGATTCCAGGTCCAAGCTCTCGGCACATTCAGGGCTGCTGTGCGGGGAGCTCTGGATGGGGGCTGTAAGGGGCGGTGACAGGTAGGAGAGTGGGTGGTGCGGAGGTGGCCCTATGACCCCTGACATATCGGGCCAATTCCGGTCATGACCCTGTACATCTGGCAATGCAGAAATGGCTGTTGGACTTATTCCTTATTCGGAGGTGGAATAAGGCTGATGAATATCAGGGATCGGGGCACGCAGGGCAGCCGAAGATGTAGGACAGCCGGAGGTAGGTCCCCATCACCCGATCCCAGCACTGGTGTCCCCTGCCAAGGTCCGGGAGACGAGGAACGAAGAGCGGGACGGTGGCGGCCCTACCTGAGCTCGTGCATGGCATCCTGGTGTCATGGCGACAGGATGCCATGGCACCGGGACTCCTGCAGGAGGATGGGGAGGGCTAGCAGGGGAGGGGGATGGACATCCAGACCCTTGGGATTGGGGCACGACCAACTCATCTAGCTCCCGATTCTGCACCCGCAGGAATGTCTGGCTACCGTGGTTACAGAATCAGGGACTAATCCAGATTTTGGATGTACGGATGGGCCGGATGGGCCCTTTTCAGCATCAGGCTCCATGTGAATGTCAAATGCACATCTGACAGAGAAGAAATAACAATTATGAAGATGGAGAGCTTCAGTAGGATCTCATCTATGCAGGCAATCTCCCATGTATTTTGAGTTCCCTAACCACAAACAGTTAAAAGATAAAACTTTAATGGGGCATTTTCAAAATGTTTTAGTTGGTTAGCAGACCTGGTAACAGGCTAAATGTGTCCAGCAGGACATTCAGTGCACTAAAGCTAGCTATTCCCTCTTAACCCCATTAAATGCCCCATTGCAAACTGGTTAGCAATAGGGCATTCTGGGGCTGGCACGAGTAGCTAGCCGATCAGAGGTGATATTGAGCCACTAACAGGCTAGCTAAAATTCCTAAAGTTCGGACTGGTAGAAAGCTGTTCTAATTTTAGTTGGTTTTGACTGGATTGCAAAAATGGGATCAGGGCAAACTGGATAGGCCCGATATTCAAAGGATTTATGCTCCTAACTTTTGAGAGTTGTGCTCCTAAATTGGCCTCCTTCAAAACTGACATAATTAGCAGGTCTGCTGACCTTGTTAATTGCTTTGAAAATGCCCCCCTACATTTTGAAACCTGTATAATTACTAACTGTCCATTATACAATGTCTCACATCATCAGAAATTCCTCTAGTACGATCATTTAATAATATTTAAGAAGGTTATGCCTACAAAAAGTCTGAATTATTTTTTGAATAGTTAGGCGACGTAAAAGTGAAGATATTGCAATCTTTTCAGAAATCTAATGCTAGTTAATCCTCAAAGCTTAACAATCTGTGAGCAATCAAGCAATGGCAGACGCCCAGCAAAACACTCAGTAGCGTTTGAATAGTGTCAGTGTCTCTGAGAATAAGAGTTTTGCATTAATGGACTTTATTAGCTATTTTGATCCTTAATCATAAAAAAAGATTTGAATTAGAGCTAGGATTTTCTGGAGAAAGAGAAACCTCAATTCATTTCTTTGCAGGCAACTGTTCTTATAATTCCAAAGGAGGAAACTTAATAATATTAATATTAATCATCATCATCATGAATGATTTTAAATGTTATTAACATAAGTGATCTAAGACGTTCTGTAAGAGATTACCTATTAGCATTTAGCTGGAGATACTATACCTATCAGGACTATAAACAAGATTATGAAGCAGTTTTATTAGACAAATTGCCTAGTTAATATTAAGATATTGCATCCTATATGTTGATGAAGCTTAAACTGTATTATGATAACACTCAGGGGCGTCTCTATAATGAGGCCGAGTGAGGCAGTGGCCTCAAATGACAACTTTTTGGGGACGGCACAAAATGCCCCCAAAACGGCCGCCTCACTTGGCCTTCAAAGTTTAAACAAAAAAAAAAAGAGCTGGACAAGCTGCTGTCACTGCTTCTCGGTAGCGGCAGAATCAACTGCCCCTCGGCCCCCCCCCCCCGCAGCCCTGTAAGAGACCTGCTGTTATTTTACCGGCGCCCCGGCGCACCATTACAGAGCCAGGAGAATGAACAGCATTTCTCTTCTTTCCCACGGCTCTGTTAAAGTTGAGCCTGCCTACACTGAGGACTCAACTTTAACAGAGCCACAGGAAAGAAGAGAAATGCTGTTCTTCTTGTGGCTCTGCAAAGGTGAGCCGGGGTGCTGGTAAAACAACGGCAGGGCTGGGTTACACTGGGCTTGGAGGAGGGGTTAGCACTGGAAATAGTCTGATTGAGGGGGTTTACAGAGTAACATAGTAAATGACGGCAGATAAAGACCAGCATGGTCCATCCAGTCTGCCCAGCAATACGGCAAGAGTAGGTGCACCTGTCGCTCTGTGCAGGCCACCCCTCCCCGTGTCTCTGTCCAGGGGTGGACCCACCACTCCATGTAGGACACCCCTATTTGTTGTGAAGTTAGATGGTTCAGTTTATTTTGTTTTTATCCTGTTTCTGTAAAGGGATCTGCTGTGCTTGTCCCATGCTGTTTTGAATTCCATCACCGTGTTTGCCCCCACCACTTCCATCGGGAGAGCATTCCAAGCATCCACCACCCTTTCAGTGAAAAAATATTTCCTGACATTGCCTTTCAATTTTACATCTTGCAGCTTCATGTTATGTCCTCTAGTTTTGCAGCTTCCCCGTCTTTGGAAGAGGTTTGTTTGTTCATCGTTCCTCTTTAAGTATTTAAAGGTCTGAATAATATCTCCCCTATCCCTCCTCTCCTCCAAAGTGTATATATTTAGGTCTTCAAGTCTCTTCTCATAAGGTTTCTTACGCAGGCTCCAAATCATTTTGGTCGCCTTCCTCTGAACAGTTTCCAGTCTTTTTACATCTTTTGCAAGATATGGTCTCCAAAACTGAACACAGTATTCCAGGTGAGGCCTCACCAGCGACCTGTACAGTGGCATAAGTACCTCTTCCTTTCTGCTGGTAATCCCTCTTTGTATGCAGCCCAACATCCTCATGGCTTTTGTCCACCTCCTTGTCTCACTGTTTTGCCACCTTGAGATCATCAGAGATAATCACACCAAGGTCTTTCTCCTGAACCATGCACTCCAACCTCTCGCCCCCTATCGCGTACATTTCCCTTCGATTTCTGCTACCCATAACACTGCACTTTTTCGCATTAAATTGTAATTGCCAAGCATTAGACCATTCTTCCAGCTTTTGTAGATCTTTCCTCATGCTTTCCACTCCCTCGGGGGGTCCACTCTGTTGCAAATTTTTGTGTCATCTGCAAAAAGACAGACTTTTCCATTCAGTCCTTCAGCAATATCACTCACAAATACATTGAACAGTGCCAGGTTAGGACTTGTAATGGGCTAATGGGGGGACTAGGACTGGCAATGGGCTGGTGGGGGGATAGGACTGGCAATGGGCTGATCGGGGGGGGGGTTAGGACTGGTAGTGGGCTGATGGGAGGGCTAGAACTGGAAATGGGCACTTAAGGAAGGCTAGCACTGGAAATGGGCTGATTGGGGGAGTTAGGGCTGGAAATAGGCTGATTAGGGGGGCTTAGGACTGGTAATGGGCTGATCAGATGGGATTAGGACTGGAAATCGGCTACAACTGGAAATAGGCTGATTGGGGGGGAGCTAGGACTGGAAATGGACTGATTGGGGGGGCTAGGACTGGAAATGGGCTTATCAGGGAGGGTTTGGACTGGTAATAGGCTGATCTGGGGCTAGCACTGGAAATGGGCTGATCAGGGGGCTAGCACTGGAAATAAGCTAGGACCGGTAATGGGCTGATTGGGGGGGCTAGGACTGGAGTGGGCTGATAAGGAGGATAGGACTGGAAATAGACTGGGACTGGAAATGGGCTGATGGGGCAGGAGAGAGCTGCTAGCACTGGAAGAAGACTATGTGCTAGAACTGAAAATGGGCTGATGGGGGGAGGGGAGGAGAGTGCTGCTGGCCCTGGAAGAAAACTAGGGGCTAGAGCTACAAATGGGCTGATGCGGGGGGATGGGAGAATAGGATTGGAAGGGAGCGGGTGCTGAGAGGGTCTGCCAGGAGAAAAAGAGGGCAGGAAAGGAGCTGACATGGGGGGGGGGGTAGGTAGGGCAGGAAGGGAACTGATATGGGGGGGACAGGAGGGGGCTGGAAGGGAGCTGACACTTGGAGATGGGACTGGTAGGTGGCTGGGTAATGGGGAGGAGGCTGGAAGGGAAGGGGCACTGGGGCTGGAAGGGAGCTGACATGTGGGGATGGAACTGGAAGGGGGATGGACAGAGGTAGGGTGATTGGAAGGGAGCTGATGGGAAGTGGGGTGGCACTGACATATGATAGAAGTCTATAAATTAATGAACGGAGTGGAACGGGTAAACGTAGATCAATTGTTTACGTTATCAGAATATAGAAAGACTAGGGGACATGCAATGAAGCTATAGGGTAAACTATTTAAGACTAATAAAAGAAAATATTTTTTCACTCAACATGTAATCAAACTCTGGAATTTGTTACCAGAGGATGTAGTAAAGGCTGTTAGTATAGCTGGGTTTAAAAAAGGTTTGGACAAGTTCCTGGAGGAAAGGTCCATAAACCATTATTAAGAAGGGATCCAGGATATCAATGCTTGACCCAATACAGGCATTGTGGAACCTGTGTCTTTTGGGGAAACGGTTAGGTACATATGACCTAGATTGGCCACTGTTGGAAACAGGATACTGGGCTTGATGGACCTTGGTCTGACCCAGTATGGCATATCTTATGTTCTTATGAAGTGAGCTGATACCTGTGATGGTATTTGGACTAGAAGGGGCTGGACAGTAGAGAAGGAGGGGGACTGGAAGAGAATCGACACCATAGTCAGTCCTGGGAATGCAAGGCGGTTGACACTGGAAAGTACTGGCAGGGGAGGACTGGAAAGGGGGCTGATAGGAAGGTTATGGGGACTGGAAATAGGCTGATGGAAGGAAGTGAAGAAAACAAAAGAAGAGATAAGAAATGGCAAATGGATCATAGACCATAGAAAGAGAGGTAAGAGAAGCCAGGAAAGCAAAAGTCTCAGATTAGGACCAGAATGATCAGAGAATAAAATGGTCAGACAACAAACGTAGAAAAATAATTTTATTTTCATTTTAGCGATTGGACTTTGTGCTATCTATATATTTTACACAGTATGGGGAGCTGCATCTCTTATTTATCTGATGTTGCACTGCATGCGGAGTCTGGCTTCTTGGGGTTTCAATTTAATTTTTGTCTACATATTTTTATTTTAGGTTGTAGTCACTCATTCTGTACTTGTTGAGGGTCTGGGTTCTGAGTGTGTGACTGAGGCCAGGTGTTCTGTTAACATGGAGTTTGTACATAGGGATCTATACTGTACTGTAGTAATTTGACTTGTTGAGCTTTTCAAATAGGTGTATGGATGTTCTAAGGCCTGCTGCAGTATTTGTAGTGCTGCTTTTTTCTGGCTAGGTCCCTTGTATGAGTTTTGGAAGTTTATGCTTGTAGATCTTAGGTGACTTCTATAGGGTTTTATATTAATTCCCAGTATGCCT
Source organism: Ichthyophis bannanicus (assembly GCA_033557465.1). Classification (NCBI taxonomy): domain Eukaryota; kingdom Metazoa; phylum Chordata; class Amphibia; order Gymnophiona; family Ichthyophiidae; genus Ichthyophis; species Ichthyophis bannanicus. The sequence goes on from CM066044.1 coordinate 134,260,812, forward strand.
GGTATGGGAGAATGTTTGTTTGTATGTCCATGCAGTGCTGCGCTGTGTATGTCTTGTAGCACTATAGAAATGCTCAGCAGTAGTAGTAGTAGTTGTTAGTGAGATGACCAGAATCAGATTTTTTTAATATATTTAGTTCTGTGGGTGAATGCCCTACTTCTGCTCTGCACCCATTATCGAGGGAGAGGTTTCTGTGGATGCAGAATATATATTCAAAAAGAAAAAGTGAGAACCATAACGCAATTTATAACAGAAATAAAATTGGTTATAATTTGGTCCTATAAACTATGCTGTGGTTCTCACTTTTTCTTTTAGTTCCTTCGTGTGCGAGCATCTTGCATTTCCTTTATTTTTTACGGAATATATATTTACACGAACACCCTGTTGGTCCAGTGCGCAGCTTTGGGCGTTATGGTGGAGTTGCTAAGCCCTTCTTGGTGTTTATGTTGGAATGGGAGGTATTGTGTTGGGGTCACAAAGTCCCTCTTGTTTTTCAGAGGGTGGGAAGTGGGAGATGCTGCATGGATGCGTTTGAGTCTTTCTTGTTTGGCATATTTAGCAGCACGTTTCCTAGGCTCTGCACTGGTAACATATAAACATAAGAAATGCCACACTGGGTCAGACTAAGGTCCATCAAGCCCAGTATCCTGGTTCCAACAGTGGCCAATCCAGGTTACAAGTACCTGGTATGTTCCCCAATAGGCACACAGGTTCCACATTGCTTATCCGAGGGCAAGCAGTAGATTTCCCAGGTCCTCTTTAATAATAGTTTCTTCCAGGAATTTGTCCAAACCTTTTTTAAGCCCAGCTACTCTAACAGCTTTTACTGTATCCTCTGTTAACCAATTCCAGAGTTTGAATACTCAGGGCCATAGGTTAACTGCAGGGAGGCAGTTACATCCTCCTGCAGTTACCGCATTTCAGCATGGCAAAACAGCTGCCAGTGCAAATAAGGCCACCCACTGAGGTGGCATTAGTTGCACTCATGCTACTTGCGCTGAGCCATTATGTTAGTTTCTGCTGACAATGCAGATGCCTGTGTGTGAGAGTTCTTTCTCTTACCTCACTCTGTAGTAAAGTATAACATTGGGAAAGAAATCCCTTAAGCCTAATTGTAATGGGTAAAAGCATTTTTTTGACTACATATGTCTGTTTTTAGTATATACTAATATATTCCCTACTTGGTGAAGCTCTATCTCTGTTCTGCATATGTGTGACTAAGGCTATATATTCTGTTAGCATAGAGTTTCTCTGTAGGGAGCTGTAGTAAACTGGCTTGTTCAGTTTTCTGAATAGGAATATGGATGTTCTAGGGCCCATTGCAGTATTTATGGCGCTGCCCTTTTCTGGGTACGCTCCATGTTGTGTGAGTTTTAGAGTTAGTGCTGCTATGGAATAGTAGATTTGCTCTATGGGTCCTGTACTCTGGGTTCTTGGTGAGGTCAACTGTAGGGTGTTGGTTTGGGGGAGCGGGTACTGTAATATGTATTGTTTTTGAGATTTGCAGATGCCCAATCTCCTGTCAATGCCCAATCTTCTGATAAAGCACCAAATATGAAGAAAACCTCAAGGAACAGAAAACTACTACTACTTGGTGATTCCATCATCAGAGGCACCAACCTGGAAACACAATTCAAAGGAGAGAAGTTAGCAAGAATACAAACCAAATTGTTGATGTACTTAGCGCTAAAAGTGAGCACTCCAAAATTGATGTTGTCATCCACTTGGGTACAAATGACGTGGCTAGAAACAGTGCCACTACAGTTCAAAGGGACTTTCAAACTCTGGGGGAGAAACTAAAGCCCATTGTTAACACTATAGCATTCTCAGAAGTTCTATCTGTTCTTGGTAAGAGGGCAGAAAGGCTACATCGCATAAACAGCTTTAACGCATGGCTCCAGACCTGGTGCAAAAAGGAAGGATTCAGATTTATAGGCGACTGGGGAAACAGATGGACCAACAAGAGACTATACTGTGCTGATGGACTACATCTCTCTGTCGCAGGGAAAAGAATCCTAAGTGAAAAATTCAGGCAGTATGTGGATATGCATTTAAACTAGAAAAAGGGGGTGACAGATGGGGAAGGTCAAGTTCTGGACGTCACTCCCTGCAAAAGCAGAATAACATCAGAAACAGCCACACTTTTAAACCACACATCAAAAACAAGTGGGAAGAAGAGGGCAGAAAAAAATCAATGCAAAATACATGCAAGCCAGTTAAATGCTGGAAAGCAATGAGCACAAATGCTCAAAGCTTAGCCAAAAAAGTTCCAGACTTGGAAGCCCTAATGGTGGAAATGGACTTGGACAGTGTAGCCTTACAGAAACATGGTTTAATGAATCGCATGATTGGGATATAGCCATACCTGGCTATAATCTATTCAGAAGAGACAGAGAAAATGGAAAAAGAGGAGGAGTAGCCTTGTATGTCAAAAGCAATATTAAAGCTACTGAAATGCAGGGGGCACGGGGAAAAGAAGAAGCGCTCTGGATTGTGTTGGAAAGAGGAGATGGCACTGTCATCCATACTGCTGTAGTCTACAGACCTCCAACTCAAATCGAAGAGATAGATAAAGAGTTGATTATAGATATTGCCAAGATAGCCGCAAAGGGGGAAAACGATCATATTGGGTGACTTTAATCTACCCGATGTGGATTGGATTATTCCTTCTGCAAATCTGGAAAGAAGCAAAAAAATTGTGGATGCTCTTCAAGATGCGTTACTTAGACAAATGGTGATGGAACCAACCAGGGAAAGCTCAATGCTGGATTTAGTGCTCACCAACAGTGATAGCGTGTCTGTCGAATGTCTGGGTGGGTGCACCTGTGAGCAACAGCGATCATCACACGGTGTGGTTTGAGTTAAAAGCCAAGGTGCAGCCCAATCATAGCAAGCTCAAAGTCCTAAACTTCAAAATCACTGACTTCAATAAAATGGCCGAGTACCTAAAGGAGGAGCTGACAGGGTGGAAGGAGATAAGGGAAGTGGAATTGCAATGGGCTAAACTAAAGGTGGTAATAAAAGGGGCAACAGATAAATATGTGAAAAAAGTAAATAAAAACAAGAGGAGAAGGAAACCTATATGGTTTTCCAAAGAAGTGGCTGCTCAAATAAAGGCAAAAAGCACAGCTTTCGCAAAATTCAAAAGCTTGCAAACAGGATCAAATTTAAAGAGACAAAAAGAGAAATAAGGATAGCAAAATCAAAGGCAGAGGAAAAGAAGGCTAAAGATGTTAAATGTGGCGAGAAAACTTTCTTCTGGTATATTCGGGAAAGGAAGAAGATCAGAGGTGGAATTGCAGGACTCAGAAGTGCTGGGAACGGACTCATGGAAAGTGACATTGAAAAAGCAAAATTGCTAAACAAATACTTCTGCTCTGTTTTTACTAAAGAAAATCCTGGAGAAGGACCACCTGTGACTCCCAAATATAAAAATGGGAATGAAGTAGATACCACACCATTCACAGAAGATGATGTGTTAGAACAATTTGCAAAACTGAAAGTGGACAAGGCCATGGGACTGGATAGGATACATCCCAGGATACTGAAAGAGCTCAGAGAGGTTCTTGCAGGGCCGTTAAAGGATGTTTTCAACAGATCCTTGGAAACAGGAGAGGTTCCTCAGGACTGGAGAATGGCTGATGTTGTACCTCTACACAAAAGTGGTGACAGGGAAGAAGTGTCAAACTTCAGGCCCGTGAGCCTTACCTCGGTGGCAGAAAAAGTAATGGAGGCACTCCTGAAAGAGCGAATAGTGAACTTTCTCAAAACCAACAGGTTGCAAGATCCGAGGCAATATGGTTTCACTGAAGGACGACCTTGCCAAACAAATCTGATTGAGTTCTTTGACTGGGTGACCAGAGAACTAGATCAGGGGCATGCGATAGATGTCATCTACCTGGATTTCAGCAAAGCCTTTGATACTGTCCCTCATAGGAGGCTTATCAATAAACTCAATAGTTTGGGGGATGGGTCCCAAGGTGGTAAACTGGATCAGAAAGTGGTTGACTGACAGACAACAGAAGGTGATGGTAAATGGAGCTCACTCGGATGAAAGGAAGGTGATTAGCGGGTTGCCCCAGGGTTCGGTCCTGGGCCCGGCACTGTTCAATGTATTTGTGAGTGATATTGCTGAAGGACTGAATGGAAAAGTCTGTCTTTTTGCAGACGACACAAAAATTTGCAACAGAGTGGACTCCCCCGAGGGAGTGGTTAACATGAAGAAAGATCTACAAAAGCTGGAAGACTGGTCTAAAGCTTGGCAACTACGATTTAATGCAAAAAAGTGCAGTGTCATGCACTTGGGTAGCAGAAATCCAAGAGAAATGTACGCGATAGGGGGAGAAAGGTTGGTATGCACAGTTCAGGAAAAAGACCTTGGTGTGATTATCTCTGCTGATCTCAAGGTGGCAAAACAGTGCGACAAGGCGGTGGCAAAAGCCAGGAGGATGTTGGGCTGCATACAAAGAGGAATTATCATCAGAAAGGAAGAGGTACGGGGGGCGGAGCCAGCCACAGAGCGAGATGGACGTGTAAGCTTAGAGCTCCTCGTGCCCGAGAAGAATCCTGCTCAATTATCAATTAACACAGCGCCTAAAAGTAATCGCTGAAGTATTTTGATATAAGGCAAGATGACAACATTAAAACCTGCACGCTTGGAATTTCACCAGGGCACCAGTCCAGCGTCAAAGAGGCCGAAACCGGAGGCCGGTTCTCCCCAAAAAATGGCGCCGCCCAGTCAAGAGCCGACCGGGGAAGGCATAAAAGAGATTCTGTTAGAATTGAGGAACGTGAAGGAGCTAATTGTGACCAATACAACATCCTTGGCAGCGATACAGGAAGATCTAGGTGAGCTGAAAGGTCAAATGCAAGATTTGAATAGTCGGCTGACCGCAACGGAAGGCATCGTACAAAAACATGACGCCATGCTTTCCTGCGTCGGGTCTCTATCTAAGCGAGTTAAGCTCGTGGAAGCACAATTAGAGGACCAAAACAATCGTTCACGGCGGAACAATATTCGCTTGATAGGGGTCCCTGAAGGCATCGAAGGAGCAGATATGATAGCGTTCCTTGAAAAAATGATCCCTGAACTGCTACAAATCTCCTTTGACAAGGCCTTTGAGCTCGAGCGGGCCCACCGCGTGCCAATGCATAAAACCGAAACCAGCCGGTACCCGAGACCAATTGTTATGAAAGTCATGCGCTATCCCCAGGTTCTGCAAATCCTTCAAGCGGCAAGGAAAGCTGGGTCACTGCTGCTACAGGGTCAGAGGATCTCCTTTTTTCCGGACCTGAGTAAGCCCACGATGGATCGCAGGAAGGAATTGCTAGCGTGTAGGCCTCTACTGCAAAAATTGCAAGCACGGTATGGCCTTTACTATCCTGGCACTATGAGGGTCACACTGAATAACTCCACCAGAAACTTCACCGACGCGAGTGTGCTACGTGCCTTCCTGCAAGAGAGCAGCGCCATGGACACTTGATAGAGCCTGGAGATGAGACTGCATTACTAAGTATACGGGCTAATACTATACAGGGGTATATTTTTAGGTCTAGCCTATGTTAAGTCTTTGTACATGTATCTCCCAGATAGTCTGGTATAGCAAATGCAGGATTAGTGCTGGGTGCAGTTAAGTTCCTAGTTGTTATACTATAACAAATGTAGATTCGCCTGTTTAAATAAACGCTGTTAGTTAATATAGCTTGACAACACTAAAACTTGCATCAGTAGGAACGTAATGTAACAAATGCTGTGCGATGTAGGGCAGGGAGGAGGTTGTTATATGGAAGTTTTTGCTCTGATAGGTTGGTCCTTCACCAACAGATGTTTCAATGTTAAGTTTTGTGTTGTAAGTGGGCAATCCAATCTAGTACGATGCATTAACTGTAAAGATCCTCCAGCGCATGTTACCATAGAGCTCCCATGTTCAATACTGTCCCAATATGTCCCATGCAATGAGTAGAATAACGCTGCTGACCCTCAATGTTAAAGGAATCGCGAATCCAGTGAAGCGCAAGAAAATCCTTAATTACTGTCAACAGAAGTGCGCCGACCTAGTATACCTACAAGAGACGCACTTGTCAGATAATGAGTCCTTAAAGGTAACCTCAGTGTATTATCAGTTGGTAGCAGCAGCACCCGCTGTGAAAAGAAAAGGAGGTGTGCTGATACTGATGCGAAAGTCCTTAGCAGCAGTAGTCAAGGGAACCAAATCAGATCCTGATGGCAGGTGGATCAGTGCCACCATGGAAATTGCACAGAAATATTATACGTTCATGAACATATATGCTCCGACCACAGATGACCCCTCCTTTTTCAGGACCGTTGCCAAGGTGTTGTTAGATAAGGCCCATACGGAAATAGTGTTAGGAGGAGACTTCAATATGATCTTAGACCCCCTGATGGACAGGAACCCATATCGACCGATCCATAAAGTGAAGTCTCATGCAGTTGTACAGAGTATGATAAAAGAATTACATCTTAATGATGCCTGGCGTCTCCTTAACCCCACAGAAAGAGAATATACTTTTTACTCGTTGCCCCACACTACCCAGACGAGGATCGACTACTTCCTTGTGACCAGTGGACTGGTCAAACAGGTAATAGCTTCTGATATCAAGGCGGGAACAGTTTCAGATCATTCGGCTGTCACACTGGTCCTTGACTCTGGGCAAACGCACCAGACACCCCGTCGGTGGACCTTCAATAAAGCCTTGTTATCCGATGCAGACTTTGTGGCCTACATAAATAAGGAAATTGAATCATATGACAAGCTCAACAGTCCCACTGAGACATCAATATGGGCCTGGTGGGAGGGATTTAAGGCGACCATTCGGGCGCACATAACCACCTACTCTATTCAGAAGTGCAAAGCCCAAAGAAGAGAACAACAGGAGCTGGAAGACCAGATAAAAGCGGGTGAGCGGTTACTGACAAAACGGAAAGATTCCATGATTCTGATACGGCTGCAGAGACTGCGCAGTAGATATAATGCTATCCTCTCAGCGCGAGCGCAGTTTGGTGTCGGACTGCAGCATAGCACCTATTACCACGAAAATAACCGCGCGGGATCGCTCCTGGCCAAACTGCTGAAGGCGAAGAGAAACATGACTCATATACCGGCACTGCACAGTGCAGATGGAACTCTTCTGTTACAAAATGATCAGATCTTAAAGCGCTGCAAAGAATTCTATGAAATGCTATACACCTCAGAGGTAGCCTGTGAGGCAGAGAAATTTCAAGACTTCATCTCTGGTATTGTTGGCCCCAAACTATCGGGTACCCAGGCGCAAATGTTGGAGGAAGACTTCTCCCTCCGTGAGATACAACAGGCCATGGGTCAACTTGCCACAGGTAAGGCGTCTGGTCCAGATGGTCTTCCCCTTGAATTTTATCAAAAATGCCAAACATGTCTGATACCAATGTTATACACATACTACAGTGGTCTTGCATCCGATTCTCTAGCAGTTGGAGCCTTTGCGGAGGCGACCATCGTGATACATCCCAAGCCAGGACGGGATCCTCAGAAAATTGAGAATTATAGGCCTATCTCGCTGCTTAACGCAGACTATAAGATCTACGCGAAACTGCTTGCGAATCGACTTAACAAAGTTCTTAGTTCGCTAATACATACAGACCAATGCGGTTTTATGGCCGGCAGGTCCACCGCTGATAATGGAAGATTACTTGCTCATGTGATGCTCGCAGCTGAGAAAACTTCAGATCCGCTGATAGGTTTATCTCTGGATGCTGAAAAAGCCTTTGACAGGCTGGAATGGAATTTCCTGGTCCAGACTCTCAAATGGTTTGGAATCGAAGATGCCTTTATCAAGAGGATTATGGTCCTGTATGCCAATCCCACTGCTCGGATAGCAGCTAACTCGGCTACCTCCGGGGCTTTTGTTCTACAAAGAGGCACCAGACAAGGGTGCCCTTTATCCCCGTTACTTTTTAACCTCGCCTAGAGCCGCTACTGATATCGGCCCGACAGCTCGACCGACTCACTGGAATTACCCTGGCGGACGGTCCATGCAAATTATCAGCCTATGCAGACGATCTCATACTGTTTATGCAACCAGCCTCCTTACCTGCTGCTATGGACTTGATTGATGCTTACTCATCAATCTCTGGTTACAAGATTAATCGAACCAAAACTATAATTGTTCCCCTAAACTCTAGGGTCAGACCTGATATGTTCACTGCGTACCCTTTTCAGTTTGCCCACTCATTCTTCAAATACCTCGGTGTCGAATATGGACGTACCATGGCTGAGACTGTAACCCGCGCTGTGGAATGTTGTAAGGAAATAGTCCGCTCCTGTACCAATGCCTGGTCTCCTCTGAACTTTACCTGGTGGGGAAGACTGGAGACGATTAAAATGGTATTAGTTCCGAAACTCAGTTATATCCTTGGCATGATTCCAATACTTTTCCCGCAAGGTTTCTACAAAACAGTGAATCGCTTGTTACTATCCTTCCTCTGGAACGCGAAAGTTCCCAGGATAGCTGCTTGGAAACTCAAACTACCCAAGGAGGACGGCGGGGTGCAGTTCCCTGATGCTGAATGGTTGCATCATTCAGCCCTGTTAAAACAAAGTGTGCAATGGGTGGTTGAGGAAGACGGTGCTGAACCTCCGCGATGGCGACGAGTTGAAGCAGCCATGAATGATTTAACCGACATGAGTATGATGATTGGCACCGTAAACAGGCGGCGAAATGCGGTTATCATGGCGACCCAACATGCCTGTCGGATGGTGTCAGCGTACATTGAAGGGGGTGAGGATCTTTCCATGCAGACCCCACTCTGGTTGAATCGAGATATACTTATAGGGGGAAGACCATTTTTATGGAAGAAGTGGGCGAGCTGTGGGATCACGGTTCTTGGACAGCTCATACACGGTCCCTCATTCAAAACTTTTGAAACGTTGGTTGCTGAATACGACCTGCCCAAGACGTGTTTTTTCCAGTGGTGCCAACTCCGGAGTTGCCTGAACAAGGCCGGGGTTTCCCCGGTGCTACTGAAACCTGGATGGCCCTTACTCCAAAAATTCTGTGAGCTGCAGCAGGACTCCCGAATCCTTTCCAAATTTCTAAACTTGTTTCGGACGGGCACCAATAAGAGGTGTTACAGCGTGCAATCAGCTTGGTCAAAAGAAGCAGGGAATTATACACAACAGGAGGAGTGGGACGCCTTTTGGACTCTCACACGAGTATCCAGAGCAGCATCGTTGACGCAGTCGCTGTTTTTTTCTGTCACATAGAGCATATCTGACTCCCGTCAAGATAATGAAATGGGCACCACAAGCCGGTAATAGATGTTGGTCCTGTAAAGTAGATATGGGAACTCTGTCACACATGTTGTATTATTGTGTATACCTTCAGGACTATTGGAAGAAGGTGCTGGGAAGAATATCCAAGATTCTTGGTTTTACCATTCCCTTATCTTACCAGACAATTATCTACAAATCCACGATGGTAGGTCTTGTACTTGATCAGCAAGAATCCCGGCTCCTAGACGTCCTGATTAGCATAGCCATTAAGGTTATCCTAATCAATTGGAAGAACTTTGAGAAGGTGAGCAGTAACCACTGGTGGAACTTAGTTTGCCAACACAAGTTATATGAGGAATTTTACGTGAATAAAAGACCTGGCCTGGCTAGGATGCTCGTCAAATGGGAGCCTGTCAACGTTTACTTGAAGTTAGGCGCCCCTCATCCCCGATGGGACAATACTGGTTGCCTGGTTAACAAACCAGTAATGGGAACGCAAGAGTGTTAACTGCCATAAGATAGGTTGGTGCGCGGCTAGATTGGAATGCCCCTCACTTTTAGTATTAATTTCGTTTTTTTTTGTTTCAGTTATCTGGTTGTTTTTATTGTAGTAGGCATACACATGTATTTTGTATCCTGTTCCTCCCTCTGCACTTTGTTGTGGAGCCAATTTTGCTGCTGTTTGTGAAATGGTTTAAACAAATAAAAAAAAAAAAAAAAAAGAAAGGAAGAGGTACTAATGCCACTGTATTAGTCACTGGTGAGGCCTCACTTGGAATACTGGGTTCAGTTTTGGAGACCATATCTTGCAAAGGATATAAAAAGACTGGAAACTGTTCAGAGGAAGGCGACCAAAATGATTTGGAGCCTGCGTCAGAAGCCTTATGAGAAGAGACGAAGACCTAAATATGTACACTCTGGAGGAGAGAAGGGACAGGGAGATATGATTCAGACCTTTAAATACTTAAAGAGAAATAATGAACAAACAAACCTCTTCCAAAGACAGGGAAGCTGTAAAACTAGAGGGCATAACATGAAGCTGCAAGGTGATAAATTGAAAGGCAATGTCAGGAAATACTTTTTCACTGAAAGGGTGGTGGATGCTTGGAATGCCTTCCCGATGGAAGTGGTGGGGGCAAACATGGTGACGGAATTCAAAATGGCATGGGACAGACACAGTGGATCCCTTTGCAGCAACAGGATAAAGTCAAAATAAACGGAACCATCTAATTTCTCAACAAATACGGGTGTCCTACATGGAGCGGTGGGTTCACCTCTAAACAAAGACATGGGGAGGGGTGGTCTGCACAGAGTGGCAGGTGCACCTCTGGACAGAGACTTGGGGAGGGGTGTACCTACTCCTGGTAGGTGCACTCCTAAACAATGACATGGGGAGGGGTGCACCTACCCCTGCCATCTTATTCCTGCCATCTTACTGGGCAGACTAGATGGACCATACTGGTCTTTATCTGCCGTCATTTACTATGTTACTATGTTACTGTATGCTGCAGACTGAAATTTAAAATATTTTGCCAGTTCAGATTCAAGGAAATCTATTTTTAAAGGAACAACTCAGTTTAATTTTGTTTAGTAGTCTGATAGCTTCGCCGCTGCCAAATCCCGGACTTTTCCATCTCTAGCACAATCCAATTCAGCGTTTGAATTCTTAGCTACCAGGATTAGTTTCTCATTTTATATCTTCCCTCCTCATCAATAATCTGGTCATAGCAAAATAAATCTAATGTGCAGATACTTATAATGGTTTGATGGGGGAGGGGGGCTGTGTAAGTGGCTTTTCATTAATCAAATTTAATGTTTTATTATTATGTTTGTTTTTTTGTAACATCTGTTATACTAAATTGCATGTGTATGTTTAGAAGCCACCTTGGATTTTAGATGGGTGGCATATACATTTAAAAATAAAGTATGCTAAATTTATGCACATGATGCCGCAGTGAGTCTCCGCACGTGGCCCTGCATCACTGGGAGATAAAGCAGAAAGCTCAGATTGGGACCTACATGATCAGGGAATAAAATGGTCAGACAACAAAGTTCAAAGAGAATTTTATTTTCAATGTAATTATCTGACTTGGTGCTATCTTTACATTTTATACAGTACATGGAAATGCATCTCTTTCTATTTCTCTGGTATTGCACTGTATGCAGAATCTGGCTTCTTGGGGTTGCAGTTTAATTTTTATCCACATGTGTTTATTTTTAGGTTATGGTCACTTATTCTGTGCTTGGTGAGGGTCTGTGTTCTGAGTGTGTGACCAAGACCAGGTGTTCTGTTAACATGAAGTTTGTATGTAGGGATCTGTACTGTAGTAATCTAAATTGTTCAGCTTTTCAAATAGGTGTTTGGATGTTCCGGGGCCCACTGTAGTATTTACAGTGATGCTTTTTTTGGATGGGCTCCTTATATGAGTTTTGGAAGTTGGTGCTGGTAAGGTATGGTATGGTAGTTTTGCTCTATAGATACTCAATGACTTTGTTGTAGGGTTTTGTATTAGTTCGCAATATGCCTGGTACTGGAGAATGTTTGTTGTTGTCAGTGAGATGATCAGAATCAGATTTTATTTTAAGATATTGTGTTCTGTGGGTGAATGTCCTGGTTCTGCTCTGCACCCACTGTTGAAATATATGTTGAAAAAGAAAAAGCAAGAACCATAAATCAGTTTATAACAACAAAATAAAAATAAGCTATCATTTAGTTTTATAAACTGTGCTGTGGTTCTCGTTCTCTTTTAGTTCCTTGGTGTGCAAACATCTTGCATTTCCTCCATAATCGAATCGGCTTTTTGGTTTGGTTCAATCCCTGACTGGAGTTTTGAGAAAGCCCCCCCTCTACGGGGAGCGGTGCCATCTCATCCTTCGCCTCAGGCAGCAGATTGCCTTGAGCTGCCCCTGATAACTCTCCTGCCCCTTGAAGGTTTGCACAGGATCCTAGCAGTTTTCAGAGTAAAGCTGAAACTTATGAGGTCTGTTTACTAATTGGCACTAGCGGCTTCTGTGCGAAATCAGAGCCATGGCCCCGTTTTCTTCAATGGGGCCGCGGCTCTGATATCGCACAGAAGCCGCTAGCGCCGCTTAGTAAACAGACCCCTATGACTCTTATCTATAAAGCTTTATTTAGGACCAGTCTGTGGTCAATATTAGGGATGTGCTTTTGTTCTGAATCAAAGGCAACAAGAGTGTGCCATATTGTGCAATAGTCACTAGCAAAACGTCTCAAAAAAACTTAGGGGTCTGTTTACTAAACATTCCTAACGTGCGGGGCCGTGCTAGTGTGCCTGTGCCATATAAGGAGTGGGCGGTTCAGGCAGAAAATAGAAAAAAAACGGTAGTAAGCAACCAGACGTGTGTGCGTCGCGCTAATGTGCGGGGGTCGACATTAGCGCGTGGAAAGGCAAAGTGGCGCGCTGCTGAGTATACAAAACAACAGAGCTGTGGTACAACGGTGAAGACACTGACCAATGGTGCAGGGCCCATGGGTTCAATCCCCCAGTGTGCGCAACGACAAAGGTCAGCTGAGGCAGTAACTGTAATGATTAACATTGTTTTAGGAGGCAAATTAATTTGGAACGGCATAAGGCGGCGCACAGTGCCTTTTGGGCGGCATAAGGCGGCGCACAGTTATTTATGGGCAGCAGAAGGCGGCGCGCTGATAGGCACAAGGCGGCGCACTGATGCACAAGCACAGGAACAGAGCCACAGCACAATGGTTAAAACACTGACTAATGGTGCAGGGATCAGGGGTTCAACTCCTCACAATGCCCAGTGAAAAATGCCTGCTGAGGCAGTATGTATTATGTTGAGGAGTGCTGTAGGAGGTTGTATAATTATATTTTGTTATCACTACTAGCAAACGCACTCTCCCAGCATGTTAACATACGGCGGCCCATAAGGCACATGTTACAGTGCACTGTTCGCCAAGGCACCCTTGAATGACCCCTATAGGGCAGCATGTATGTTGCGACACAGGATAATGTATAGTGCACCCTATAGGGATGGCAACCATAAGGTGGCCTACAGGGCGCCCTATGAAGCACCCTCAGAGGCACCTAATGGGTATAGTAAGCTGAGGGTGGTCTTGCCGGCATAGACATATGTACAGTAAATAAAAATAAAGCTGTGGACAGCCCTACCAAAGGGCCCCACTGTGGGTTTGAACCCATGACCTCTGGCTGCACAGGCAGTGATGTAACCATTGCGCTACAGCTCCATAGCTGTAAACAGGCCCCTGGCTGGCTGCAGATAGCCTACACGTCACCTCACAGACAGTCTGCTGGTGTCAACAGGATAGGGTTAGGCCACCCGTACCCATGATGCACTGCACATGCAAATTAGCTGTCCGCAGATGGACACAAGATGGGGAATGCACCCCCACAGCACCTCGGCCCTGTTGGGGGAAGTGACCGGGTGCACCCACACAGCACCTTGGCCTAGTAGGGGGGCACTGACCGGGTGTTTTACTGGCACAGAGTAGCCACACACCGTTACATCGTGCGGGTACTGTGCTCACCCTGAGTGTGCAATGAGGTGGCCAGGACCAGGTCAACAACACCTGCCATGGCTGATGGAGGCCAAGCGGGCATTCCAAAGCAGTGTTAATGTGTAAGATAGCTAGTTTCTGCACAAACACCATGGATATCACTGTCTGCCGCCATCAGGCACCCCCCCCCCCTGTGGCAAACATGGTCCCCATCAAGGGATCCACACTCTACCTCCCTGCAAAGGTGGCAGTAGAGGGCAACATCAACCCCAGTCCTGCTGAAGAACACCACCACCACCCCCCCCAGGCAGGCAGCTCCATACACAGCCATAACACAATAGCAGACAGACATAAGCCCAGGGTATGGTAAGCTGCACTCCACCACCAGATATTCCCCTGCAGCAAGCCAACAGCCACTGCACCCTGCAAGCCATTATAGCAAGACATTTACCAGCTACAAACAGTCTGCTGGTTAGTCCATAGTGCATGTTCCCAATGGAGATGCATGCACCCAGAACTGGGCTGTCTGCATACACAGCAAGCAGATAGATCAGTGACTGGGCCCCAAAGAGAAACCCATATCTATCACATGAGAGAACTACTATACAGCACTATGGGGGGGCCTAGCCATGCTGTGGTCACTGCACAGTCAGGGTGAGCGTGATCCCCCAGAAGGACATGCTTTGGCCACCCTGTCTGTGTAGGTGGTGGCCGGACACTACAATATCCCAGCCAATGTCCCTGCCAGGGCCCTATGCCCAGTGCAGATGCATCCTGGCCACGCCACCCTGCCCTGGCTATACCCATGGTACCTTGCACCTCATTATGCACATTGACTGGCCAATATTGGCAACAGTGCTGGCAGTGCGGGCTGTTGAAGGGGCTTGCAGCCAACACCCACTGTATAGACAGACACACACTTCCACACCTCTGCCATCATGGTGCTACGATTGAGGGGGTAAGTAGCCTTGCCCACCAAACCGGTCCTGAGCACGGCAAGGCATGGATATGGTACGCATTACAGCTGGTGGTCACTCCCCAGGGTGGTAAGCACCGTCAGAGGCCAGGCCTGGAGCATGCCCCGCAAACACCTAACAGATTGTTTGGATGGGGCCAACTAGCAGTATGTACGTAACGTATGGATAACTGCCTGCCTGTGCTCCTAGCAAACGTCTCCGAGCTGTGTACCGTATACCTCAGGTGTAGGGTGACATTGGTAAGTTATGCAAGTGCTCGTTTTGGGTGCTGCATGCACGGTCCAATGTTCTGCCTTTCCAGGAGACATTGGCCAATGGGGCCTGTGGGTGTGGGTGTGTCTGCCCTTGATGGCTGCTGCTTTACGGCACAGATTCCCAACTCCAGTCCAGGTTTGCATCACACTGTTCGGGTTTTCCTGCTATCCCTCATGAATATGCATGGCTACATCTACATGCCATGGGGGTGGTGCATAGATATACAGTGCAGGCATTTGTATGAGTGTCAGCATGGAACCTGACTGGTGTGTGGCCCACCAGGACTGCATTTGGGTGATTCTGCTCTAGGTACTGCCCCTGTTCATGGTGTCTGTGCTCAGTGGGGTAAAAGATAGATGTCTTACCATTGCATATGTCCCCGCCATGAAAGGTGTGTCCTTACTATCACTGTTTAGTTGTGGGAAAAATATGTGGGCAGGATTGGCAGTAGCCCCAGCTGGGCTTTGAACCTGTGACCTTCTGTTCTTGTATGCACTGTCTATGTGCACTGCACCACTGTGTAGCCACAGATTGGTTGGATTCCCTGGACTGTCCATGACTGTAGATCCGGCAGGACCTGTCTGTTGCAGTGGACTGTGCCAGCCTGCACATGGCTAGGCCTCTGTCTTCTGTGGTTAGCAGCCACTGCCCCCTGCACCACATGTACTTGTCCGCCAACATGCTGGCATGAACTTCTCTCAGAAAAAGCAGTTGACCTGATTGCAATGTGGCAGTATGGGACTGCATTTGGGGGACTTGGCTGTAGGTAATGCCCATTGTTGTGGTGTGTGTGCGGTGTTGGGTAAAATATGGGTGTTTTCCCCATGCATACAGGGGTGTCTGTGCTATCTTTATTAGTGGTGGGTAAAATATAGGGACTGGGCTGGCAGGTGCCCCAGCTGGGTTTTGAACCTCTGCCCTCTGGTCCTAGAGGTAATGACTCTGTCTGCTGTACCACACTTTGGCCACAGAGACAGTGCAGCCCCTGGAGGCAGTAAGCCTGGCAGGATGGAGTCACAAACCCTGCTCTGCGCAATTCTACTGTGGGCATATGCACCCTGTCTGGTGACAAACGTGCACATAAACCCCTGAAATGACCACGGGAAATGTGGGACAAAATATCACCACGCTGGGCAACAGTGATATTAATGGGCAACCATAGCAAACACTCCCAGGAAAGCTCCAAAACGTGGAAATGTTTTTTGGAAGAGTCTCCTCTCAGTAGACCCTTCCGAAATTCATTTCTTTTTTCTGGAGCTTTGCTGGGTGTGATTTCTGTATTTGCCCATCACTATAACTGTTCCCCAGCTGAATTACTATTTTTAATAGTTCTGTTGTGGTCATTTTCATTTTTATTTTCACTTTTGTGCTGTGCACATGTATCACACTGCTCACGTTTTGCTGGTTTCCCCCGGTTTTTCCTGTACATTGCTGACGGAAATGGTTTCTCTTCCCTTTAAATGCTTTCTACCGCGAGTGTTTCACTCGCGCGGTAGTTTTTACTTGCAAATTCGGGCCCGATACTGTGCGGGGAGCCTCTCCCCTCCCACTCTCCACCCATTGACCCCGTCCCTCCGCCCCTCCGGAGCCTTCCTCCGCCCTCCTTTCGCCGTTCCACGCCTCTATCGGACATTTGCGGGGCCGCACTTGTACGGGGCCCGTTAGTGAGCCGCGTACCTGTGCGGGGGTGACACGCACGTGTGCGGGGCGTTTAAACGCGTTTCTGCGCATTTCAGTGCCGCGTTGCCGTGCGCTATTTTGCGGCGCGCTATTTTGCGGATTTTAGTAAACATGCCCCTTAGGGAGTGGAACAATAGCTAAAACAATAAAAGCTCCTGAACAGAATTTATTTTTTATAAAGAGGACCTCAAAGTAAATGAGCAAAGAAGGCATCTAGCAAGAAAGCCAGAACCAACATTCAGGCCTTACAGCTAGATGTGCTCACAGATGGTCATCTTCGCTCCCCAATAACTGCAACCTTAAAAAAAAGGTCAACCTGCAGTTTAATTAGTTTTGAAAAGTTCAGGTTCTCAAAAATCACTTTTTTATCTTTTTTTGTGATTAATATTTCATTAAGTAAAGCTCATATAGGTACCTATAGAACACTCAACATTTCATAGTTATTGCCAAAGACTCCCATAGTCAGTAGAATGAGACGAGAACAATTAAAAAACATTCATTCAACAGATGTCCAAAAGTTCTGTTAGTGTTTGCCTACAGCTGGATGGACTAGGTTTGTTTACTGGACCTTTTTTTGAAGAATATTTCTGAATAATTTGCTGGACTCAAAGTCTTTAAAAGAGCGGTTGTTATAATGTTTTCATCCCTGATGCAGCTAAGTTCGAAACGCAATGTTGTGTTGGATGATTTTTAAAAAAGCTTTTGGACAAAGTGGGGCAGGATAAGGGGCAACCTGGGGCAAGGACAGAAGTTGAATGGAGAACAGTAAACCTCCGATGCTCTCTGTATAATTGACGCAATCAAGTGCAAATGCAGAAATATCAGGGATAACTTTGTATGGATAAGTTATTTGTATAATGTTATGCAGGCATTTTCAAAGTTCAGACTTGAAGCTATGTCATTACTCAAAGTATGGATAGGTTATGGGGTAGATTCTGAGCAGCGTTTAGTGGGGATGGACATCCGGTTCAGATGTCCATCTCTACTAAACTCTTGGGTGACGATCCCACCCATAGAGCTCTCCGCACTTACAGCAGAGATGTGCGGGGAGCTCTGTATAAGGGTGGGAGTGGGGTGAGCCAAGGGAGGCACGAGGGTGGACCGGGAGCGTGACACCTAACCTGGATGTACAGGGCCAATTCTGAGGTCGGCCTTGTATGTCCAGGATCGGCCATTTAAACGGGGGACTTATTCTACCTCCAAGGTGGAATGAGTTCTCCTGTATGTCCGGGGCTGCCAGACCTGGGGCGCAGAGAACAGATGAGGGGGTGCAGGGGGTGCCCCGCAGCCCGACCCTAGCCATGGAAGGCCCAATCGGGGGTCAGGCTGCAGGGAATGCAGAGTTTGCTGTTGCTGCCGGGAATGCGGCTCCATGTAGGAGCCAGGCTGAGCTAGCCGGGGATGTGGCTGGACATCCGAAGTGCCTGAATCGGGGCACATCCCGTATGTCAAGCCACTATGCCACAACTCTGCTCCCATGGGGCCATCTAGCCCCCACGGGAGCAGAATCCGGTGCATCCCTGGGCCATCTGGATGTCTGAAAGGCCCAAGGAGGCTCAACTCAGAATTGGCCTCCACATGAATAAATTATCCATAGAGCTACATTTTCTTGCAGCACACACATGGAGCGGAGACAGACCATGCTTTTCACATAAAATTCTTTATTTTATTTAACCAGATTTCTATACTGCCTTATCCTTCAATCAAAGCAGTTTACGTTATGTAATCACTCCAAACAGATACTGGATACATTCCCTTCTCCCCAAAGGGCTCACAATCTATGTGTGCTTGAGGCGGTGCATGAGATAGATCTGCATGCACTGCTTCAATTGTCTGCATATCTATCTCATGCATATTCATTGTGGATATCCTGAAAACCTGACTGGCCTGGGGATACCCGAGGACTGGGTTGGGAACCACTGACCTAGATTGATTTTTTTCTAAAAAGATGGTTAAAAGGCCCTTTGCTCAAGTGCACTATGCAGTTAATGCATCATTTGGTGCATGATAACTGCAAGCTTGCGCCCACGGTAATATTTACCATGTGGGCATGACAGTGACTGCATGCCAGTTTTCATGCTGCCAATTGCTGAATGGGTGAGTTAGGGATGGAGAGTGGGCGTAGAGAGCATGTCGTAGTTAGCATGCAGATACATATCACATACTAATTGTCAATGTTGCAATTAGTGCAGGTGTCACCTAATGCCACCTCAGTAGGTAGAAGTAAGTGCACCCAGAATTGAGGCCACCGAGTTACAATGGTTTACCTCACTTCTAAAAAAAAGAACCTACCAAGTGTGGCAGGGTCAGTGACACTACAAGTCCCAGAATCCCTTAGGATAAGATGGCCCACCACAGAAACGATCAGGTGATCTAATTAAGAGAACACACAGGTGATGGAGGGCTGCAGCAATCAGCAACCAGAGAAGAAGAGCCAAGGGAAGCTGGGTGTGTGGGAAAAAACGCTGTTAAGCAAGGGTCATCTTAATAGGAGGAAGAGGAATCTGCTTGGGTGGGCAGCAGGGAGCCTGGACAGGACCCTCAGGAAAGAGGGGGGGGGGGGGAGAGAGATGGGTCTGGACAGGACCCTCAGGAAAGAGGGGGAGAGATGATGATTCCTGGAAGAGGAAGGCCCCAGGAGGAGGAAGCAGCTGGGAATCCTGCCAAGTTTTGGCTAGGCAGAGCCACAAGGTGAGCAGGAGAGAAACCTCCAGGCAGGGGCCAAAGGGAGCGGGTGTCTCTCATCCTTGGTGGCAGGGGCAGAGCCGATGTAAGCCTGCTCTGTAATGCTTAAAGTGTATGGAAGCACAGGAATATGAAGCAGACTCTTCCTTTGATCCCATGGAGGTACTTTTTCTGGAACAGTGAATGCTTTAGCCCCGGGGCAGGTTCAGCAAACTGATACAGAACCTGAAGGGGGGATGGGAAGGGCAGCTGCATAGCTGGGTAAACTGCGTAGCTGAGCAATATTGTTCATTGTAATGGAAAAGACTGTGGGGTTGGGATCATTGTATTCATGGGACTGCCTATGACTGTTGTGTACTGATTCTCTGGAACGTTTGCTGTGTTTGTGCTCTGGAGAAGGGGTGGCCACACCCATCACTGCTGCTGCCAGACATGGTGTTTGGGGCTAACCTCTAATGTGAAAGAGGGGTAGCAGAACTGCTCCTTGAACTGCTGCTACTTTTGGAAGGCGACTCTTTGTTTTTTCTATAAAACCTGGACTGGAATTTGCACCTGGATTGTCGTGTTGTTTGGTACGCTGGAGGGTGCAGGAGGAGGTCCAAGGAGTCCTGCATGGTTCAACACAAGTTTCTCTCAATTCATCTTATTCTTCAAAGTATCTTCTGCTATGAGGTTTATCTCAGGGTTCACTTGTTTCATCAACTTTATTTAATAGTTTCATCAGCCCCTTGGCCACCCTGATTCAAAATCAGGGTATCTCTGGATATATTTCCGCCAATGATATTCAACTAGAGGCTCACACAGATCACAACTTAACACACTTAAACTCATGCCTGAAAGCCATTAACCAACAATGGCCCTAAGCTCAGTCCTTCAAAATCCATTGCTATGTGGATCTCAGGCCGTAGCATCGATCACAATCACACCTAAATTACATAGCATTCTGATAACCTTGTCTGAGTCTTTAAAAAATTCTAAGCTGCATCTTTGATTCTGAACTCTCTGTCAGACTACAGGCTTCAGCAGTGTCAAAGGATCATATCTTGCTGTATGTAGAATATGCTTTATAAAGAATTTTTGTATGTCTGGGGCTGGCAACTTGTACGGGGAGGTTATTCTACCTCCAAGGTGGAATAACTTCCCCAGACATCATGGATCAGCGGGCCAGGGATGTGGATGGGGCGGGGGGGGGGGGGGGGGAGGAAATTCCCCATAGCCTGACCATGGCCGTACGTGGCCGGACTAGGGTCGGGCTGTGGGGAATGCTTTGAAGGAGCCGGCGGCTGGGATTGTGGCTTTACAATGGAGCTGCGGTGCCATAGCAACCGGACACCATGGTGCCGTGGCTCCATTGTAAAGCCTTGACTGAGTTAGTCGGGCATGTCCTGTATGTGCAGGCTGGGCTGAATCACAGTCCTAGCCTGCATGTACAGGACTTTTTGCAATTCTGATCTCGTGGGGCTAGACGTACAGACTAGACGTACAGAGGGCTTCTACGTCTGAGACAGAATCAGGCCTCAAGAGTACAAAATACAGTCACTACACTCATTTTCAATGCCCAGAAATGTGACCACATAACTCCACTCCTCATAGAGAACCAATGGCTTCCCATAATCTATCAAATTCAATTAAAAATCTTAATTATGGTTTTCGAAGTCTCAAATCTGCTCTCCCACACTACTTAGTCTCATCCCTCAATCCATATGTCCCCTCCTGTCAGTCATGTTCTCAAGGAGTAAATCGTGCTTCCATCACCATACCAGGCATGGTTGGAGTTGAAGGGATAATTTGGCTTAGGTCTATTTATATGGCTGCTTTATATAACTGCACCCTTGCCTGGTGAAACTACACAGCATATGGCTGGCACAGAAGACAAGCATGTGGGCTACAAGAGAGAGTATATGCGGCCTACTATGAAGGAGTCTGGGTAACCATACTTTGAACAGGAGTGTGCTGAGTTTGGTCCCAGCAAGAGAATACAGGCCAAGCTATAAAAACTAATGAGCACATACTCTGAGCCTTGAAGATTACAAAGCAGTGCCAGGAGACATGTACGGAACACAGGAAGAAGCAGAAAGGGCTATGGTCAGCAGCATAGATAAGCAGACCTTGAAACTTTAGCTGCAAGACCTGATGAACAGGGGAGGGGTCCCAGAGGGAGAACTTTGGAGAAAGCTGCAGATGACATAAGAATTTATGCAGAACTCTCTGGAACTTTGGAACAGAAAGGTATATAAGAAAGCAACTATAGAACTTTTTTGGGCAATCTGCTCTCTAACTCCGGTACAGAGAGAGGAGGTTGCCTGCCACCTTTCAGACAGACGCTTGCTATCTGCATTTGCAATTTATTTTTGCTTTGGTATACCGAATAAAGAGCTTTTGTAGCTAAGCAATTGTTGTCTGAGCAATTTGTTGGTAAATTGGTAATATTTGGGGAACTGTTTGTGGGCAAACCAGGCCCACAGAGTCTACCCAGATAATGGCCCTTTCTCCACTATCTTCTTTGAGATGCTATTCCATACATCCACCACCCGTTCTGTAAAGAAATATTTCCTTACACTACTATGGAGTCTATCGCTTTCACCTTCAACCTATGCCTCCTTCTTTCAGTGTTTCTTTTCAATTGAAAGAGACCTGTCTCCTGTGCATTCATGCCATTGAGGTATTTAAACATTTCTATCATATCTCCATTCTCCTTCCTTCCTGCCTTCCAAAAGTTCATATTGAGATCTTTAAATATGCCCCCATATACTTTAGAACAAAGACCATTGACCATTTTAGTGGATGCCCCTTGGACTGACTCCATCCTATTTCTATCTTTTTGAAAATGCAGTGTCCAGAACTGCACATAGTACTCCAAATGAAGTCTCACCAGAGACTTATACAGAGGCACTATCATCACCTCCTGTGCGCTGGCCAGTCTTTTCCATTTGCACCCAAGCAGAGTTCTATTTTTTGCTGTTGCCTTTTCTACTTATTTGGCCTCCTCAAGATAATCAGATATGGCCACCTCTAGGTCCCGCTCTTCTTTTGTGCACCAAGGTACTTCACCCCATACTGTACTACTCCCTGGGAATTTTGCAGCCCAAATGCATGACTCTGCATTTTTAGCATTAAATCTTAGTTGGAAAATTCTAGACCATTCTTCAAGTCCATTATACAGTCCAACATAATGTTGCAAACTTTGGGTCGATTGCCGCCATTTTGAAATAGAATACTAGCAGGGCAGGAATGACTGGAAATCACTTCTGACCCATGGATCTGCAGATGGGGTAAGTGACTGGGAGGGGAGAATAAGGGTGTGTGGCTGGGGTGCTGTGGGCAAACCAGGGGGATTTTTATCGCATCAGAATGGAGGATACACAAGCTATATATTTTCAAAATAATAAACAGAGGGGGAAAAACTTGAGGGGAGGAGTTAGTAGCCACAAGTTTGCCACAGTTTCTTTTGGCAGAGATGGTAGCTGATCTATTTACCAAAATGAAAGGAAAACAAACAAAAACATTTTGATTTTATTGCATCTCATTTTCAAAACAAAAGAAAAATGAAAGAAACTTCATTAAAATGTCCTATTTCATTTCTAATGAAACAGCAAGTAGCAGTACCTTGGATATTTGTTTCAGAATGTACCTGAAAACTCTTCCCAGTGCCTGTTAACTCATAGAACAATTTAAAATAATAAAAATATAAAATAGAGGTTGGGCGCTGCAAGCGGTGAGCAGCCCTCCGCTGGGAGGAATGTTTAAGTGGAAAGGACCGGAGACCTTCTGTTATGGAAGCCCTGGAGCCTGGCTGGCAAGCATTGGAGAGGAGTGAGCTGGATACCTCTTCCATGCCATCGGGGAACATTACTCTGTCACCCAGAGAGTCTGTTCCACCACTGCAGCCTGCGAACCAGGGAGAATGCCTACTTTCTGGCATGCCTTCTTCCGGTGATGACATTAGAGCTGCCGGAACTCCTGGGAAGGAGAGAGCAGCATCTCTGTCTCAATAGGAGCCTGAGTTCATCTCTGTGCATTGGTGGAGGAAGTCTGCAGAGTCAATTGTTGGAAGAAGGAGACGGTGCTAAGCCCTTGAGTTCCCAATGGACAATGGCGATGGGAGGTACTCTTAATATTATTTCCTCTGCTAGTTCTGCTGGGTGTCTTGTCACCATTGATTTAAACACCACTTTGCAGTCTATTCAAAAGTCTTTCTCAGATCAGTATAACTCTTTATCCTTTCAAATATCTCAATTATTTAAAGAATCTCAGCAGCAAAAGACAGAAATGGAGCAGAAAAGAGTTCAGAGATAGGGAAATTGCAGAGGCTAATTTGATACTGGACTATTTAGAGTGCATAGGAAGACTGTAACATCAGAGAATTAACCTCGCAACAGGAACTCGAGATTTATTAATTTTTCTTGTTCAAGAACTTTCACCTTATGATACGTACTGGAGTGTTTGAAGGTGTCTTCCTTACTTCATGTTACAAAACTATATTTGCCTTAGGGGAGGAAGGTTGCAGCTTCTGGTGTTATGGAGCTGGGGTTACCCTTCAATACCCTGAATTTAACTGATTTCCTTAAACAGTCCAGAGGTGCACAGGCTGTCCACTATTAGTACAGTTTGCATTAAATTCTGGTGATGAAAATGTTTTTCAAATTCAAGGAGTGGAGGAGTAGCCTAGTGGTTGGGGCAAGGTACTTCAGGCCGGAAGGTCGGGGGTTCAAATCCCACTAGAGGACAGCAACCTTGGGCCGGAAGGACTGGGGTTTCTAGTCCCACAGGTGCTCCTTGTGGTCTTGGGCAAGCCACTTAACCCTCCATAGCCCATGTTCCCTGTAAAATAGTTATCTCCAAGTTATAATGCCCTGTTCAATGTAATTTCAGTTTGTTCAATGTAAACCGCACTGATGCAGAATAGCGCGGTATATAAGAGAATGTAAATAAATAAATAAATAAGGACACTATGGCCCTGATAAAGAGATGCAAATGGCAAGGTTGGACATCCAGCCCTGCTATTCGCCGGGACCGTATGCAGGCTAGAGTGCTTCCTGCATGCGCAGAGCTGCTGTGCGGGGAGCACTGGATGCGGGTGGACCAGAGGTGGAGGGTGGGTGGAACGAGGGCGGGCTGACTCATCTGGATGTACAGGGACGATTCAGGTCATGGTCCTGTAGTCTGTCAAGGCCAAGATGGATGGGGGACTTATTCCACCTAAGTCCCTCCAAGGATGGCGATCAGGCCTGGAACCCCCCCTCCAGCACACGAGCCATGGCAGGTATGATCCCTCCACCTAATTCCGGTGCTTGCAGGCCCCTCCGAGGGTCAAGTGATGGGAAAATAGTGTTTGCGTTTGTGGTAGGCTGTGCGAGCTCCTGCATGGCATCCTGGTGCCATGGCAATGAGATGCCACGGCATTGGGGCTCTAGCAGAAGCATAGGGAGTGCTAGCCGGGGATTCTGATGGGCGTGCAGCGCTGCGGGATTGGGGCATGTCTGGCCCATGTGATTCTGTACCTGTAGGGACATCTAGCTCCTGCAGGTGCAGAATCGAGTACACAATCGGCCCATTCATATTTAGACGGGCCGACGACCCGGATGTGCCCTGCTTGGAATGGGGCTTCCCATTTCCGGTTTTGAAGTTGGAATTTTTCCTGATTTGGCCTGAGGGATGCAGAAGAAAATGAAGATAATATTTGTTGTTGAGACTTGGGGGCATGTTTACTAAAGGTTAACGTTTTGCTAATGAAAGTTAGTGCACGTTAAGTGCAGCAATAGCCCATAGAAATGAATGGGTAGTGGCAGCACCTAACACACATTAACTTTACTTAATGCTCGTTAACTTTTAGAAACCATGCCTCTTGGAGTTACCCTATTGAAAGCAGTTTCCATGTTGTGCTGCCCTTGCAAATGCATTGTACGTTTGCAGGAGGCGAAATACATGTTTGAAAACCTGCCCAGTTGACTACTTTTTTGGCCTCGAGAGTTACAATTGCTGGTTGGACTCCTGCCCAGCAGGTTGAAGACTAATATGTAGTCTAACTTAGGGTTATCGCATATCTGCCTTGATCTTGACCTTTCTTTTGAGATTATTTCCTTTAATGTATCCAGCGAATTATTTTTATGCTCCCTTTATTAAGGACTGACGGGTAAGATGTTATTTTGCCTATTTTTCTTTCTTTTGTCAGTGTAAGCTTGTTTCCTTTGTTCCTGAGGCATGTGATTAATGCTGTAATTACGCAGCACAGAGGAGGAAGCCTAAAGTTAGAGAAGTGGGCTACAGCCAGGGTTCAAATCCCACTTCTGCCCCTTGTGATCTTAGGCAAGTCACCTAACTCTCCATTGCCTCAGGTGCAAACTGTGAGCTCTCCAGGGACAAGGAAATATCTAAATGCAACTCTGACAACAAAGCATGAGCTAAAATTCCAGATCCTAAATTTATAACAATAAGGTAATAAAAATAGAAAATCATATCTGAGACCAAAATATATTCACAAGACGTAGCAGCTCCAATTATTCACAATCCCTCTGGATGCAAATATTTGTCTCTTGTTCATCTCTACTGTAGAGTCCCTCTTGCCAGTCTGTAAATCGTATTAAAAAAGGACATTTTTCAGCATGCTTTGTTCAAAAAAAATCTTAAATGATTAAGGCCCAATGACTTTGGCTGGAATACAAGTTTAAAGCTTTCTTCTACATGAACACATTTTATATCCACAGAACATAAGATTAATAATAATAAAAAAGCTGCTGCTGTAAGATAGACCAGCGTTTTATATGCATAATATCGGCTTGGTTCATTACCAAAAGCCTCTTCTTTCTTGCAGACTCAGCAATATGTGATCTTATTTGAATAAAGACACAAGTCTAGTAAAAATCAGTGCTGTTTGTTGTGCTGTAATTTCAGGTCTCTGCAATCAGAATTTTTTTAAAACTTTTGGGTTTTTTAAATTAAATGTTTGACATATCTCATCCAACAATTAGCAATAATCAATAAATTATATTCTGGGCGTACCCTTATTATAATATATCTCACATGTAGTGTAGACTCAAATATACACAGAGGGTAGATCAGTGGTCAGAGATGTGGGGCAGTATGTGTAAGATGTCTCTCTCAACCACGCATTTGGACACACAATACAAAAGGTTACACTGGATGTATATTGCACCTGTGCAATTTTATGAGTTTGTTTCTGTGTCTGACTAATGCTGGAAAGGGTACGGGCAAAAGGGGCTTAGATAGATCTTTGGTGGGACTGCTCATGGCTTATGGCCCTTTGGAAAGTCATTATAATAATTAATAATACAGAAGGTGATAACGAATATGTGCCATGGTCTTGCTCTCTATTGCTTTTGAGATATGTAGATGAATCTGATGAGGTGTTGGTCAATCATACAGATTTAACAATTTGATGTTGGCAGCTAAATTAGTTCTTGCTGCCCGGTGGAAGGACTCCAGTGTTCCAAAGGAATGGGACTGGATCAAGATAGTATAATCAGAATTTTATTTAATATTTGCAACAAAACATATAGAAATATGGCTGAGGATACAGAGGAAAGAGAGGCAGAAACTTGCAGCAGCATGGTATAGTCCCAGTTTAAATCTCTATTTTACTGGCTATGAGTTCTGCAGATGTACCTCTTTATGCAAATAACAAAGACCTTTGTTACACTACTCAAGTGGAAAATTTATTTTAGTAAACATGCCACGGGTAAATTTGTTTCTTTCTTTATTTTCTTTCATTTAGAATCCGCCTATCAGTGATTAAAGCAATACACATGATCCAAGACAAAAACAATTATAACATAAAAAGGCTAAATATAATATATACAATTCATAACATAAAAGCTTTTCGGAAGAAATAAGTTTTAAGGCTTTTATGTAAAAACAAACAGGCATGCAATTGACGTGTATTCTGGGGCAAAAAATTACAGAACATTGGTCCTTTCACTGAAAAAATGCATCTATGGATTATCTCCTTTACAAACTACAGCCACCAAAGGAACACACAATAAGCCTTGTGCAGTACAGTGGAACAGCCATGTAGGAAGACAACGAGACAACAACTCAATAAGAGAATGAATGACCTTAAAAATCATGCTTACACATTTATCTGAACCCTAGATGTCACTAACAACCAGTGAAGGTTGAAAAGAGCTGGTGTGATGTGTTCGTATTTATAAAGCCCACGATTGCAAAATTTTGAGCTAGCAGCCGTGGCTTAATTACCCAATTGGGTACTAAAAAAGAAAAAAAAAAAAAAAAGCACATTGCAATAATCTAAGTGCTACATCACCGAAGATTGCAGCACCATTCTGAAATCCAGCAGATCCAAACCATACTTTAAAGGTTGAACAGTGTGCAGCTTAAAATAGATCCCTTTAACAGTTCTTTCATCCTGAGCTTAAAAGAATTCCTGAATACTGAACAACTTCTCTGATAGGGATCAAATTCCTGTTCAAAGAGTTAAGGGAAAACAAAATCTCACTCAGAACATACATAGCAATGTAAAGTGGGATTTTAGAAGTGCCATTTAGGAAGAATCTGGGACATCAAAGGCACCACATCCAAACTTCTAGGGGAGTGGAGCCGTGAAGGGAGGCAACGATGAGAATCTTCTGAAATTGTCTGTACATCCCTGCAATCAGGTCTGGAGATGGGCCCGTGCACATAGGAAGGCAAGATGTGTGTACGTTTGCAGGCCATTTTAGAAATCTGGATGTCCTCGAAATGAATGGCCACTGAAACAGTTACACAGATGTGCCACTCCAGGTATTTCAGAACAGGGGTGTCTATGCTATGGTACATGCATGTCCCAGCCAGCTATTTCAGACCTGCAGACGTATGGCAGCAGGGCAGTAAAATAAATGGACTATTAGCTAACATGCTGGTTTTTTTTTTGACCCAGCGAAATTTACTGTGGTGGTGACAGCACATTTTGCTCATTCCGTTGGAAGTGTTGCTACCATGAAATCATTTTTTGCAATTTGTTTGTGGTCAAGAGCAGGTATATGCTTGGATGTGTCAATAGACAGGGTCAGAGGTCGTTGGACCGTTCTGTAACTGTGTGGCAACATGCATCTCTGATGCACAACCCAGGCCATGCCTCCACTCCCACCCTCTGTGCCATATGGACAGGACATACTTGAGCTGGGGACGTCTATGTACCTGACTTTCTGAAATGACTCCAGGGATGTCTTTGTGATTTGAATTCTGAATGACCATTTTCAGACATCCAAGTCATGAAGCCCGAAGAACAAACCAGTCGGTACTAGAGGAGATCAAACCTAAGCTTTCTTTAGAAGCTCAGATGACAAGACTTCGACTTTCATACTTTGGACACATCATGCGAAGAGAGAGATCATTAGAGAAAGACATCATGCTTGGCAAGATAGAAGGTAAACGCAAAAGAGGAAGGTCAGCAATGAGATGGATCGATACAATAACAGCAGCTACGGGTACCAGTCTGTCAACAATGAGCCGCCTGACTGAAGACCGAACACAATTTAGGATAGCTATCCAGAGGGTCGCTATGAGTCGACTCCGACTCGACGGCACTTAACAACAACAAAGTCATGAAAATAGCTTCTAAAATAGTAAATGATGGCAGATAAAGATCAGCGTGATCTATCTAGTCTGCCCAGTAAGATGGCTAGAGTTGTAGAGTTCTACCTGCCACCAGTGGTGGGATCCAAACTGACAAGGAACTGGTTCGGTCCCAGCTCTCTCAGGTGTGTGACGGCCAGGTTGCTGTACCTTACATGGAGGCATTGCAGCAGCCGTATGCTTGGGCTTCTGCCCTCCACCAAGTGCAGCAACCTGGCTGTTGCCCTGTGGCCTGATTCCCTGCCTGACAATGTTTTAACGGCTTTGGGGGCTTCTCCCTTTGCCACGATCCCCTGATGCTATCAAACATTTTCAAGCGGGGGAATTCCCGCCACTGCAGTGCTGGGATTTCAATGCTGTTTTTGACTCGGTTCGGTGAATGTGGGCCACGGTAAGAACCAGTTTGCACGAACTGGGATGAACCAGCCCAATCCCACCACTGCTTGCCACTTTGTGCAGCTTAGCCTCCTCTATTTTATGAAGCGTGAAAGTTATTTAAGTTTGCGATATACAGTATGTTTCTTCTGTGTTTGTCAGATGACCTTTTGAATTGTCAGTTCTTTTGCCCCCCATCATCTCCATAAGGAGGGCATTACAGGCATCCACCACCCTTTCTGTGGAGAAGTATTTCCTGATGTTGCTTTAAGTTTTTCTCTTCCTGGCTTCAGTTCATGTCTTCTAGTACTATGGCGTCCTCGTCTTTGAAAAAGATTTGTTTGTTCATTAATATCTTCTTTAAGTAGTAGTATTCTCGTTCCTGTCACCCCCTCCTCTAAGGTATACATATAAATGTCTTAAAGTCTTTTCTCATACCTCTTCTGCTGCAGGCACCATATCATTTTGGTTGTTTTCCTCTGAACTCCTTCAAGTCTTTTTATATACTTTGTGAGGTACAATCTCCGAAACGAAACATAGTTCTTCAAGTGAAGTCTCACCAACGACTTGTAGAGGGGCATTAATTCCTCCTTCCTTCTGCTTGGTATGCCTTTCTGTATGCAGCCTAGCATCCTTCTGGCTTAGGCCACCATCTCGGCACATTGTTTCACCACTGAATATTTGAATAACTGAATATCATCCACATACAGTAGACAAATGTTAAAAGGGGTCATTTTTTTGTAAAACTTTAGTCTCCCTTCTATTGAAAGCCTGTCCAGCAGACACTAAGGAGTATGTTTATTAAACTGGGTTAACAGTTAACAAGGCCTATCTGCAACTAGGTCCCATGTTATTCAATAGGACCTAGTTGCAGATAGCCCCGGTTAACAGTTAGCCTGGTTTAGTAAACATACCCCGTCCCCTAAAATTCTGCGTATGTTCTCTTGAAGCAGTGGAAATCTCATCCCAGGCTTTGGCTGAGGTGTAAGTTCTGGATTTAGAGCTCTCTGCTGTCTGAGATAAGAGCAACATCCCTCCGAAGTCTGTCTAGAATGAAAAGGAAGAGTATACTTATAGTTTTGTGAAGAGCAGTCTTCCATTGTCCTCCCACTTGCATGCTTCATGGAAGAGAAATTCAGTTAGGAGGTGGACTGGAAGAGGAACTTGAGTGTTTTCAAGTGCTCTTTAATGACAGCACTTGATCTTATCACTAAAGAGATTCTTTTCACAATTGGGCACATCAATGAGCCTTTACTGCATATCACCCTGAAGGTCTGAGGCTTGAGGCCTGCAGGCCCCAACACCCACAGCATAAGCTCTTGATGCAGTCTCAAAAGCATTAAAAGGTAGACTTGACCATGTGATTTCCACTAGTGGGAAGAGTTGACGAGACTTGTCTTGAGTGAGAGTGTCTAAACTCTTCAGTCTTGTGCAAGGTATTTTATATATTGGTGCATGAAGAGCTGGTAAGAAGCTATTTGGTCAAAGAGTATAATGTTAAAAAAAAATTCTCCTAAGAAAGTCTAAAGTCTTAGCATTCTTCTCCAGGGGCACTGAAGAATGTGACTTGGAACTCTTTGCTGTTTTGAAAATGGATTTGACTATCACAGGATGGCATGGGAGCTGTTTCTCAAACCAGAGACTTTTCTGAACTCAATGTTTTATAGATTCTGCCTTTTTATTGGCTGGATGCATTGCGGGAAGGGAGGGTGGGGGGTGGGGGGGTGGGGGGGGGGAAGACTTCCACATTCTCATCTGCCCATTGCTAACTATAACTGCCCATTCATAAAATCCTTTTCTTCCGTGGGGGTGGGGGGTAGTTTAGGAATTAAAGATATCCAACATTTCTTCCCTGAGTTTCTCTTCTATCTCTAACAACCAATGGAAGAAAGGTCCTCCAGAGGCATTTTCTCTTTTCATATGGACTACTTGGATTCAAAGCCAGAAAAGAATTCCAATAGAGTTCTGGGAATGAGCTTGTCTAGCCATCAGCCCTTCAGTGAGAACAGCTTTGGAACAAGGCCATCTAGAAAATGCTGCATGCTTGTGCCTTGGGCCCTAACAATACTGAAGCATCAGACCATATGTCTGCACTATCTGCTGAAGCTGGAGAAATACCGGAGTATTATTAAGAGTACTATCTGCTGGAAGGCAGACACTGCCCTCTCATCTGGAATGGTGTGGCGCTTTCTTTGCATTGGAGGTGTTTTATTAGTGTTTATCAGTTAATACCTAAAATTAGAAGCCCTAGAAATGATTCACGAGCAGTGCTTTTGATTTTAGGTATTTATCATTTTGAATTTTAGGTATCTGCTTTGGAGACAATTAGATGCTTTCTCAGCTTTGGAAACAAGTGTTTATTAGTGAAAAAAATGTTAGTGCTTTATTAAGGGGATTCCATTCAATGGTCCAAAACACAATTTTTCAGTGCCAGCCTCACTTCAAGCCCTAGAAACAGCTGCCCCTCCCAGCCCACTTCATCAGCAACAATCGTCCCCAGCCCCTGCATCAGCTACTCCCTCTCTACCTGCTATATCAGCAGTAGCCTGTGCCTCTGCTCCCACTGCACTACATAGCTTTACTATTATTAAAATTAATTAATAATCATTATTCTCCAACCAAGTAGAGATTGTAGAAAAATTACTCAACCATTTAAAGGATGCCAAATCAGCTGTAATAGGGAATTTTTCAAAAATCAAAATATCAGCATAAAAAGGAAAATTATAAATCAAGTTCCTACAGTAGCTTACACATTAGGGTTAAATAAACATTAAAGGACCCTTTCACTAAACTGTCATAATGTTTACTGCAGGATTTTGTGCATGCTAAGCAGCTAGCATGGGACCATGGTAATGATACCGCATGCTAAAACAGCCAGCAAAGTAAAAATCCCATACTAAGTGCTTAGGACGGGGAATGGGTGAGTTAAGGATAGAGAGTCGGCACTGACTACTCAGTGTGGTTAACATGAGGGCTAATGAGCATGCACTAACCGTCAGTGTTGCAATTAGTGTGGGTGCATTTAATACCACCTCAATGGATAGTGGTAAGTGCACCCATGTTAATTGTGCATGCAGTATTAGCACAATAAGGTCCTTTTCTGTATGATAACTAGATACACCCCCCAATAGTTAGCATGGTGGTGTACTTACTGCGTGTTATTTTTTGCTCCAAATATATGCTAAGTGCAGTATGTTTACAATAAAAGCCACCATAGAAATAAACCCACAAAAAATATATAAATTTTGTTTTGTCGAAGCCCACCGAGGGGAGGCTAGAACTGTTCCCCTAGCCCCCTCCAGACGGCAGACTGCTTTTATTTTAACAAAAATTCACCACAGTGTTATTAAAAATGAGTACTTATCTTCTGAATCATAAGACTCCTCATTCTTTTTCAACCATGTTGCTAATCGTTGAGGTACAGCAGACGTGCACGTTTCGGGTGTGCGCCCTGCTTCAAATGCTCTCAAAACTGTTCAAAAGTGCAACGAAGAAACGCCGTCATTGCAGCCGTGGGTAATCAATTGTCAATGGCCCTGACAAATCGTAACTTTATATGGAAGAAGGCCAACCGGAAACGGGGAAAGCCTCACTGTCAGAGGCATCCCCGCCGCCCATTGGTCCAAAACTTGGATAGAACAATCAGCCGACGAGACCACGTCATAAGATGGTAATCCAATCGATGTCCCTATTCAGACCACGGGGGTGAATCGTATGCAACTCAAAAATCCACCTCTGTTCTAAACGTTGCAGTTTTTGTTCACGGTCACCCCTCCGTGGATCAGAGGGAACATGATCAATAATGGTCCACTTCAGATCCTCAAAGCTGTGGGACTCCGCCACACAATGTTCCACTAACGGAGCTGTCAAAACGCTATTTCTTATCCGAGATGCATGTTCGGCCAAACGTAGGCGCATAGAACGAATAGTACGCCCTACATATAAGAGACCGCAAGGACATGTCAATAAATAGACCACATATGTGGTGAGGCAAGTCGTCTTCCATCGTCGAACATAGCTTTGGCAGGTTACAGGATGTTGCCAAGACACCCCTGAAGATGTCCCCTCACAATAGCGACACTCATTACAGGGTAAGTGGCCCCCCTCTTGTCCAGATGGAATAGGTCGATCCATGGCCAAAGTTGTTTTTACCAACTGGTTATTCAAATTACTTCCCCGAGTAAATGTCAGTCGCAAGGGTTGTTGGAAACAATCGTGTAAAGTCAACATCTGCCAATGAGAACGTAAAAGTTTTGCTATTGCCGAACTCCTTTCATTATATGGCAGCACTCCGACCAACGGATTCTCATCTGATGTTCTAGTCAAGGAATATTGGGGATCCAATAGCCACTCTCGATGTGTATATTTAGCTCTACGATAAGCTTGAGAGACCGTCTGGGAAGGGTATCCCCGAGCCAACAAACGATGAGTTAATTCAAGTGAGTGTGTCTTAAATTCCCCAATGGAATGACAAAGACGACGCAGACGTAAAAACTGTCCATAAGGGAGACCCCGTTTAAGGGGAACAGGGTGATAACTATGATAATGGAGCAAACTGTTTCTCTGCACTGGCTTACGATACAGTGTAGATTTCAATGTTCCATCCTCCACCATAACCATCATATCCAAAAATTCGATCTTATCCGTAGCAACATGCGCTGTGAAAGTGATGTTAGATTTCAACTGGTTTAACCAGTCAATGAAAACCTGGAGAGTGGACTGATCTGACGTCCAGATGAAAAAAATATCATCTAAAAATCTTCTCCAAAGTTTCACATACTGATATAGTAAGGAACTTTGAATAAGCGTCTCTTCCAATTTACCCATATATAGGGTAGCTATAGACGGGGCCATAGTTGCCCCCATGGCTATACCGGAGATTTGCTTATAAAAATTCCCTTCAACCAAAAAATAATTCTGGGTCAATACCACTCGTGCTAGATTTACCAGAAATGATCGTGGAAGTCGACTAGGGGCTGCCTGAAATGAATGCTCCAGTAAGTCCAGTGCTTCAACTTGGTCAATATTAGTATATAAAGCAGTGACGTCCAAAGTCACCAAATAAGCTCCCAAAGGGACACGGAATTCAGAGATGACCTGTAGAAAGTGAGTGGAATCCCTCAGAAAAGATGGTACTGCTCTAGCCTCAATTTTCAAAAACGTGTCACAAAATATAGAAAGTGGTTCTAAAATAGAACCACGACAAGAGACTATAGGTCTTCCCGGAGGGGACGCTAAAGATTTGTGAATTTTGGGCACTAGGTACAGCGTAGGAACTTTGGGATGAGCTGTCACCAAAAACTTTTTCTCCCTTATAGTAATCCAGCCTAATTGAAAGGCTTCATCAATTTTTGACTGAATATAATTCTTTAAACTCATTGTTGGGTCTGTATCTAACAGCTGATATATTGAAGTGTCTTGAATATGAGCCAATAATTGTTGTAAATATAATTGAGAATCCATCACAACTAACGCTGCACCTTTATCAGCCCGGCGGAATACCAAGGAAGGGTCTGACGTTAATTCCCGCAGTGATGTCCAATCCTCACGAGTAAAATTAGAGTAACGTTTGGTGGAAACTTGTTCAAGCATATCAACATCCCTAAGGACCAGTGCCTGATACGTCGAGATAGTTGTATCCCTACCAGCCTCCAGAGGTAACCAACGAGATGGGGGCTTCACCACCGACCCATCATCTATCATAGGATGATTGTGAAAATATGCCATTACTCGCAGCTTCCGAAAAAAGCGGTGAAGGGCCACACGCATCTCAAAAGGATCATATCGCGGTGTCGGCACAAATGAGAGTCCATAATTCAGGACCCGGTCCTGTGAGGGAGACAATGACCGCCCCGTCAAATTAACAACTAAGGAGGAGGTGGTTCCTGTCTGGAACGGGATCGGGTTTGAGGGGGCTCCCAGTCGCTTTCTTGATAGGGGGCCCGAGATCGCCCTCCTCGACCCCTCCGAAAATCCTGATAGGTACGCCGTGGTCTACGGGCATTACTATCCCCTCTATTAAACTGTTGTCTACGTTCCACAGAAGAAGACCCTTCATCTGTATCTTCGGAGGAGGCATCAAAGGTAACATGCCGTTGGTCAGCATTTTCTTTCTCATACATCCAATAGTAAACGTGTTCCGTGTCATAATCTCCTTTATCCCGTGAAAATTTTTTTAATTTTAAAGATTTCAAATAATCATAGAATCCCTTTATTTGTCGATCTATTTCCTCCATCTTGGTTTTAAAGGGAAGTTCACCCAATGCTTCCTTCAGCGGGGTAGATGCCTCCGTTATTTCTTTCTGCAGCTTTTCCTCCTCTTGAATTGTCCGCTCCAAAATCAATGCTATCAGGTCAAAGCTACATTTGTTACAAATCATGTTCCATTTTGAGACAAAATCGACATCCCATTTAAATAACTTTGGTGCTCTTGTCATACGTAATCCCCTTGGGATAATCCTAGTCTTCAGATATTGTGTCATGCTAGCTCCATGCAACTGAGCTCTTATTAATCGTTTTCGTAGAGTTTTGAAAGCCGTTTACTATTGGATGTATGAGAAAGAAAATGCTGACCAACGGCATGTTACCTTTGATGCCTCCTCCGAAGATACAGATGAAGGGTCTTCTTCTGTGGAACATAGACAACAGTTTAATAGAGGGGATAGTAATGCCCGTAGACCACGGCGTACCTATCAGGATTTTCGGAGGGGTCGAGGAGGGCGATCTCGGGTCCCCTATCAAGAAAGCGACTGGGAGCCCCCTCAAACCCGATCCCGTTCCAGACAGGAACCACCTCCTCCTTAGTTGTTAATTTGACGGGGCGGTCATTATCTCCCTCACAGGACCGGGTCCTGAATTATGGACTCTCATTTGTGCCGACACCGCGATATGATCCTTTTGAGATGCGTGTGGCCCTTCACCGCTTTTTTCGGAAGCTGCGAGTAATGGCATATTTTCACAATCATCCTATGATAGATGATGGGTCGGTGGTGAAGCCCCCATCTCGTTGGTTACCTCTGGAGGCTGGTAGGGATACAACTATCTCGACGTATCAGGCACTGGTCCTTAGGGATGTTGATATGCTTGAACAAGTTTCCACCAAACGTTACTCTAATTTTACTCGTGAGGATTGGACATCACTGCGGGAATTAACGTCAGACCCTTCCTTGGTATTCCGCCGGGCTGATAAAGGCGCAGCGTTAGTTGTGATGGATTCTCAATTATATTTACAACAATTATTGGCTCATATTCAAGACACTTCAATATATCAGCTGTTAGATACAGACCCAACAATGAGTTTAAAGAATTATATTCAGTCAAAAATTGATGAAGCCTTTCAATTAGGCTGGATTACTATAAGGGAGAAAAAGTTTTTGGTGACAGCTCATCCCAAAGTTCCTACGCTGTACCTAGTGCCCAAAATTCACAAATCTTTAGCGTCCCCTCCGGGAAGACCTATAGTCTCTTGTCGCGGTTCTATTTTAGAACCACTTTCTATATTTTGTGACACGTTTTTGAAAATTGAGGCTAGAGCAGTACCATCTTTTCTGAGGGATTCCACTCACTTTCTACAGGTCATCTCTGAATTCCGTGTCCCTTTGGGAGCTTATTTGGTGACTTTGGACGTCACCGCTTTATATACTAATATTGACCAAGTTGAAGCACTGGACTTACTGGAGCATTCATTTCAGGCAGCCCCTAGTCGACTTCCACGATCATTTCTGGTAAATCTAGCACGAGTGGTATTGACCCAGAATTATTTTTGGTTGAAGGGAATTTTTATAAGCAAATCTCCGGTATAGCCATGGGGGCAACTATGGCCCCGTCTATAGCTACCCTATATATGGGTAAATTGGAAGAGACGCTTATTCAAAGTTCCTTACTATATCAGTATGTGAAACTTTGGAGAAGATTTTTAGATGATATTTTTTTCATCTGGACGTCAGATCAGTCCACTCTCCAGGTTTTCATTGACTGGTTAAACCAGTTGAAATCTAACATCACTTTCACAGCGCATGTTGCTACGGATAAGATCGAATTTTTGGATATGATGGTTATGGTGGAGGATGGAACATTGAAATCTACACTGTATCGTAAGCCAGTGCAGAGAAACAGTTTGCTCCATTATCATAGTTATCACCCTGTTCCCCTTAAACGGGGTCTCCCTTATGGACAGTTTTTACGTCTGCGTCGTCTTTGTCATTCCATTGGGGAATTTAAGACACACTCACATGAATTAACTCATCGTTTGTTGGCTCGGGGATACCCTTCCCAGACGGTCTCTCAAGCTTATCGTAGAGCTAAATATACACATCGAGAGTGGCTATTGGATCCCCAATATTCCTTGACTAGAACATCAGATGAGAATCCGTTGGTCGGAGTGCTGCCATATAATGAAAGGAGTTCGGCAATAGCAAAACTTTTACGTTCTCATTGGCGGATGTTGACTTTACACGATTGTTTCTAACAACCCTTGCGACTGACATTTACTCGGGGAAGTAATTTGAATAACCAGTTGGTAAAAACAACTTTGGCCATGGATCGACCTATTCCATCTGGACAAGAGGGGGGCCACTTACCCTGTAATGAGTGTCGCTATTGTGAGGGGACATCTTCAGGGGTGTCTTGGCAACATCCTGTAACCTGCCAAAGCTATGCTCGACGATGGAAGACGACTTGCCTCACCACATATGTGGTCTATTTATTGACATGTCCTTGCGGTCTCTTATATGTAGGGCATACTATTCGTTCTATGCACCTACGTTTGGCCGAACATGCATCTCGGATAAGAAATAGCGTTTTGACAGCTCCGTTAGTGGAACATTGTGTGGCGGAGTCCCACAGCTTTGAGGATCTGAAGTGGACCATTATTGATCATGTTCCCTCTGATCCACGGAGGGGTGACCGTGAACAAAAACTGCAACGTTTAGAACAGAGGTGGATTTTTGAGTTGCATACGATTCACCCCCGTGGTCTGAATAGGGACATCGATTGGATTACCATCTTATGACGTGGTCTCGTCGGCTGATTGTTCTATCCAAGTTTTGGACCAATGGGCGGCGGGGATGCCTCTGACAGTGAGGCTTTCCCCGTTTCCGGTTGGCCTTCTTCCATATAAAGTTACGATTTGTCAGGGCCATTGACAATTGATTACCCACGGCTGCAATGACGGCGTTTCTTCGTTGCACTTTTGAACGGTTTTGAGAGCATTTGAAGCAGGGCGCACACCCGAAACGTGCACGTCTGCTGTACCTCAACGATTAGCAACATGGTTGAAAAAGAATGAGGAGTCTTATGATTCAGAAGATAAGTGCTCGTTTTTAATAACACTGTGGTGAATTTTTGTTAAAATAAAAGCAGTCTGCCGTCTGGAGGGGGCTAGGGGAACAGTTCTAGCCTCCCCTCGGTGGGCTTCGACAAAACAAAATTTATATATTTTTTGTGGGTTTATTTCTATGGTGGCTTTTATTGTAAATTGGATTTCCATCATTGAGGAGGGTGTTTTTTCCATAAGTGCAGTATGTTAGCACAATTTAGTAAAAAGACCCCTAAATATAGTAGAAGATAAAGTTGAACCTTGAGGTACTCCTAACCAACACGAAGAGGACTGCTTGTTTTGAAAATAGACCAACCGCTCATGATTTGTGAGAGGGGGCAAACCAGAGAAAGATTTTGCAACCTATTCTAAACTTAGCCAACTGTTGTAGTGTTTTAGATGGAATCACCATGTCAAAAACTGCTTTTAAATCCAGAAGTAGTAAGAAACACCCTGTTCCTCTCTCCTTGAGGTTACAAAACCTTTCATTCAGCAACTAAACCAACAAGTTGCCAGGGACTTCAAATCCGATATCACTTCAGAGTCATCAAGATCTTTCCATACTCTCTGCTCTATAAATTTGGCCAGGAATGGTAGGGAATAAGTAGGCCTATAATTATTCAAGTCATCTACATTCCCCTTTGGGTCCTTCATTACCAGTGTTATTACCACTTGTTTTAGTTAAGAAGCTCTTAAGATGGCACATAAAAAGAAAATACCAATAAATCGATTCAGGGAACACTTTATAATATTTTTTTAGCAAACAGCCCAGATCTTCAAAACTTGAGAAACTATGTGAGTTTATCAAATATTGGAGCTCAAACATCTTCATGGTGTATATAACAGTATACTGCCGACTAATAAATTAATTTTCACTCCAATATATTTTATAAACATGTGCTCATTGTTAAAAAAATAAATTACAAAAGGTACTTATCTTTATTCATATCATTGTTGACTTGTTAAAAGAGTTCTGAATGGATGAAATACTTCAATATAACTCCAACATTCATTCGACCTGGAAAGTAGGTTCATGCTTTATAACCATAGAGCTTCTTCAGGAAACCTTCTAAAATAAACCAAAATCAATCAAAAATTTTAAAAAAATCAATATACCAACAAAATAACTCATAAAATAGCATGATACAATCACCAACCCTGTAGAGTTTGGACATCTTTCTCCAAAGCTGTATTGTGAATATGCCGGAGCATGAGCATGACTTTTAAGCATATGCCAGCCAATAGAAACAAAAAACTTTAATCGATAAAAAGTTACAGAAAACAACCCCATTCAATCTCCAAATTCAGTCCTCCTGGTGATAGTGTATATACCTATTAAAATGTAACATTGCTCCTTCTGTAATAATTGCTGTGATATATTGACTCCAGTTAATGTCTCAATGACAAAACCCCTAAGAGGACTTCAAGACCATGATGTAATGACAGCCAATGAGACACTGTAGGAGCTGACTCCCATTCCCTGTGGAAAAATGTTCTATGATGCGTGTTCTTATCTTACGCATAGTTTTTCCAGTATATATTTTGTCGCATGGGCACACAGCAGCATAAACTACTATTTAATGCTGACAGCTGTACCTCACTATGTCTTATGCTAGCTGGGCATCCTTTGCTGTCTCTTGAATTCTCAGTCTACCACATCATTCTTTGTGGGCTCCCTCCTTTCCTATTAAGCCTCCTTGTATCATTTCTGCTAAAGGTGTAATCTCTCCAGGATGGTTATGGTGGTAAGTATGTTGGCCATTTGCAGGCTTTGGCAATCACAGCCCACAACATCACTGAAGCATCCTTTTGTAGGATACCACAATGCTTTGCCATCACCTCCTGCACCTTACAGCATCTGACTTTGCCAGGTGGTCTTCCCTCTAGATACTAAGCAGACCTAGCCCTGCTTGTGAGATTAGCTAGGTTTGGGCTCACACAAGGTGGTGCTTCTGGGACTCTGCAGGGTAAAAGATGCTTAACTACTACTACTACTACTGCTGCTGCTGCTATTAATTATTTATATAGTACTACAAGCAGTGGCGGGATTCGATCCAAATACTACTACTATTAATCATTTTATATAGTACTACAAGCAGTTTGGATCAATCTTGCCACTGACAGAACCGAGTGGGTGACAGCACGCTACATGTTTGTATTGGTGGTGCCGCAAGCTCAGGTCACTGGCGGCCACCACAGGGCAGCAAATCCCTGGTAGCCCAGCGGCCCAATCTCCCCACCCACCCATGGCTTCCCCCAATGCAATCCAACCATGGGCAGATGGGAGAATTCCCGCCAGTGTAGCGCTGGCATCAGGATGCTGTTTTCGGCCTGGTTTGGTAAACACAGCCTATGGCAGGAATTGGTTTGCGTGAACCAGGCAGAACAGGACGAATCCCACCACTGGCTATAAGGCATATACAGTGCTGCACAGATATATATAAAACCCATGGTGCTTGCCTGATCTTTGCACTTTGACATGTATAGCATCTGAAGAAGGAACAAAGATTGGTCCAAGTAAAGAGTATCGCAGTTTACAAGCCTTATTTGAAACACACAGTTAAGCAAGAATTATCCTTATTTATGCACTGACGAGATGTTTTTGGGCAGACATATGGCATGTGGGATGGATTGTGATAGTTGTAGGATACCCTACTGAAATCAATGCCACATTTTAGCAAGCCAACAATCAATACACAATTCTTGTTCAAGAGTGCAAATGCATACACAAAAAAACAACAACCATGGAACTATAGCCACATTTCTTCAATAGCATAATTACTAATCAAAAATTTGAAAGATATTAAGACAATGTCTGTGTTCATTGTTTACTATTTTTCTAGTTTTTGATAAGACACATTTCTCCAGTAATGTAATTACCAATAGTTCCAGAGTTGTTTTTTTGTGTATACATTTTAGCGGGTGGCACTAGATGATCTTATCTGTTACACTAGATAAGATGTTTTCCATTTTCATGTATGCCTTATCTCTAGAAAGCTCTTGTTTTTGCAGTACAGGGTCTGCTCTAGTGTTCAGTAATTCTTGTACAAGCTACATCCATCTTTCTGTGGCCTGGTATTGCCCTTTGGAGATTTTAAGCACTGTCATGTGCTAGTTGTACATCCTGATTTCAGGTTTGTTGGCTCTGTCAATCCAGTGTTTCAATAGAATGGGGGCAGGTAGTTGATAGTTGCCCAAAGAGAAGGCAACCCTGAACAGAGAAGCTGCTGGAAGATGGATAGGAGGTGACAACCATGAGGCACAGGTGGTGGATGGATGTGGACATGGTTGGATGGACCATTACATGCCTACAAAATGTCACGTCCGAGTAACCCCAGTGGAAGTTCATCTTTTATACTTGTTATAGCTCTCTAAAGAACTGCTGTGAAGCGATATTCTCTGTGCTCTTGCTCTGTCTTCAACATTCCATTTGCGTGTTTTCTCATACTCTTCAGGCCTTTATCTCTTTAACCACTTCTCTTTCTACGTTCTTTTTCTCTTTTAAGACAAAGGAAAGAGCAAACTTCTACAATTCTGCTGCACGTCAGTTTGTAAGTTGGCAGTCCTGATAGCTGGACCACTTGCATGTAAAACTGAAAAATCAATATTCCATTAGATAACCCAGTATCGTGGTAGTATAGGAAAGGTCAATCTACCTACTTGTCTAACATACAGGTCTGCTCTCTAGAGATTAGGATTCGTGCAAAGAGTGAAAACAAATTCTTAAAAGCCTTGTCTATACACAGATGCTTTACAGCTGACTTTACAGTCCAACATATTTTTATATAATTTATGAGCAGTTATTTTATATGGGGTTTAATATTGTCAGTTATAGCTGACTTCTGCAAGAATTTAATCATATCGGTCCTATGCTATTTGAATTACACTGGCTTCCTGTTAAATGGTGTGCATTAAAATCCTAATATTAGTACACAAAGCATTGAACCATGAAATGGCCTCTGTGTTTCCTCAGTTTTGAAGCTTTACAGGCCTCCACATGTCTTACGTTCACAGGATACTCAGCTTATAGAAGTGCCTTCATATAGACAGGTCCATTTTAGTGCTCCTCGAAATCAAAAGTTCTTCAATGACAGCCCCAAAACTCTGGA
Organism: Ichthyophis bannanicus; assembly: GCA_033557465.1. Lineage (NCBI taxonomy): Eukaryota > Metazoa > Chordata > Amphibia > Gymnophiona > Ichthyophiidae > Ichthyophis > Ichthyophis bannanicus. Next base: position 134,303,564 of record CM066044.1, read on the forward strand.
ACTCCTTGACTCTAGAACTATGGTTAGAGACAGACATGCTTATTTTTAGAAAGTTTTTAATTTTAATTTAAAAATTGTCCTTTACTAGATATTTTATTTATTTGCTGCATTATGTTTTTATTGTTTTCTTTTTTTGTATAATCATGTTATGAATTGTGTTTATTTAATTGTGTGCATTATTTTGTAATCTGCTTAGGTTTATGGAGCAGAATATAAATGTTTTTAAATAAATACATAAAAATAAATGTATACACATTCATAGAGAGAGGGAAAATGCTACCAGCTAAGTTTATTATGTTGACTAGGCAAAATTAAAGCAATTTTGGTTCCATTTATTTCTATTTTGCATTTAATACAATTTCTGTACAAAGATATTCAGCATTCAGGGAATAGAAATAATAACGTTCATCCTTTGTTAAAAATACTAAAGTCTATGGACCCAGTATTCTAAAAGCATTTATATCGTTTATAGCCCTGTAAACCGTGTAAATGCCACTTAGTGGAATATTCAATGGCAATAACATGGTTAGTGCCGTTGAATATCCTCGATCTCCCCTATAAGCCCCGATGTTAACTACTTAGCATCAGGGCATGTCCAGGGCATTCTGGGGTGTGTCGTGGGTGGCGACAAGGGGTAACCAGGTAGCAGCAATATTGCACCGCTTCCCAGTTAGCGTCTACAGGTAAATATGGGCCAGTGCAATATTGCTGCTTCGCATTTAGCCTCTGTGGCTTCCAGACATGTGTGGTGACCCTGGATATTCAATGCCAGAGCCACATGTGACCCCAGCTTTGAAGAGAGGACGGCGGTGACAGCTAGGCACTCTACTCGTGCCTAGCCATCCTAACTCAATATTGGGCACTGTTTTCAAAAGGCCATTTATGGACCCACACTTATATGCGGCTTTTTAAAAAAAGGTTGGGCAGCATTATACATGTGGAGGCCTGCGGACACGTCTAAATTGAAAATTTGCCTCATTTGAACCTAATTCAGCATCCATGGGTCTAGACGTGCCCGTGGGTCCAGAATCAGAGAGGTAGACATGTCCAGCATGGCATGAGCAAAGCGCTATTCAGCTTTCCTGTGCATGCATCTGGCATACAGCCCATGCACAGGTGCAGGGATAGGCCATGCAATATGATGGAGAAACACGTCCCTCGTCAATATTATGGTACACAGGAAAATGTTTTGGATGTCCCTGCGTCCACCGTATTCTGAAAAGTTGCTTGTTTTGGATCCTGCACGTCTTCGCAATGTACCCACGGACGCCATGCCTCCTCGGTGAAAACGTGCATCCCCTAAGCTGTCCTTCACACTGACAGTAGTTTGCTGATGTAAACTAGATATAAATACCAATGAGAAATGACTGCTGCTGCAACCTAGACCATATACCTGTCCTCTTCATGCCCTGAAAGGTGCTTGGTAATCCCAGTGCACCCTAATATAGTATAAGAGAATGTAAATATGAACATGTATGTCAGGACATACCTTGCATCAAATGGTACTTGGCATTATAAAATGGCCCCAGTGATTCCTGCCTTGGTCATCTCTACAAACACGCTTTAAACTTCTAAGGATGGACCCTTACCAAGTGCACAAAACCTGAAACTAACATCGCAGTTCCTCAAAGGATGCATGATATTGCTGAGCAACAAATGTATGCCCTTTGTGTGCCTATGGCCTATAAGTGCATTCATTTGGCTGCCCCACACTACCTTTCCTCTCTTATCTCTCCCTACACCCCTCCTCAGGAGCTCCGCTCTTCTGGCAGATTGCTTCTATCTGTGCCCTTCTCTTCTACTGCCAACTCCAGACTTCGTTCCTTTCACCTTGCTGCTCCTTATGCCTGGAACAAACTACCTGAATCTGTACATCAGGCTTCTTCTCTGGTCCTTCTCAAATCCAAGTTGAATGCTTACACTTTTGTTGCCGCTATTGGATCTGATCCGTCTCCTCACCCCAGATGTATTCTGTCCATAGCTGTTATGTTGTCTGTCTTGACTGGATTGTAAGCTCTGTTGAGCAGGGACCATCTTTTATCTGTGTCTGTGCCGTGTTGCGTACGCCTTGTAGTGCTATACAAATGATCAGTATAGCACACTCCATCCCGCACACTACACCTTCATAACAATCCTCCTTAACCACAGATCAAAAAGCCTCAAACCTCAATACACTTAAGAAAAAAAGCAACTCTTACAAACTACGATTAATAATGAATGATTAATGTAAATAGTTACAGCATTACTAGCCAATGTTAATTGTATATAGTTATGAAAAAACACTGTTCCATGTTATTGTTCATGAAAAGTTAATTGTACATAGTTATGAAAAACGCTGTTCCATGTAAAACCATGTTCATTATATGTTAAGTGTAAACCGCCTTTGATCTCTGGAAAAAGCGGTATAAAAGAAAAGCATAAATAAATAAATAAATAAATAAATAGTAGTAGAAGTAGTATGGCCTTCTGGCTATGGCCAGACTGTTATTTGGTTAGGGAAGTATGATTCAGTCACAGGGGTTCTGTGCCAATTGCACTGGGTACCGGTTAGGCAAAGGTGTATTTTCAAAGTACTGATGCTTGTTTTCAAGTTGTTACGGGGCTCAGGGCCCTGTTATCTACAGGAGTTGGTATGATAGTATCAGCCTGGGCAGACTCTTCGGTCTACAGGGTCACAGTTGTTGACTATCCTGGGGCCTACCAAGGTTCGCCTGCAGTGCTGGTGAGCACTGTTTTTTTTCCATGGTAGCCCCAACATTTTGGAATGCTTTGTCATCTGCATTGCGCATGGAGATGGATCTGTTAACATTCCAGAGACAGCTGAAGACCTTGCCCTTTCCAACAGGCTGATGGAGTTGGTTGGTGGGTAGCGGGTAGCATGGCAGGGGGGATGTTGGTCCGGCGGGCCAGTAGTTAGCAGCAGTTGTCTTTTTGTGTATTGTATTGTATTGTATTTTATTTTAATTTTTAATTTAATTTTTATTTTGCAGTGGTTTGGTGGTCCTGTTGGGAGGGGGCAGTGGGGGATTATTGTGTTGTGTTTTATCTGTTGTACACTGCTTTGAATGCCAGGCGCATAAAGCGGTTAACAAATGTTTTAACATAAATAAATAAATAAATAAATAAAATTCCCACATATCTGGTTTCTGACATTTCTCACAGCAGCTATACCTATCCCATCGTGACGTATGCCAGTCTATATACATCCTCTCTCTGTGGGACAACCTCTATCTCTTATTCTCTCTACCCCTCATCCCATCCCCAATGGTCACACTCTCTATTCCAATCCCACTATCCCCTATAGACAATTTTCTCACTCGCTTCTTCATCCCCAGTAGTCATTTTCTCTCGCTCCCCTCCTTGTCCCCAGCAGTCTCATTCTCTCAATCTCCTTCATATGCGGTCCCTGCATTGAACATCCAGGGATCGCTGCGCACGCCAGAAGCCACAGTAGCTAACCAGGCAGCCTATCTTTGAGGCGCAGGTCGCTAACTGGGCAGCATGCAATACTGCGCCTCCCCAGAACGCCGCCAATGTTAAGCAGATAGCATCAGGGCAAGTAAGAGCAATACCTGGGGATATTCAGCAGCATCAACTGTGTTACTGCTGTTGAATATGCTTTTCAGTAGCAATAAACCATGTAACTGCCCTCTGACTATCAGGTCCACTATAATTTGCATGTGCTCTTTAAGAATATTTTTTTTGTGCTGTCAAGTCAGTGCTGACTCATGGTGACCCAGCTGCCTGTGGGTTTTCTTGGCAATGTATCACCAGTAGTAGATTGCCAGCCTTTTCTTCCAAGGTGATGGAGGATGAAGTGACTTGCCCAAGATCGCAAGGCATGCCAGCAGGACTTGAACCCTTGATCTTCTGGGTACTAGGTAGCTGCTAGGCTACTTCTCCACTCTTAAGGAGCTAGGTGCAGACATTAACACAAGCTTTGGGGCTGGTATAAGTGATCATGCCTTAGATTAATACGTGTATTTGGCCACTTACACTGGGTACCTAAATTTTCTTTATAAAATAGGCTTGACCTAGGCACATAAAATGCACATTAACTAGGTGAGGTTTTATAAAATGGTCCTACTAATGACTATTTCTGTAATTCCATAGAGGCTATTCCAAGACAGTCTGGCTCGTGAACCCCATTTCTTCCTCCCAAAATGTAGCCAAGGATCGCAACAGTGTGGCCCACAGGCATACAAGGGCTGTAATAGAAAAGTACTTTCCTCCTTTTGAACTCTACTGTACCACCCCACAAAAGTATGTGAAATCATTTTAGCATACTACCTACTCCACCATTTGTCCGTGCCTACAGGCATCCTCCTTCTGAGGGGGAGTTAACAAGAGCCCTCAAGGAATGAGGAGAAGGCTGCCAAAAGGAGAGAAGGCTAGCCACAGCAAGAACATGAGCAAGGACTGGCAGCAAGAAGCGACGTGATTCAGAGACATTTTTAATACATACGTGGAATTTTAGTTCTAGTGTACATGTTACCATAACTCAAGGCTGGCAAAGTACACAACTTCATGCCAAAAGCGCCATTTTTTACATCAGTCGGTATTTTATACAGTACCCATGTAAATAACTTTATAAAATTACCTCCATAATGAATTAATGCGAGAATATTCAAAGCAATTTAACTGACCACCACAGGCTGAATGTCAGGTCCATTTTGCCTACCTTAAACTAGGGAGCTGGCTTACTAAACTGTGTTAGGCTTTTGCAGCTAACGCGCAAAAAATGTGCATCTAATGGTGTGTTAACTGCAAAAGCCATGCACTATCTGTCAGGGTATGCACAGCAGTTCCCACCAGACAGCATATCAAAACTGTAGAGAATGCAGTCAGATTCGCCTATTGAAGTGACGTTAACTGCACCCACACTGTCTGCAAATCTGATGGTTACCATGCACTGTTGAGCCCACAGTAAGTGTGTTGGAAATACACCTACTCTCTTCCTTAATCCATCCCATTCCCGCAGGTAATGTGCTTTCTGCAAATTACACAGAAAATCGCTGCATTATCTGCTGTTGCCCACATAACCTGCTACCACATCCCGATAGCATGCACTATCTATTGCATTGGCAGCTAACACAATTTAGTAAACCGGCCCTAGGTGTCCTGTGCTAAGATTACCCTGTATGGAGGTCATTCCAGAACAGGAATAAGGGGTTTGTATGTGTGGTGGGGACATTTAGGGTTGCCAACTGGCTCCAGATGCGCCCGACACACCTTATCCAGTCCTAGGTTTACCCAACTGCAAGCAGGGACATGTAGTTCTGATTTGTCCATTGCACGCCATAAGAAAAGCAAGACTACATGTCCCTGCATGCAATGGGGTAAACTTAGGACTGGATCAAGCCTGTCGGGCGCATCTGGAGCCAGTTGGCAACCCTAGGGACATTTATGTGCCGAAAACGTCCCCAACCATAATCTGAAACACTGCTGCCGTGCACGTCCATGACGCTAGAACGGGGATCTCAAAACATGCCCAGAAAGGGCAGAAATGCCCGAGGCCGCGGGCCGGGTCCCGCGGCCGACAGTAACCTGGGCCCGGGCCTGGCCGCGGCCTCCAACGTGCCGGGTAAAAGGGGGGTGCGTCGGGGGGGGGGGGAGGGGCGGTGCGAGGCACTTGTAATCGCTCCGGCGCGCCGTCGGAGCGATTTCAGTGGCCCGCATGTCATGGGGTGGGCGGTGCTGTTCGCGAGGAGCCGCGTGGCCGTCTCCTTCTGGCCGCGGCTCCTCGCGTACCGGTCGCGTTCTGCCTGTGCTCGGTGAGTGGGGTTCGTGGAGGGGGGTCTAGTGGCTCCCGGGGGCGGTGGGGGAGGTTGCATTCGGGCGGGGGGGGGGGTCTGCAGCCGGTCGGGGCATCTACAAAAAAAAAAAAAAAACCCGACCCCCTGCTTCCTTTGCTGCAGCGGGTTCTTTACCCCTGTGCTGGGCTGCTGCTCAACGGTTGGGGGGAGGGCCTGAGCATGGCGGGGAAAGGCAACAAGAAAGTTGCTCCGGGGGGAAGGGCTGGGGGGGGCTCGAGGGGGTCCCGCGGGGTTGGGGCAGCCCCAGGGGCCAGAGCAGGCCGTGGGGGGGGCGGGGAGTAGGGGGGAGGAACAGTAAGCGGAGGGTTGGGGTGGGCAGGCGTGGGGCTCTCTCTGCCCCTGCCGCGGTGTTGGGGGGGCCGGAGGAGGTGGTGGGCCCCCTTGAAGGGGTCGTGGGGCCTGGGGCGCGGGAGGCGGAGGGGGGCGTGGGGGGGGGGGGCTGGGGCAGGTGGCGTTGAGGAGGGGAGCGTCGCTCGGGGGTCGGGGGGGGACGGGGCGGAGTGTTCGGGTGCGGTGGGGCATGGGTGGGTTCCAGTTCCTCCAGGCGCATCTGGGCCCGCCCCGGGGGGGTGGGGACGGTGCGGAATGCGTAGCGACGGGTGGCAGGCTTGGTCCCCGGTACCTGGGATGGCAATGGGTGGGAGCCCTTGGGGGGGGGGCTGGGGTGGGGAGCATTGGGGGGCCGGTTTTCAAAGTGTTGGGGGACAACTCCCCTGGGGGGCTTCAGGCTGGGCAGTCGGGGGGTTGGGGTCCTCGGGGGGGGGGGTGCAGGGAGGGGGTGTGGGCTGGGGGGCGGGGTCTTATGGGATGGCTTCGCAGGGGGTTGGTTCGCCTCCGTCCCCGTGTGTTGGCTCTCCTCTCCCTTTGCAGGTTTCGGGGAGTGCGCCCTTGACAGCAGGCGGAGTTGGCGGTGGAGCGACAGTGATGTCGGTGGGTGGGGGCCAGTCCGGCCCGCCCATGATGGAGCAGACGGAGTCCACCTCGGGTGTGCAGGTGGCGGCGGAGCCGGCGGCGGCAGGTGAGTGCTCCGGGGCGACGGCGGGGGGAGTTGGGGGGGCAGTGCCGTCGGGGGAGGGTGCACCGCCAGCTATTAAAGCCAAGGCAAAGCGGAAGCACCGACGGCGTCGGCGGAGGAGCGCGTCGTCTTCATCTACATCGTCAGGGTCTTCGGACACTTCCTCAGCGGACTCCACCGGCGGGCCGTGGGTTGGCGAGGGGGCGGGATCGGCGGTGGTGCGTTGCGCGGAATTGTGGGAGAGTGTTCCGCGTAAGTTGAGGCGGCGGATTGTGAAGCGGCGTTATTTAGATATTTTCCGGCTATTGGAAGGGAGGAAACGCTCGGGGGAGAGTCGTAAGAAGCGCAAGGAAGACGAGAAGGCGGGGAGGGTACGGAAGGTTTCGCGGAACACGTTAAATTGGACTCGGGCTTTTTTTGCGTTTGGCGAGCGTATGGGGGCATGAGGACCCGAGTCGTTATGGTGAGATGTTGGCTTATGCCGATGCGATCTTGGCGGCTTCCCAGGCCCACGAGGGGTGGGCCTGGCTTAATTACGACGAGGAGTTTCGCGATAGGATGGAGGAGAACCGGCAGTTGTCATGGGGCATGAAGGATATCAACCTTTGGCTCACGCAAATGTCGGCAAAGAGGAGTGGAACGGGGGGGGGGTGCAGGTCCGGCTAGGGCGGCGGGTGCGGCAGCTTCGGTGGGATTGCGGTCCTTTCGGCCAGCGGGCCCGGGGCCCGAGGCGAGTAAAGTTGGGGCGGGCGGTCCCCGGCGGCGATTTGTGTGGGCGCTTTAACAAAACGTCCTGCCCTTTCCCGGACTGCAAGTTTCGGCACGCTTGCTCCCTGTGCGGAGCCGGTCACTCGGCCGTTAAGTGCAGCCATCGAGCGGTGCAAGGGGCGGCGGCGGCAAGTAAATGACGGGTTGGAGGGGGTCTGGCGCCTACCCCCATTAGGATATGGGCGTTGCTGCCGTGGCTGGAGCTCTACGCGGCTACCAGGCATGGCCCGGCGGGGACGATGTTGTGGGCGGGGTTTTCTGAGGGCTTTCGTATCCCTTTTCAGGGGGCTGTCCGGGATTTGGAGTCGGGGAATGCTCGCTCGGTGATGCGGCTGGCGGATGTGGCCCGCGCGAAGATTGCGGCGGAGTGCGCTCTGGGCAGAGTTGCTGGGCCGTTCCTTCGGCCGCCCTTTTCACCGTTTATTGTTTCACCGCTCGGCGTCATCCCGAAGAAGGAGCCCGGGCGTTATCGGCTGATACATAATCTTTCTTGTCCCCTCGGGGCTTCGGTGAATGACCATATCCCGCAGGAGCTGTGCTCAGTGCGCTATGCGTCCTTCGACGAGGCTTTGGAGCGTGTGCGCCAATGTGGAAAGGGGGCTTTGCTTGCGAAGGTGGACATTGAGTCTGCCTTTCGTCTCTTGCCGGTGCACCCGTCCGCCTTCCCTTTGCTCGGCTTTCGTTTTGACGATGCTTATTATTATGACAAGTGTATGCCCATGGGTTGTGCGATCTCGTGTGCGTACTTTGAGGCCTTCAGCTCTTTCCTGCAATGGGTGTTGATGCGGAGGTCCGGTCTTAGGTCTATAGTGCACTACCTCGATGATTTTTTGTTCGTCGGGCCGGCCCAGTCTGCAGTGTGTGCATCCTTGTTAGAGCTTTTCTTGGGTGTATGGCGGCGGAGTTTGGCATCCCTTTGGCGGAGGGTAAGACAGTGGGGCCGGTGACTTGTATTTCCTTTTTGGGGATTGAGATCGACTCTGTTGAGTTTGTGGTCCGGTTACCGAGGGATAAAGTCGAGCGGCTGCGGCTCTTGGTAGCTGAGGTGGGCTCCGCTACGAAGGTGACGTTGACGGAGCTTCAGAGGTTAGTCGGCCACCTAAACTTTGCCTGTCGGGTCGTCACAATGGGAAGGCCGTTTGCGCGGCGGTTGTCTTTGGCGATGGCCGGGGTGCGCTGTGGGCACCATCGCATTCGGGTGACTGCGGGGATGCGAGCTGATTTGCGCGTGTGGGATGCTTTTTTGGCGAATTATAATGGCTGCTCGGTGTTGCAGTCCGAGGAATTGTCCAACAGGGATTTGGACTTGTTTTCAGATGCTGCGGGGGGTTCGGGTATGGGATTGTTCTGCCAGGGCTCGTGGTGTGCAGCGCCGTGGCCGGCGGCTTGGTCCGCGAGTGGGCTGACGCGCAATGTGACGTTCCTGGAGTTGTTTCCGATTGTAGTGGCCTTCTGGGTATGGCCAGAGAGGCTACGGGACAAGCGGGTAGTCTTCTGGTGTGACAACGCTGCGGTGGTGCAAGTCATTAATCGTCATTCGCCAAAGTGTCCAAGGGTGGCGGCGTTGATGCGTGTGTTGGTGCTGGCCTGTCTTCGTCTCAATGTCACGGTTCCGGGCGCGCCATGTGCCAGGTGCTCTGAACGTTATTGCTGACGCTTTGTCTCGTTTCCAGTGGGAGCGGTTTCGGGAGTTGGCCCCGGGGGCGGACGAGACCGCGGCGGTGGTGCCGGAGCACCTTTGGCGAATTGGGACGCCGGAATGATCTCATTGTTGCGGTCTTCCCTGGCACCAGGTACGTGGAAGGCTTATCAGCGGGGGTATGGGCGGGTCCAAGAGTTTCTCTGGGGGAGGGGCTGGAGGGGGGGTAGAGTCGGGGACATCTTGGCGGGTTCTTTCATAGCGTGGGCAAAAGAGGGTGGTTGGTCCCGGGCGGCAGCACGGGCGGCTTTGGCCGGCTTCTCCTTTTTTAGCAGGGCGGCGGGCTGGGGCAGTCCGAGCGCCTCGTATGTGGTGAAGCGGCTATTAGCCGGGTGGGCGCGAGCGCAGCCCTCCTGCCCGGATTGGCGTCGCCCCGTGTCGCACGCCTTGCTGCTGCGTATTTGGGGCGTTCTACCCGAGGTGGCGGCTACTCCGTATGAGGCAGTCCTTTTTCGGGCGTTGTTTGTCACAGCCTTCTGCGGGGCCCTCCGCGTTCGCGCGCGGGGCCCGCCGTGGGGCGGCGGCGGGGGGCGGGGGGGTTTGCTGGTGCAGCAGGTGGACATACAGGAGGCGCGCGTACGGATTTTCCTGGCCCGCTCGAAGACTGACCCATTGGGGCAGGGTCGGTGGGTGCTGCTGAGGGCCATTCCGGGTCTGGGATCTTTTCCAGTGCATAACTTGGCGGTTGTGTACCGGCGGCAGCGGCCGGATCGGGCCGGGTGTTTCTTCTGCCATGCTGATGGGACAGCTGTTACCCAATTCCAATTCACGGCAGTCTTCCGCTTGGCGTTGCGGCGGCTGGGCGTGGATGAGCGCGGTTATGCGTCTCACTCCTTTCGGATAGGTGCGGCAACGAGCGCAGCCGCCGCTGGCCTGGGAAGCGAGGTGATCCAGCGGATCGGGCGCTGGCGCTCCAGGGCCTTAGAGGGCTACGTGCGTCCGGAACAGTTGTAAGCTGTGGTGGTGGAAGGGGGGTGGGCGTGGGGGGGGGTTCTAATGCTGTTTTTTCTCTTTCAGGTCTACTGCTGAACGTGCCGACAGTGGCTGCTGCCCGGAGTGCGCCGGGTGTTTGGTGGCTTCTGGGGCATTCGTTCGTCTACTGGGCGGAACGCAGAGCCTCAACTCGTCCGCTGGGTACACACCTGGGCTTGGTGTCCTGCAATTTCCGGCTGGAGTGGCTCGGCGAGCGGGGCATGCGATGGTGGCAGCTACTTCCAGTGGTTCGAGAGCACGCGGAGCGGCGGCAGAGGCCGGTGGGACTCCTGATACATCTTGGAGGGAATGATCTTTCCTGTTGGACTTGTCGGCAACTCATCCGCGCAGTGCAACGTGACCTGCGTGCGCTGCAGGAGCAGTGGCCTGACGTTGCAATCGTCTGGTCGGACATCATCCCTCGGCCGGCCTGCTTGCCTCAACGACGCTGGTCGAGGGGGTTGGCCAAAGTGAACAGGCAGATTGGCCGTTGGTTGCAACAGGCCGGTGGATGGCAGGTCCGGCACCCCTGGGCGGACCCCCAGTGCACAGGACTGTACCGTACCGACGGGGTACACTTGTCCCCGGTCGGTCAGGACTTATTGCTTAATGATTGGCAGGAAGCGCTGGAAATGATTGGTCGCAGCTTTATGGTGGGGGCGGTGCGAGGATAGTGCCTACCTCGCACCGGTGGCGGGGTACAGAGCCAGCGCTCGCAGGAGCGGCGCGGGCTTGACCTGGTTTACAAGCAGTGGGGGGCGAAGTGCTCCCCGGGGTGGGGCGAGACAGCCCGGTTGGGGGTCTCGGCCCGGTAGCGGGGGGGTGGGAGCCGGCCTTTGCTACTCGGATGGCGCGGCCGGCGGCGGGGTTGGGGGGGGAGGAGGATGCTCCGCCTTGCTACTAAGATGGCGGGTGGGGGGGCATCCTCCGGTACTGGGGTGCGGGGTTGGGTTTTGTTCAATTGTTATCTTAGGCCCGTGTTGGGCCGGTTGTACAGGTTGTAAATAAAGCTGCGACCAAAAGTTTGTACCAAATATTACTGAGTTGGTGAAGTTATTGGGGGGGGGGGGGAACAGGACTGGAGGGTGTCAAATCGGGGAATGGAGGCGAGGAGGGCTTCCGGGTTACCAGTGTTAATGCCCGAGGCCGCGGGCCGGGTCCCGCGGCCGACAGTAACCTGGGCCCGGGCCCGGCCGCGGCCTCCAACGTGCCGGGTAAAAGGGGGGGTGCGTCAGGGGGGGGGGAGGGGGCGGTGCGAGGCACTTGAAATCGCTCCGGCGCGCCGTCGGAGCGATTTCATTGGCCCGCATGTCATGGGGTGGGCGGTGCTGTTCGCGAGGAGCCGCGTGGCCGTCTCCTTCTGGCCGCGGCTCCTCGCGTACCGGTCGCGTTCCCGCCCGCCCGCCCATGGTTTTGTTTTGTCGGGATGTTGCAGCTGGAGGGGGTGGCGGGGTACAGAGCCAGCGCTCGCAGGAGCGGCGCGGGCTTGACCTGGTTTACAAGCAGTGGGGGGCGAAGTGCTCCCCGGGGTGGGGCGAGACAGCCCGGTTGGGGGTCTCGGCCCGGTAGCGGGGGGGTGGGAGCCGGCCTTTGCTACTAGGATGGCGAGGCAGGCGGCGGGGTTTGGGGGGGAGGAGGATGCTCCGCCTTGCTACTAAGATGGCGGGTGGGGGGGCATCCTCCGGTAAAGGGGTGCGGGGTTGGGTTTTGTTCAATTGTTATCTTAGGCCCGTGTTGGGCCGGTTGTACAGGTTGTAAATAAAGCTGCGACCAAAAGTTTGTACCAAATATTACTGAGTTGGTGAAGTTATTGGGGGGGGGGGGGGAACAGGACTGGAGGGTGTCAAATCGGGGAATGGAGGCGAGGAGGGCTTCCGGGTTACCAGTGTTACAGGAAGGTGGTCAGCTGTGGAAGCATGCATAGCCTATTTCAGAATGTGTACGTTTTGCAATATCCCCATAGATGTACCCGTTATTCCTGCTGAAATGTGGAATAAGACCAAGACTTAGAAAATATTCTGCTCTTTAATTCCTCCCATATTGAAGGATGATTGTGACAAGTATGTTTTGAACTGGTGTGACTGCAGTCTGGAAAATCACAAGATGCAGTTATGAAGAACAGAAAGCAGAGGCGAGGGAATGTTTTAAGGTAAAGAAACATTAATAAACACCCTTACAGAAATATTAAGAAGAGCAATAGTGTTTATTCTGGCTATGCTGAAATGTGCTGTTTGTGCTAAAAGGACCCTACAAATCCTGTGTTCTGAAAACTGGGTCTGTTGATGTAAGAATAGTATGTGAGTGAGTCTGGAAACAAATCGTGTTGGAGTGAGAAAGGGAGATCACATGTGTAGTCCTGGGACGTCAGGCCATTATTGTATAGCAGCTATTAGAGGTTCGGTTTGGCAGATCGATGTATTTTGTGACTGTAAGTGAGAGTGTGCAGTTTGGGGGTAGCATGGGAGGATCTGGTGTGTTGCTCTGCAATTCAGGGAGGCAATGAATGGCTGGCCGGTCTCTGAACCATATGGATGACTGCAGTGTCATCTGGTGCCAGTGTGCTGGGGCAGCCATATGCCAGGCACTGGGAGACATGACTGATGCTGTGCCAACATCTCCCAGATTGTGCCATGAGGCCTACATCCTTCCCCAATCCAGGATCTATGCAAACTGCAAGAGTGGTGATTATATCTGGAGGCCGGCTACCTGGGTGCGATGGCACAGGGATCCCCCTCCCATGCCTACACAGGCCTGACCAGGGGAGCAGTGCCACACAGCAGACTATAGGAAAGCAGGCAGGGTTGTGTGCCTTTGGTTTAGTATGTAAACCAGAAAATTGATTAGCATTTTATTTACAGAAAAGGTTATTGCAGATATGTCCTGTTATGTTTATTCACTGTTTGAAGTTTCTCATACATTTTTACATTTATATGCTGTTTGTTTTAAATGTAATGAGTATTGATTTTTTTTTTTACTGTAGTTGAATTTCATTTGAACTATGTTGTAATATTTGTTAAAACGGTGGCCCATGTATACTAAGCATTAGCACGCACGATCTGCTGCAGAGCCCATGTTTTTCCCATGGATGTGGTGGCAGATAGCGCATACTAATGTTTAGTAAACATGGCCCTATTTTTAGTTTTAGGACTTAGAAATCAATTAAAAAATCTATGGTACAGAAAATGGTCCAGGGTGGTATTGTCATGATGAATATAACACTTCCATTAATTTACTGTGACTACAGTTGCTAAAATCTATATCTTAAGTAATCGTTTTCCACTCTTTTCCCTTCCATTTGATATTATTCAAAAATTGCCTTTTTCTAAAGGCTTTCCAGCATACCAGTGACCTACTTTATAGGTTTTGGTAGTCATTTGAAGAGGTATTGCTGCTTAGTCAGCTGAAAAGTCTTCTAGGCTGAATACTGATGGAGAATTGTACTGTACAGAAGTGATACTGTCTACCGCATACCATCTTTATGGGGCTTGCATGTACCAAGGGAACAGTTTCTCCATCTCAGCGAGGTAATAGGAAGCTAGAAGGCAGTCAGATGGCAACCCCTAAGCTACATAAAAAATGATTTTTTCATGCATAAATTATGTTCTTTCCAGGTGTATAGCTTTACTTTTTAGGTGCCCTATGGTGGGATTTCAATCTTGGTGGCCAATGTAGTAACCTGGGTGCATGAACTCACGTAGCATGGGCAATTTTGCATGCTGGAATCACAGTGGGTTTTATGTTTGCTAAGGAGGCAGTTTGCTAAAGTGCACTCCTGGATGGCGTGGGGATACTGAGCGTTTTTGGCACTGCACTAACTAACCGGACAGTGTGCATCTGAGTGGTGCCTCGGCACAATGTGCGCATTCCCACCTGGTGCCACTAGCACAGATCTTGAAAGCCTGCGGTGTTGGCACTGGGCAGGGAGTAACTACCACCAGCACAATGAGCGGCCGGAGTTGCTCCCCGCAATGGTGCTATCACCCTGAGCTGTGCAAAATTCAGCAGTATGGCTGACTCTGACCCTTGCATCTAGCACAATGCCCCACACTAATAATATGGCCCAAACCCGCGCTGATAGTGGGGGGCATAGTAAACTGGCCCCTATGTTTCTATCGCATGTAATGTTACTTTAATCATTAACGAGCTGCTTTGCACAATTTTGCATTCAGCAGCATGGGTCGAGCACTGAAACTTATGAATAGAAAGTACATGCGATCAAAGCTCCTTTAGACTGAAAAATTAAAAATTTGCATATTAAAATGATAAACACTAGTCAGCATGACCTGAGGGCACTTTTATTGCACACGCTTGCCATGGTGAGTTTAGCACATTGTCCTCTACTTTACTTTTCATTGGCCTGGTTGAAATGTCTCCTGACTCCTCTTTAATTCATTTCTATTTTTCCTAATTTGGTTGCAGACAAAATTGTGAAACACCAATAAAATATTTATTTCTATAGTAAGCTTGTATCAAGACTTTTGTCCTACACATTTTCTTTGATTAATCATGGTATTAAAAACTCTTTCGGATGGAATAATTGACTTTTTCCAGTAATTGATCTCACTACAGAGCGATAAATTACATGGCATCAATTAAAGTGACTGAAGGGGAAAATAAAGCCTTCCCACTGTCCTGTTCCACCCTCTTCATAAAAGCCTTCACATTTAAAACTTTCATTAATGGAAACAGCGAGAAATGATGAGACGGAAGGGAAACAGGAAGCTGTAGGACACTGGGGCTTGCTTCATGCTTCCTTCCAGGTCATTTGGTAGCAGCACATGCTAACATTGTCAGTAAAAGACCTCTCTTATTATATTACTGATGTTCAAGTCATTAACGGAGGATCTCAGGGAACTGCTGCCTTCTGAGTCTGTGCTTATGTTAAAAGCAAAATCCATAGCAAAAACCAGCACTAGGCAGTTTGTAAAGATTCTCAGCAGCACTATCCGTATTGTGCTGGTGAAAATCCACACAATGCACTATCTGGGGGAATTATACTGATAACTCCATTTGAATATTGACCCCTTTGTTACTATGGTGTGAACAATGATACTATTGAACTGCTTCAGATAAAAAATTTTTCCCAGACTACAGGGAGGAGAATACTGTATTTCTTATAGGCAAGAATATCATGATATTTTTTGTAAGACTCAATGCAATGTGTGCCTTCCTGTCAATGCTGGCTCCTGGCAACCCAGCAGCTTCTGGGTTTTTATGGCAGTATGACCAAAAGTAGATTGCCAGACCTTTCTTCTGTGGTACTAGAGGGTTAAATGTCTTGCCCAAGTCCACAAGGAGTACTAGTGGGAATTAAACCCTGGACTTTTGGGTACTAAGCCAGTGCTCTAACCATTAGGCTACTCCTCCACAAGATGAAAGGCCCATGTTTATTAACGTTTGGTAAGATTTTGCTGTTAACCCTCAAATTAATGGTTAATAATAATGCATGGTAACTGCAGAAACTTCTGCATTAATTGCTGGGGTGTTTCCAGCACCTTCTCATTCAGATTATGCAGAGAGATATTTCTTTTACTGTGTGTTAACTCCATTGCGAAGTTAGCTATACTTACTTGATGGTGGTAATTGTGTTGTGTTATCTTACCCCAATCCACATAGACTACACAAATATGGCAGAACGCATACAAGAGATGAACGACTGACTATCAAACAATAATCTAAGCATCAATTTCAAAAAGAATGAGGCCCTAATTATCACATGAATCACCTCCTTCATCCCCCCCAAAAAAATTAATCACCTTGGGAAATGCATCCATGCAAGTAAAAGAAGAAGTGAGGTACCTGGGAGTCAACCTGGTCCACAACCTGAACCTAAAAGCTCACATCAACAAAATCACTGGAAATGAATATCACAAAATGGCCACTTTCCGCAGACTCAAACCTCTCCTCAGCCAAGACCACTTCCTCACAGTCTGTCAAGCTATCATTGTACCTATACTTGGACTACTGCAATTCCATTTGCAATGGTCTACCAAAACAAACTACCAGGTCTTTACAATTGGCCCAAAATACCGCTGCCCAAATCATCTCTGGCTCTGCAAGGTCTGACCACATAACGCCAATCCTACACCAGCTCCGCTGGCTCCCAATCATCTCGCGTATCAAATACAAAATGGCTCGGACCATCTTCAAAATCTGACAAAACCTGTCAGCCGACATGCTGGATTGTGTGCAGATTAGATCCTGGAGTAACAGATCACGAAGGCAATGGATCATAGACAGCATCCAAACACCCAACTCATTCACCAAAGCCAGCAACTCTGACCAACAGAGCTCTTTCACTAGCAGCATCTGCCATTTGGAACTCCCTTCCGGTGGCACTGAGGACTACCATGGACTTAAAAGACTTTAGGAAGAAGCTGAAAACATTCCTCTTCATCAAACACTTCAGAGAGTTCACACAGCAGTCCAATCCCGGACCACCCTAATAGCCTAAAAACAGATTCTTAACATGCTGACTAATCAATGTAGATATGTAACAATGTAAATAAGTTATGCTTTCTAGCATGTCTCGCATGCCACCCTTACCTATACCCCAAGTTCCTTGTAAAGTTTGTTGAGTTATATGGTAAACTGTTTTGATTTTATGATAAGGCGGTATAAAAAACATGTTAAATAAAATAAATAAATCTTCTATGATAACAGTTGACCCATAATGACTATCCTGCACCAATTCTAGGGCTGGTACAAGGGTATGAGGTGCCCTAGGTGAACCTCATCCCTTGAGCCCACTGCTCCCCCTCCTGCCCCTCTTCAGGATGAAATTGTGAGCCCCACAGACAAAGGTCTGGGAAGATCAGCAATACTTTACCCCTTCTTCTTTAGCAGTCTTTTATTGGAGCAAAAGCCATTACATAAGATGAAAATTATACTATCTTTCCATGTCAAGCATTGTATTACATTTTGCTAATTCATATTCATAGTTTGTATCTACATGTCATAGGTCAAGTCTTGTTGTTATAAGTCATCTGAATACAGAAACACTTGTCCATTTCTAGATATAATTTCTAAGAAATATTTCTAAAAGCAAGCATTTCTGACTCCTCATGAGCCATGTTTCCCTTTTCTGTAGACTTTTCTGACTATTTGCAACTTCTGAAACTCTGAGAAAGACCTTCTAAACTGCTAGGTACGTATGACCTAGATTGGCCACTGTTGGAAACAGGATACTGGGCTTGATGGACCTTGGTCTGACCCAGTATGGCATATCTTATGTTCTTATGTTCTTCAAGGATATTTCCATAGCAATAATCTCTCAATGTCTAAGCTACTGAATCTGTGTATTGTTAACCCTATCAGAGGGCCCCTCTCAAGTAGTACTATAGTAGTACCACTATTATAGTGCCTCAAGATGTACACAGCACTGTACATACAGGCCTTCTTTTAGTCCCCCCACTGATAGAATCACCTGAAAAGTAAGGTAACTCAGACATGGATACTAAGGAAGAAACAGAAATACCAAAAGCAGAGAGGTTCCAAAAAAGAGTAAAGTAGCCCAAATGCCCTCGGGTATGGAGCAGACAGAGCTTAAAGATCCCAAATTACCCATGTCTACCAATAGCCAAATTAATATGAATAAAATACGGTCTCTAAAATGCTTGTATGCAAATGCTAGAAGTCTAAAAAATAAGATGGGAGAGTTAGAATATATAGCACTAAATGAGAGGTTAGATATGATTGGAATATCAGAGACATGGTAGAAGGAGGACAACCAGTGGGACACTGTGATACCTGGGTACAAACTATATCGTAATGATAGAGCTGATCAAATTGGTGGAGGGGTTGCGCTCTATGTTAGAGAGGGCATTGAGTCAGAAAGGATTAAAGTTTTGCAGGAAACAAAATTTGATGTAGAATCTCTATGGATTGAAATTCCATGTAAAAAGGGGAAGGCGATGGCAGTGGGGGTGTACTATCGACCGCCTGGCCAGAGTGAACAAATGGATGATGAAATGCTCAAAGAAATCAAGGAAGCTAACAAAAGTTACAGCTCGGTAATAATAATGGGTGATTTCAATTACCCCGGTATCAACTGGGTCAGTGTCACGGCAGGACATGCTAGGGAGATAAAGTTCCTAGATGACATAAATGACTGCTTCTTGGAGCAGCTGGTTCATGAACCGACCAGAGGGGAAGCCATATTAGACCTAGTCCTTCGTGGAACACCAGATCTAGTGCAAGAGATAAGGGTGTTGGGGCCACTTGGCAATAGTGATCATAGCATGATCGCCTTTGATTTAATTAGTGGAGGAGGGGTAGTAAGGAAATCCACAGTACTACCTTTTAACTTTCGAAAGGGAGACTATGATAAAATGAGGAAAATAGTTAAGAAAAAACTAAAAGGAGCAGTTGCAAAGGTTAAAGACTTACATCAAGCTTGGGTATTGTTGAAAACTACTATCTTGGAAGCCCAAACCAGCTTTATTCCATGCTTTAAGAAAAGTGGAAGGAAGTCCAAAACAGCTGCCAGCATGGTTTAAAGGTGAGGTCAGAGAGGCTGTTGTTGCTAAAAAAAAGCATCTTTCAGGAAATGGAAAAAGGAGCCAAACGACGAATCCTGGAAACAGCACAAGCACTGGCAGGTCAAATGCAAGGCATTGATAAAGAAGGCAAAGGGAGAATTTGAGAAGAAGCTTGCTACAGAAGCAAAAACGCGTAATAAAGACTTTTTCAAGTACATTCATAGCAAAAAACCTGTGAGAGAGTCAGTTGGTCCATTAGATGATAAAGGGGTTAAAGGGGCACTAAGAGACGACAAGGCGATAGCGGAGAGACTGAATGAATTCTTTGCTTCGGTCTTTACTGAGGAAGATGTAGGGATGTTACCCACGACTGAAGTGGTATTTAAAGGTGCGGAAGAATTGAAGGAAATATCGATACATCAGGAAGATGTATTACAACTATTAGATAAACTTAAGAGTAGCAAATCACCTGGGCCGGATGGTATACATCCAAGGGTGTTGAAAGAACTGAAATATGAGATTGCAGACCTGCTATTAGTAATCTGTGAACTATCATTAAAATCATCTCTAATACCTGAAGATTGGAGGATCGCCAATGTAACACCAATTTTTTTTTTTTTAATTTTTTATTTAATGCAATTTTACAAAATTAATCAAGCAAATGCTTGTACAGCAAACAACAACTTGTAACGAAATAATGTAATATAATAAAAATCAGGAAATAAACAATCACAAGAGTACAATTAGCCCACTATAAAGAGAGAGTCAGCAAGGAAAGCAAAACTCAAGGACAGTGACTCCCTGAGAAATATAAGAAACTTCTCTTATGGAAATTACAAGATGACAAGAGAGGACAGAGGAAAAACCAACTGATGAGACCACCTATGATAGCATTCACTTAGGGGAAGAAGTAACAACAATCTGTGAACTGATAAATGAGGATAAATCTTCAGGCTGAAAAAATACATATTTGTGAGCCCTAAAGGAAATAATACATTTACAGGGAAAGCGTAATATAAAGGAACCACCTAGTTGAACAATACCAGGTCTAAGCAAAAGAAAAGCCCTACGGTGCTTCTGAGTCTCCCTGGAAACGTCAGCGAACATCACAACCTTCTTACCCAAGTACATAACAGATCTTCTCCTAAAATACATTTTCAATATCCAATCCCTATCCGATGGTAGGGCAAAAGTCACCAACATTGTGGAAACTGACAATTCAGCCTCCTTAGGAGATTGTAGAAGAGCGGATACATCCAAAACATTCATATCAACTCCGTCTTGTATTACATTTCCCTCTTTCTTAGCTTTAGGCAAAAAATAAGCTTTTACTACTGGAGGAATCAAATCAGAAGAGACATTTAAGACTTCCTGCACATATTTCTTAAACATTTCAATCGGGGATAAACCAACTAAAATAGGAAAATTCAACAATCTTATATTAGCTGCCCTAACTGCATTCTCTAAGTTCTCCAATTTCATTCTTATATAAAGATTATCTTTCACAAAAGTCTCTGTTAATAAAGAGTTCTGATTCATTTTTTGTTCCCCAACTTCAACTCTCGAACGGAGATTAACCAACTCCTCCCGCATGCCCGATGCACCACTCTCCAAAGTTTCCAAACGTGAAATTGTCAGCTCCACCTGCTTGCTAACTGCTGAAGAAAGTTGAGAAATCGCTTCCCAAATAGTACCCAGGGAGATTTTTAAAAAGGGTTCCAGGGGTGATCCGGGAAACTACAGACTGGTGAGCCTGACATCAGTACCGGGAAAAATGGTAGAAACCATCATAAAGAATAAAATTACTCAGCATGTAGATAGTCATGGCTTAATGGGAGACAGCCAACATGGCTTTAGACAAGGAAGATCTTGTCTTACTAATCTGTTATGTTTTTTTGAAGGAGTGAATAATCAGGTGGACAAAGGTGAGTCGGTTGATATTGTGTATCTGGACTTTCAGAAAGCCTTTGACAAGGTCCCTCATCAGAGACTTTTGGCAAAACTAAAGAGTCATGGGATAGGAGGCAATGTACTATTGTGGATCAGGAACTGGTTAAAAGATAGAAAGCAGAGGGTTGGGCTAAATGGCCAATTTTCCCAATGGAGAAAGGTGAATAGTAGTGTACCCCGGGATCTGTGCTGGGTCCGCTGCTTTTTGACATATTCATAAATGACCTGGAAAGTGGAATAACGAGTGAGGTTATCAAATTTGCAGATGACACAAAACTATTTAAAGTTGTTAAAACCCAAGAGGATTGTGGAAAATTGCAAGAGGATCTTGATAAATTGGAAGACTGGGCATCAAAATGGCAGATGAAATTTAATGTGGACAAGTGCAAAGTTATGCACCTAGGGAAGAACAACCCAAACTATGGTTACACAATGCAAGGTTCTACATAAGGAACCACCACCCAGGAAAAAGATTTAGGCGTCATTGTGGATAACATGTTAAAACCCTTGGCCCAGTGTGCAGCGGCGGCCAAGAGAGCAAATAGAATGCTAGGTATCATAAGGAAAGGAATGGAAAATAAAACAAAAGATATTATAATGCCTCTATACCGTTCCATGGTGAGACCGCACCTTGAATATTGTGTGCAATTCTGGTCGCCGTATCTTAAAAAGGATATAGCGTTATTAGAAAAGGTTCAAAGAAGAGCCACCAAAATGGTAAAGGGGATGGAAGGATACTCCTATGAAGAAAGGCTAAAAAGGTTAGGGCTCTTTAAGCTGGAAAAGAGATGGCTGAGGGGAGATATGATAGAAGTCTATAAATTAATGAACGGAGTGGAACGGGTAAACGTAGATCGATTGTTTACATTATCAGAATATAGAAAGACTAGGGGACATGCAATGAAGCTACAGGGTAAACTATTTAAGACTAATAAAAGAAAATATTTTTTCACTCAACATGTAATCAAACTCTGGAATTTGTTACCGGAGGATGTAGTAAAGGTTGTTAGTGTAGCTGGGTTTAAAAAAGGTTTGGACAAGTTCCTGGAGGAAAGGTCCATAAACCATTATTAAGAAGGGACCCAGGATATCAGTGCTTGACCCAGTACAAGCATTGTGGAACCTGTGTCTTTTGGGGAAACTGCTAGGTACGTATGACCTAGATTGGCCACTGTTGGAAACAGAATACTGGGCTTGATGGACCTTGGTCTGACCCAGTATGGCATATCTTATGTTTTATGACTCTGGGCCAATCTGTAACATTAGCCTGGGAGTCAGAGATTCTATGGACTTCTTACAGCAGGCAGACACTGCACAGAGAAGCAGTGCTCTAAGAATAAGAACTCTAAAGAGTCCAAGCAGAGATGCCAGGACCCCTTGCAGGGGGCTCGATAGTGAATTCCAGAAAGAAGAGGGAGAAATCAGAGAAAGAACTCACATAGTTACTACTTGGGACAAAAGTATGATTTCTAACCTTATCTAGCAGGCCTTTCACTACTTTTCCCTTATTGTCCAGTAATACACAACAATGATCGAGGATTAATCTGCACACGCCTCCTTCCTTTGCTAGGAGGTAGTCTAGAGCCATGTGATTCTGAACTGCATAATCAGATACTTTATCTACTGCACCATGCAGCACACTAATTGCTTCAGTTAAGATCTAAAGGCGTAAGCTCAACAACTACCTGTAAACGCATAATCTGCATGCCATATTCTTTTGTGGGTGCTATTGCCCCAAAAGTTGAAAGTCAGAGAGTACCAGTAAATACAACAATTTGTGATTTAGTCAAAGGACTTGTGGAATCTACTAATTGCTGTGCAGCCATTATTGCCTTATCATGAGCGGATATTTCCCTTTTTCTTTTAAAATAATTTATTGGACCTGACAATAAAGTAATATTTTGGTAAGCTAAAAATCACCATGGATCTAACTGGGCAACATAACAAGTTTCTGACCAATCTTTAGGCAATTCTGTATAAGCAAGATTACCACACACAAAATAATCTCCTTCTAAAACCACTAATCCTTTTTCCCAAATTGTCAAATTGTGTAGACAGGATATATTTGTGTAAAATTATTTAAAGCCAGCTGAGTAATATTCATTTCTTCAATCCCTAAAGATAAGTTATGTTCCCAGGGATGATAATATCCTAATAAGGGGCAACTCCATTTAGGTATATCTAGGTCTGATCTTGAAACATTCAAAGGGATTGGATACCCAGAACTATTATACTTCATGATCATATACCTGCTTTCCTTGTACCGGTACAAACTGCACTACTGAAATAAATGATTTCCCAGAAAGGGAATGTCTATACCAGGAGGAGGAATTATGTATCATTACTGTTTTACAAATGTTTCCCTGTATTTTGGGCAGTAAAACAAATCGGAAGAGTCAATGGCTTAGGGCTGATCACTCTAGGGTCAGGGGTTGTATGAGACCACTGCACAGTAGTTAGATTAAAAGCTATGTCACAAAACTCCTGAAAGGTTCTAGGCCGGGCTCATAACAGAAACCCATGCTGGGTGGCTGTCACAGTCAGACAACAAACAGCACAATCAGAAAGATTAAAGAATTTTGTAATGGAGTGTAAGTGTGACTCAAAAATATTTGTGTGGTCCCATGGCTCAAAAATATTTGGGTGTCCCCCCCATCACTATTACAGTGCCTCAAAGTGTACAAAGCACTGTACGTACAGCTTTCAGGTGACATCCATATCCTATTTACAGATAACATCCATATTCTAATTGCACATGACAACTGGGATGTCACTTTTCAAAGCCAGTGTTTTGCTTCACTTGTGCAAATTAAACAATGGATTAAAGAGCAAACAACTAGTGCTAAACACATACAAATCAGAGGCACTTTGACCATTTCAAAAGACCCCTTTGCCATCTTTTTGTCCATTGATGTCGAACACCACCCTTACTCTAAGGAAGTCGGTATGTTCCCTTGGCATTTTATTGGACAATATGCTCTCATTCACAACCCATATTTCAAAAGTGGTAAGTAATTCCCTTATGGCCTTAAGGCATATTAGATAATTGAGACCTTTCCTAGACAGGGAGGCCTTAACGGTTCTTCTTCATGCACTAGTTTTGTACAAAATAGATTACTGTAATTCCCTTACAGTTGCAACATAATGGGAATATATCCTAATTAAAAATAAATAAATAGGTAGGTATGCCCTAACAAGACAAATCTAAACAAGGTATATTTGGGGAAAATTTGAAAGCAAACTAAAAAGAACCAAAATGGATTATAAATTATTGGCATAGGATATTTTTCAAAATTTGAAGTAGATCTTCATTCTGAAGGAATTCGCTATGAGGTTTTTGAAAATCAGAGCAAAATTGATTCAGCAGGACTTTTCAAAGGTGTTCTGAAGCAAATATTTCAATCTGCTGAAACTTTTAGATTTTTCCCAGGGTTGTTAATTTAGTTTCCTCTTTACCCAGCAAGCATTTTTTGATTCCGATTTTATCATAGCAAGGAAGGTCAACAATGGTAGTAATGTTTACTTTGGGCTACATTAATAAATGTGTGACTAGTTTCCGGAGCTACACTCCCCTCATCTGATTAAAGCAAAATGAGCAGGTCATGATGCTGACCATATTTCTCTGAACCCAAGAGGGATTAACATGGCAACCAACCATTTCATTCACTTCAGTTTTTCTTTCATTAATTTCTAGGTCACTGTATGGAGTGATTACTTTAGCTATAACACTGTATCATTGAATGTGACATATATTCATTAGAATATTAGATCTGCTAAGACTATGGGCCCGATTCTGGGACGCGGGTTGTGCAGCCCTGCAAGCTGTCTGGGCCCAATTTCCCACTCCGGCTCTCCCTGTACATCCTGAGCATCAGGACAGGGAGAGCCGGAGGGGGAGGGATCAGGGCGGAGTGGGGGCAGGCCAGCCCGGCAGGACGTACAGGGCCGATTCAGGTCACGGCACTGTACATCCTGCCGGGCCCAAGGGAACGTGCTACTTATTCCACATCAAAGGTGGAATAAGCAGCAAAAACCCGGTGATTGGGCCCAGGGATCTTCTCCCCAGGGCCGGGGCTGGGTGCAGGGGGGTCCCCGCCACCTGATCCAGGACATGGCAGGCCAGCCTTGGGTTGGGCGGCAGAGAAAAGGGGGTCTGAGGACGCTGGAGTCGAGGGCAGGGGCAGCCCAAGGGGGGTGCGGGGCCATGTGCGGAGACTTGGTGCGGGGCCTCATTTGCATAAGTGGCCTTATTTCCATAAATATTTGCATAATGTTATCATACACTAACTTTTAGTAAACACGTCTCTTAATGAATGTATGGATAAAGAAAGACTAAAAGATTTCTACAATTACTATAATCCAGTGCCCACCGCCAGGCACATTAGGAACTACTACAAACACTGCCCATTTAGAACCCATAGCAAACCCGCCGTATCGTAACAGCACTACCAGGACTCACAAAGCACCAGACCCTACCTATCAAAAGGCAACACTGCAAATATTAAACAAATACATTTTAGAGAACAACAATACATGACCTACTGGGGAAAGAGAACAAGTGGCAATGTCAAATAGGACTTACATAAACAGAATACCTCAGCTCAGTTACACATGCAGAACACATCACCAAACAAGGAATCACAATTTAGAAACAGGAAGGCAATAATTAAACTGGGAACCACAAAAGCCAAACTTGGAATGTACAACAACACTGTAGAAATAAAACTATAAATTAATTTCCTCTTGTACTAAACAAAGCGCAGACGTTAATGATGAACATTTCCCAGAGATGACATATTCCAGTTAATAAATTCAAAATAAAGAGATATTTTTCTACCTTTTGTGCATTTTTTCCAGTTGCAATTGCTCCAGCCACTTTCTTCTGGTTTCTTCATGTCTTCTGCTAACTCTCCATCGTTTGCTGTCCATTTGTCCTTTCTTCTCTCTTCTAGTTTTTTTTTCCATTCTCCCTCTACATCTGCTTTAACATACTATTCTTTCTCCTTTTGCTCTTTCCTCATTCCTATTTCATCCACTCAAATTTTACCCCTCCATCTTCAATCCCCACTTACTCTCCCAATACCCGGCCAATTGTAGATTTTTCATCCCTCCCACACAAAATATTTTTCCCCTCTCCATTTCACTCTCCCAGCCCATCCCATTCTAAAACTCCCCCAACTTCATCTCCCTTCTAGTTCCAGTCTCACCCAGCATCCGCTCCCTTCTAGTCCCTGAATCAGCCCATTTCCAGTCCTAGCTCCCCATCCATTTCCAGTCCTATCTGAGTCCCTCCATCAGCTCATTTCCAATCCCAGCCCCCCATCAGCCCATTTCTAGTCCTTTCCTAGCCCCACCATCAGCCCATGTCAAATCCAAGCTCCCCTCCACTCAAGCCCAATTCCAATCCAAGCCCCCCCATGAGCCTACTTCCAGTTCTAGTCCCTACATGAGTCCATTTCAATCCAAGCCCCCACCACAGCCCATTTCCAGTCTTAGCTCCCCCAACAGCCCATTTCCAGTCCTATCCTAGCTGCTCCATCAGCCCATTTCCTGTCCTAGCTCCCTCCCCTCACAGCCCATTTCCATTCCAATCCCCCCTCCCCATCAGCTATTTGCAGTTCAAGCCTCCCCTTCCACTCAGCCCATTTCCAGTCCTAGCAACCCCCCAACCCATTACCAGTCCTAGCCCCCCATCAACCCACTTCCAGTCCTAACCCCCCATCAACCCATTTTCAGTTTAAGCCCCCCCATAGCCCATTACCAGTCCTAACCCCCCCATCAGCCCACTTCCAGTCCTAACCCCATCAGCCCATTTCCAGTCTTAGCCCCCCATAGCCCATTACCAGTCCTAACCCCCCATCACCCCATTTGCAGACTTAGCCCCCCATAGCCCATTACCAGTCCTAACCCCATCAGCCCACCTCCAGTCCTAACCCCCCCCATAACCCATTTCCAGTCCTAACCCCACCATCAGCCCATTACCAGTCCTAACCCCCCCATTGGCCCAGGGAAAACTTTTTTAAAAAGCTGGCTGTTGCTGCTGCCGCCGCGTGCGGCGGCAGAATCGACTGTCCCAAGGGCCCCCCCTGCCTGGCTGAGCCCTCCCTGCCCGGCTGAGCCTCTCCGTGACGGCTTTCAGATCCGCGAAGGGAGAGTGTCTCACTGTCTCCCTCGCGGATCTGTTAAGCCCGCAGGGGCTGATGGGAAATTTCCCATCAGCCCTTGCAGGCTTAACAGAGCCACGAGGAGACACTCACCCTTCGCGGATCTGAAAGCCGTCGCGGAGAGGCTTAGCCGGGCAGGGAGAGCTCAGCCGGGCAGGGGGGGGGGCCCTGCAGGACAGTCGATTGTGCTGCTGCCATGGAGGCAGCGGCAGCAGCCAGCTTTTTTTTTTTTTTTTAAATTTAATTTATTTTTAAAGCAGAATGTTCTTTGCGCGGGGCCCCCTGAAACATGGGGCCCTTTGCAAAAAACATTCTTGCTCAATGGACGGGCCGGCCTGGTCGAGGGTGCCTGCGGGGAGAACATCCCCGCAAGTGGAAGGGGCATGCTGGGCCATCCTCGGGCCCGATTCTGGTTACCATGGGTATATTTGTTTTCCCGTGGTCCAGAATCGGGTCCAAATGGGCCCATCTTGTTTGGGGCTGTCCGGATGGCCCAGACATGCCCCTATCTGAATAGGCCTCTATGTCTACTCTGTGGTGCCTTATCATTATTTAATCATATATTTTACATACTATTTGTCTCCAGGACATACGAGATACCAAATAAAATGAAAATGCAGAGAGATCATTTGGACCTCCGGAACTGAAGTGTGCCCGTAACTTTCCGTGTTCTTTACAAGGCCAGAAACTTATCAACCCCCTCTCATAGTAACATAGTGGTTGACAACAGATAAAGACTGACATGGTCCATCCAGTTTCCCAGAAGGGTTCTTAGGACAGAACCTGCAGTGCAGTGCAGGCTACGTTTCCCATACTTTTAGTTTTGAACATTCCCTAAATATATTGCACTTGAAAGTCCTCAGCCTGCCATTTATTTATCTATTATTTAGCTCAAGCCTTTCCAGTAGTAGTTTAAGGTAAGTTATAATTGGGTACAGTAGGTATTTCTCTGTCCCTGGAAGGTTTACAATCTAATGTTCTACCTGAGACAATGGAGGGTTAAGTGACTTGCTCAAAGCAATTCACAAGATTCTCTGGCTTCACGACTACTGCAATTCACTATCATTCTCCTACAAGAAGCAAATAAGCTTCTTGTAGGAGAATGATAGTATGTAGAGGCACCTGCACTGCAATATGTCTTCTTTTGCAAAATGGCAGGCTGGGACATGCAAGGAGGAGCAATCCATGGTCGCATTCTGTGATGGAGCAGCATGTCCCCTGTCCTGCAGAGGCGCATATACAACATGTTCACATTTCTAAAATGCAGAGACTTCCTACACGTGGCTTGCCCATAATTCTATGCATCTCCAATTTTACTATTAGGCAGCAGATACGTTTATCTTTCAGGGTGAATAAAGGCCGATTCTACAAGGCACTTACATATGATCACCGTCTCAGCTGCCTCTCCTACTGTAGATCGGACGTTTTGACATGGATGTTCCAATTTACAGCCAAAAGCCCTTTCTAAAATGTGCCTCAAAGTGTTTTATAAATAGGCCTTCTGGAAAACCCTGATAAAATACCGTTGATAGGGAATTTGTGTTTTCTGCTTGTAACCAAAAAAACCCCTATAAAATGATCCTTCCTGGAGCAATCTGATGATGCCACCTGACAGCAGCCATTGCTGCCTGATGACATCATTGAAGGGGGCCCAGGCCCAGAATCCTTTGCAGAACAGTGGGAGCTTGCTTCTTTGCTTCTATTGCTCAGCCTGCCTCTTTGCTTCTGGCTGCCAGCTCTGCAAGAACAGATACTTCTTTCGAGATACAGGAAGTACCTGATCCTAAGGTGCCAATAGCTGGAGATTCAGAGGCTGGCTGAGGGGGGGCATGAAGAAGCAAACTTCTACTGCTCTACAAGGGATTCCAGCACTCGAATGATGTGGACAAAGGGGGAAGATGCTTGTGCTGGAGGCTGGCACTGAGACTGGAAGAAGGGAGCTAGGGGCTGATGCTGGTGCTGGAAGAAGGAGGCTAGGGACTGACACTGGGGCTAGGAGAAGGGGGTTGTGCTGCCCCTGCTAAGTCTTTAGGAGTTTCCCCTTTTTGAGATTCTGAGAATCTGTAGCCTATTTATAGGGAATAAAAGGAGATGTGAGACAGATAGGATCTGAAATTTTCAGACATGAACTATTGGTTTTAAGTTCTGTTTTGCAGAGTCTTCATACCTGGGTACAAAATCGATCACCCATCAATTTGCCTGAACCCCTGCATCCTTTCAAGCCTGGAGTCTCGGTGTGGATCAAAGAGTGAAGAAGGATACCGTTAGCCCTGCATTGGAAGGGACCCTATGTTGTCATCTTGTCAACTCCAACTGCAGTAAAAGTCGCAGAATTCGAACCTTGGATCCATTATAGTCGAGTAAAAGCCAGCAAGTGCTTCTGAACCTGATCACTGGACTACTGTACAGCATCCTGAGACTCCATTGCGCCTCACCCTACGACAACAACCACGGACCTAAGACTTATTGGTCCCTCAGAAACTGCACTATTTCAAGACTATCTGTTTATCTGAAGGTAAGCCTCGCATCTGGAGAAAGCTGCAATCATCAGAAATAGACTGTGTTGTGTTAAGGAACTGAGTCTTCTAAGAGACTGTGTTCAAATGCTCTGAGAAAAAAAAAAAAATTGTTTTGCTCTCCTAAAAAGTGAACTGCTCTAAGGAGGCCTTAATAGCCTGAGAGACTGTACTATGATATTTTAAGAACCTGAGACATCCCAGAGGACAGTGATGCTTTGGGATCTACAGCCCTACTCCTGCCACAAAGCTGGTAGGTCTACGTACGGCAGAAGCTTGAGGATCTACAATCAACTCTACATTTGTTATCTATTGTGGATGCCAACAGTTCCACCAATTCTCCAGAGACTATGCCCATTATGAATTCTTATTATTGCTTTATTTTGGCAGCAGCCTTGGAGTGCTTTGAAATGACTTTTGCTTTACCTCCCTGTGCAGCCTGTATAAGTAACACACAAACTGGGCTAAAGGTTCTTCATGCCTCCCAGAACTTGTTTCTTGAACTTGCCGAAGCAGTAGCATCTAGTCTCCACATTTATGACTGTTTGTTCTCAAGAACTGAATTATTCCAGCCCCTATGATCAGTCTGATTACATAATACTACTAGTGAGTGGGTATTGGCCCACCCCATTGTTGACAGTTTGTGTTTTGTTCGCACCGGACCACAATTTGCTATGAAGATCGGACAGCTGGACTGTCTAAATCAGAAGTTTTACAACAGCACAACAAAGAAGACATCTTGGTGGTCCGGCATAAATGCTCCTGAACCTTCTAATCCTTTAGTTCTTTTTCCCACTCTTGCCAAACTATGGACTTTGACTATCTGCTTGTTGCTCCCTTGTTTCTTGTCATTTTGCTTGCAGATGCTAACTTCAGTTATTAATAACACTGTAGAGTGTAAGGCAGCTACAAAGCTACCAGCTATGTGAAACTACTACCCTATACCACAGAGTGATATCTTTACCTAGTATGATGTGATTTGATTCTCACCCTTTCTCACTTGCGGGTGAGAATAATCAAAGGGGGGAATGTGGTAGGCGAAGGCCTATGATCCATGCTAATTGAACTAAACAGACAGACCTAACTAGCTTGACCTGTAAATGAAGCCTGTGGAGAGGCCCAAAGGAGTTGCACATCCCCCAATAAAGCTGTTATTGTAGAATTAGAATTCAGTAGAGCAATTGAATTAGCTTAGATAAGCAGAACTGAGTCTTGGAAAAATACAGAAAAACATGTTTAAATGCCCACAGAACTGCTGACAGATAAGTTACAGAGTCCTGCTTCCCTACACGTACTAAGCTAGCTAAATGGCCTTGGAAGAAGAAAGTAACAAGTTGGTGAACTGGCCATTGTAATTGGGACTAGAGGGAGGGTGAGCAGGTGCTAAGCCCACACGAAGAGCATGATTGGATAACCATATCAGTACCGGGACCAATAGAAGGGGTACGGGAGGTTACCGGGACTAATGAAATGTTTTCCTATGTCTAGAATGGTAGAAAAATCTATAAAAGTTGTTGTATTGCCAGAGAACATCGCTCAGCCATTTTTGAACTTGGTTCTGCTTGAGACTTGTGCACAAATAAATGATTTGGACCTTCTGAACTGACTCCTGGTATCATTGGTTTGTATGTGCTCTGCTGCTACAGGATTGGTAGAAGAGGCTGATACTGGCATGGGAGAAGGGGGCTATCTTGGCAGATTGTGGAGATGGTAGAAGGGGGCTGATGCTGGAATTGGGAGAAGGGGGCTATGTTGACAGATGATAAAGCTGGAAGAAGGGGGCAGCTGGAAGGAGAGGGTCTAGTGCTGGGAGAAGTGGCTGGTGTTAGAAAATTGTGTTTTGATTTCTTTCAAAGGAATCTGCTTAAAAAGCCACAGATTTTCTTTTCACAATGCAAATACACTGATAACCCCCTATTTTTCTAACTTTGGAAAAACGTCTAATTGCCTCAAAAATAATCCCCTAAAATTCCAAATGATAAATACCTAGGATCAGAGATCCTAATTATAAAATGTCTGATTATAGTTATAGTTTAAACATTTTCAATGCAGTGCCAATACACTGTGAAAGAAGCTTATTTGCTGTCAAAGTATATTTGAAAGAAACTTATTTGTTTAACTTTATTTATTAGGAAGTTTTTAGCTTGGTTAATACTACTTGTTCTGTTTTTCTACATTGTTGTTTGATGATGAAATTTTAGGTGTTTGTATATTGTATGTCAAATTGATTATATGTTTTGATAACCCACTCAATCTCAATATTCTGAGTGACTATTAACTTTTTAACTAACTAAATAAGCACACCCTATCATTAAGCTATGATTATTTATTTGTGTTGTTTCATATTTTAGTGCACATTTGGTGTGCACTAAAATGACTGAATATGGGAAGAACAATTTACAGAAGCATTTGTGAGTAAAGCTCTGCTTCATCCATGGAAATAGGTATAAAATTTCACACGTAAAATGCAGAGCTTCTTGTAAACACCTTTAAGAACGTGCAGGACAGTGTGTCAATGTTTTGCCCCATCCAGTGGGGGTAGCCATTGTAAAAAGCTGCATGTGGGGCAAATGTGTGCTGCTTTTCCTTAAATATGCATGGGAGTAGCTTCTTAAAATGGCTGCTCCTGATTGCAGGGCCCATTTAAGAGGTGAGCCGGTGAGGCACTGGCTAGGGGTGCACAAGTTTGAAGGTCACCGAAAGCCTGCCTCACTGCCTCACCCATTTACAGCCATTGGAGTGTTTTCCTTCGCTCCCTTGGCTGTGCTGTGCTTCAGCCACTGAGGCTGCAAACACGGGCAATTCCCATGTCTTGCTAGAGCAGAAGAACAGGCTTGCTGCACTACAGCTGCTTACAACGTAAATATGGTCCTTTCTTTATGGAGTAAAGTTACTGTTAAGCTGTATGAACCTAATTCACTCCAAACCTGTTCGGGAACTATCACTTTTCCCTAATTATTCACATTATTCATATTAATCTGTTTGAATGAAAGCAACGGGTCTCAGACTTCCAAGAGCTATTAGTCCTAATTCAATCAGGACATTGCTCTAATTTGCATCAATGACCCTTGTGTTGCTTGACTCTTCTGTTGATATTCACATAGTAACGTCTTGCTATTCGATATTGATCTTAAAAAAGAAACCAAAAGTAGGTGCTTATCTTTAAAATCGCCCGACACCGATCTCAGCACTGCCGTGTTTCACTAGCGAGCTGTTTCATCAGGGGCGAACACCACTCTCTTCCTTCAAACAAACATTTCGAATGGCAAGTTCAGTACGCAATGATTTTTCATATCCGTTTCATTCTTAGCTGTATTATCAGTTGCTTGTCTCGTTCTGAACCAGGTGCCTCTAAACTGCGGCACAGTTTAGAGGCACCGGGTTCAGGACGAGACAAGCAACTGAGTAGACAGCTAAGAATGAAACGGATATGAAAAACCATTGCGTACTGAACTTGCCATTCGAAATGTTTGTTTGAAGGAAGAGAGTGGTGTTCGCCCCTGATGAAACAGCTCGCTAGTGAAACACGGCAGCGCTGAGATCGGTGTCGGGCGATTTTAAAGATAAGCACCTACTTTTGGTTTCTTTTTTAAGATCAATATCGAATAGCAAGACGTTACTATGTGAATATCAACAGAAGAGTCAAGCAACACAAGGGTCATTGATGCAAATTAGAGCAATGTCCTGATTGAATTAGGACTAATAGCTCTTGGAAGTCTGAGACCCGTTGCTTTCATTCAAACAGATTAATATGAATAATGTGAATAATTAGGGAAAAGTGATAGTTCCCGAACAGGTTTGGAGTGAATTAGGTTCATACAGCTTAGCACTACAGCTGCTGACATCACAGTGTTTTTAAAATCAAACACAGTGGTGTCAGCGGCTGTAGTGCAGCACAGCACAGTCTGGGGCTAATGCTGGGAGGGGGGAAGGGAAAGACTGGAAATAGGCTGAAGGTGGGGTTGGGTCTTGAAAGGGAGTTGACACTTGAGGGGACTGGAACCATAAATCGGCTGATGCTGGGATTGGAAATAGGCTGAATCTGGGACTGGAGGGAGGTTAAGACTAGAAGGGGGCTGATGCTGGGGGAGACTGGCAGGGAGATGATTGCTGGGGGGCTGAGAGCTGGGACTGGAAGAGGGCTGGAGGATGTGCGACCTGAAATGGGCTAATGGTGGGGAGGGGAGCTTGGACTGGGATTAGAAGAGAACTGATACTGGGAAGCTGAGACTGGAAGAAAGCTGAGCGTAGAGCCCTTCCTTATTAGATCTGGGTCTACTTCCAGTGCTCACTTACTACTTCTATATTGCTCCCCTTCATTGCTGCAACCTGCCTGGGAGGTTCCAGCAATTCGTTTTAGACCTTATGGTAGTTTACCCTGTCCTTCTGCAGAGGCGTAGCGTGGGGGGTGCAGGGGGGGCCGGCCGCACCGGGCGCAACATGGGGGGGCGCGCTCGCACTCGCAGCTCTCTGCAGTGCTGGCTGCGGGCGGGTGGACGCGCGCGCGTTCTCTCCCCGCCGCCGCCTCCTCCTCCTCCTCATTCACCTGTTCGCCAGCATCCCTTTCGCGCGCCGGTCCCTCCGCTGTGCGTGCTCGCGGCGGGGGCGCGCTCTTTATGACAGGTGGCGGCGCGTGCGCGCGCGCTCTCTGGCGACGAGAGTCCAGAACGGGGAAGGAACAATGGCAGCGGCGCGCGCCTCCTCCCGCACGGGCAGCGCAAGCTGAGGAAGGGGGGGGCGGGAGAGTGAAACCCGGGGGAACGCACGCACCCGCCCATCCCCCCCTCCCCTCGCGGGGGCGCAAATTACTTGCCTTGCCCCGGGTGCTGACAACTCACGCTACGCCACTGCCTTCTGGTTATGGGGGATTTTAATGTTCACTACAATGCCCCCACTTGGGCCTGCAACAGATCTTTTTGCACATTCCTGTTAGAACATGCTGCTGCATATACCAATCTTTCCCCAACACACATAGCCAGACACATTCTTGATCTCATTATTACACACCAACATGCTAGATTTATTCCGACTAATATTTGGATGTTTCCTTTACCTTGGACGGATCATGTCCTCCTCCTCTTTGACCTGCCATTATCAACTCAACTTTCTTTGTCCATGCCAGCTACCTCCTCGAGAAACTCATCAACTCATCAGAACATTACACAAGACACCCTGGCAGTATTCCCCACTGCGGATACATTGTTCTCTGAAACATTTGTGACACTTCCTGTAAATGCCCAGGCCATTGCCTGGCATGATACCCTTGCCAAGGCTCTTGATAAGAGCACCCCAAAATAAGTCCATATGCACCCTATGCAGAGGTTTCATAAATGGTTTTACGAAGGCTTGCACCTTCTCAAGCAGCATACTAGGTCTGCGGAAGAATTATGGCATAAAAATAGATCCCTCTCTACATTAGCCCTCTTTAAAGGTCATCATTTCTATTAACACTCCAAGGACCTTAATGGAAAAAGAGATCACTTTTCCACTATCATAAAAAATTCCTCCCATTCAACAAAGACAGTATTCTCAGTGATAAGTGTGCCTACATAAGCCAACTCACTTCACAAAAGCAGACCCAACAGAAGTTACCTTGGGCGGGCCCCTCCATAGAAGATTTAGCAGGCTTCTTTTGCAAAAAATATAACAGCGTCAACTTACTCTCCCATCCTGTTATCTTTTTCTCTACCTGACCCAGAGGATATATTTTCTACCAGTGCCATACATACTTGGTCCAACTTTGCCTCTGTAACATTGATCACTATTACTCCTATGTTACATTCCATTCATAGGATCACATGCCCTTTAGACCCGATCCCCTCCAAATGGATAATGGAACAATCCCTGGGATTACTTCCAGTTATACAGATTATAAATGATAGTTTTACATCCAGCATAGTGCCAGATGACTGGAAGAAAGCTATGCTTAGGCTTTTTCATAAAGATCGCCAAGGTGATTTGTTCAATCCGAAGAATTACCAACCCATCTCTAATTTGCCTTTCTTGTCAAAAGTCGCAGAATGGATAGTCTTCAAACAACTCTCAGATCATATCTAGCATGTTCATACCCTACACCGATGACAATTGGGCTTTTGTCCCTTGTACAGCATGAAAACCATCATCACAGCAGTTCTAAATGAGATCTCTAGGACCTGTGACCAAGGGAAAATAATTATTGCCATTTCACTTGATCTATCATCAGCTTTCGACTTGGTTAACCATAATCTGCTACTCACTTGCCTATATGACATCGGTATCTGGGGAATAGTTCTCTTCTGGTTTTCCTCTTTCCTGTGAGATGGCTCTTTTCAGGTTCATATCCATGATACCTCATTGTCACTACAAAATCTCTTGTGTGGAGTCCCACCTCTAATCTTCAACATCTTCTTAAGCCCTCTTGTAACTCTGATACAGAGCTTAGGAATCTCCAGCTACATTTATGCTGCCAATATCTTACTTTTGTTTTCCACTGATGATTTCTCTTTGGACCTTTCTCCTGTTAATGCATGCTTGGATAGCATTGCTACGTGGTTTCAAAACAACTCGCTCAAACTTAATCTGACTAAGTCATTAGATACCTTTTTAACTGGTTCTTCAAATGGCCCAACCTGTACCTCCATACTTGAAGGTGTCCTGGTAACCTTGCAATCTACTTTCCGATA
This sequence comes from Ichthyophis bannanicus, assembly GCA_033557465.1. Taxonomy (NCBI): domain Eukaryota; kingdom Metazoa; phylum Chordata; class Amphibia; order Gymnophiona; family Ichthyophiidae; genus Ichthyophis; species Ichthyophis bannanicus. The sequence goes on from CM066044.1 coordinate 134,339,606, forward strand.
TCTAGGTATACTTCTAGATTCTGAATTATCTTTCTTCCTACTGTAGCTCAAGTCATCAAGACATAATTTTTTGCCCTTCATTGTTTTAGAGCTTTTCAACCCTTTTTATATCAGTCAGCTGAAATTTCAGTTTTGCCCCACACAGTAATCTCCCATCTGGACTACTGTAAAATTGCATATATGGGACTTCCCCAGTACCAGCTCAAGTACTTGCAGACAGTACAAAATACGGCCATATGTATCCTTGCCCATGCCTGGCGATTTGACCATGTTACTCCCTGGCTCCCTATCAGTTCATGCATTTTATTTTATTTTATATTTAATTAAATTTTACAATAAACCAAGAACCTTGGATAAAGACTATCACAATTCATCATGCACATGCAAAAAATAAGCACAAAAGAACATAAAGCAACCAATAACATGACAGTATGCTAGCAGTCCACAATAGAACAATAAAGAAAAGGGAGGATTCAAGAACAGTATACACTGTAGGAGAATGGTTACAAACAAAGAAAAATATTAACAAGAAATAGTAGGATGTAAAGCAAATACAACTTATAAAGCCCACAATACTACCATAAGGGGAATTCACAATTGCTTAGCATCTAAGAAAAAACGCAGTTGAGATGGCTCAAGGAAATGAAAAGTCTTATGCTGATACCCAAATACACATTTGCAAGGAAATCTCAACTGAAAACTCGCACCCAAAGCGCTAATACCTCAGAGCGGAGTTCTAGAAATGTTTTCCTCCTAGACTGAGTCCACCTGGACACATCTGGGAAGATCTGTACCATACACCCAAAAAAGAAACATCAGATTTTTTTTAAAATACATTCATAATAATGCTCCCTTATCCTGAAGAAATACAAAAGATACCAACTAAGTAGCCCAGGCTTCAACCACCTCGGTAGACTGCTCTAATAACTCAGACAGGTTCCCCAAGTCCAAGGAGTCAGAAGGCACCTCTACCTGAGAGGTATCAGCTTTCTGCAAAGCATCCTTACCAATCATTGAGGGGGAGGAAATAAATCTTTTGAAGAGGAAGGATCCCAGGCTCGGGATAGTTAAACAACTCCTTAAGGAACTGAAAGAACAGTTCCCTAGGGGAGCACAATGGAAAATGGAAACTGTGGAAAATTCATTAAATGAAGATTTAAGTTTCTCTGTTGATGTTCCAAGTTTTCAATTTTATGCTGGAAAACCAAATAATCTGTAGCTGGGACCCCTTGCTGATCCTGCAAGTGTTGAATTTTAACCTTGAGTCCATCCAATTGCACTCGCTGTTGGAGCACCTTTGCCTCCACCCCCTTTAATCTAGGAGCGAAGGGAGCAGAAGCCTGTAATACCCCAGCACAAACCCGATAAAGTGACTGCATTGTGTCCCAAATGGAGTCCAGGGTCACCTCCTTTGGTCTCACAAACAGAGGAAGATCCTGGACAGGGGGGTAAACCCCTTACCTGGGGGCAGTTGTACCCATTACCACTAGCCACCAGCACAACCAATGCCGAGGCCAAGGACTGCTGAGCCGCATCCAAAACCACACCAGGTGTGTTACCCTCAGCACCCCCAGGGGCAGGAAGAGTGGAAGGGCCATGCGGGCTCAGCGAAACCTCGCTGTCCAAATTGGGGCTCTCTCTAACCTTGACAATGGGTTCGCCCATCACTTTGCCTGTACAAAATCATCCATGTCACATTGCCCCACTGGTATAGCAACAGGAGTGGAGGAAATACCTCCCCTATCTTTAGCATTCCGTTTAGGCATCTAGAGAACTAAACCAATGGAAGCAAAAGCCAGGATGAACTATTCCAACGTGAACGTAAATCCTCCTAAAGAAGAACCACTGCCAAAAGATATTAAACGCCAAGCTCACCACCTGGTGCCCCACCTAAGGGCCATGCCAAAGGGCCCTCTGGCGAGGCCCTCAGGCGCAGGCGCATCTTAAACATGTTTGACTTTTAAAGTCATCAGATGAAACAAGGCAGGGAGGAGCTTGCTCCCACTCCCAACAGTTCACGCATTTTGTTCAAGATTCTGATGTTTACTCATAAAGCTATTTACAACGCAGCTACTGAATATCTGTCCTCCTTAATCACGCTTGGTGTCTTCAGTCTCTTCATGGTTTCAGATGCATATTCCATCTCCACCTACAGTCAAATATGAATTCATTTGAAAATCTGCTTTCTTTGTTGCGGCCCCCTCTCTGTGGAAGAGTCTACGCACTCCCTTACAGGTCGAACCAAATTTCAAAAGCTTTCAAATTAAAAAAGTACTGAAGACCCATCTATTTGAATCTGTGTTTGGGGCATCAACTGTGAACCCCTGAAGTATGCTCTTTTGGGTCAGGGCCTGGCAGAGCCAACCCCCACCTCCCCATTCCCTTGTTCCTGGATCTTTTCCTACTTTATTGTTCTCTACGTGCCTTTCCTATCATTGACGCTGGCAATCTTTTCCCTTTCCTCATAGTATGCTATGTATACCGCATTGCTTGCATGCCGATATTTATTTATTTTATTTATTTAGCTGTGCTTATATACCGCTTTTCACCGGGTCAAAGCGGTTTACAGATATATGCTAACAGGCGCTATATCAAATAAAGGCAAACAAACATAAACATGCTGGGGGGCTGGGAATGGAAATGAGCTGATGCTTTTAGTTCAAATAATATTTATTACTTTTGATCTCAAAGGTACAGAGAATAATAAAAGAACAACAGACAACAAATTAAAAATGGAATACCAAACTGTGAGAGTATATGAGTACGTATATGCCAACTGATGAAGCAATAAGAAACAGTGACCGCTTACCTTATTAGGCCAATACTAAATGCTCTATTAGTTTACACATCCAAAAAGCATGGCTGGCCCAAGGGTATCTGATGCCCAAGGCAAACCTTGTCCCCGGGTCAAGCTCAAGACCTTACCCCCCATAGTCCAACATTTCCTTTTTTTTGTCTACCTCCCCCCTCGATATCTAGCATTTCATTTCTCTCTTTCTGTACCACCCTGTGTCCAGCATCTCATCTCTTCTTCTTTATCTCCACCCCTCCAATATCTCACCTCTTTTTCTCAATTCTCACCCCTACTACCTGTCCAGCATCTCGTTTCATCTCCCCTTCCCTATCCCTCCCCCCATGTCCAGCATCCCCCCCTTCTTAACTTTGCCTTGTCGGCCCTGCCATCACCCTACCTGGAGGGGGGGGGGGGGACTGGAAAAAGCATTAAGTAAATTAGCGCATTATGGGACCTTCTAGCACAGGCCACATTCAAGCATTTTCGCATCTCGCCACCTCTGGTGCAAACGCCCTGTCAGAGAGGGTCGGATGTGGTTAGGGCTCGAAAGCAGGCCTGTATGGGAAAGACCTCTGCCATGCTGACAGCAGTTTTAGTACTGTACTGCTGCTGCATGGGAACTACCCAGCCGCCCCCTCCCCTGAATTCTGCTTGCCCAGACAGATGCCTAGTCTGCCTGGTGTTTGGACCAACCCTGCTATACGCATAGGGATAGTAGTGTTGATATCATGACTAATCTTAAACATAGTTAGGTTTGTCTATATTCTCTCTTTTAAAAGAAATCTGTACACAAAGGACCTGATTAAATAATCACATTTTTTCCCATTCTGTGGCTATGGAGACAAAAGACAGGTAAATCTGGACCTAAACCACGGTAGCAGACTCCGTGAGATATCTTGAAATCAATGGGGCCGCGGCTCCGATATCTCACGGAGTCCGCTACAACGATTTAGCAAACATATCCCTAAGTCTTTGTTTCTCCACTTTCTGGAATACAGCACAACTTACATATTTATTGATTGGTAGCACATTTGGGATATTGCTATATGTTAATGGTGATAATGCTAGCTATTATTTATATATTCTATTTTCCTACCGTCCTTTAAATGTATACTGTTCGATGTATTATACTTGGCTTGACATGCTTTTGATACTCTTTATGTATTTTACTGACGGATAGATATGTTTACTGCATTATTTCTCTGTATTATGAATGACTTTGAGTTAAATTCATCTAAGGAAGGCAACATCGAAATGCCGTAACATAGCAATGAACAATCCTGTATATCCAATGTATATCATGTAATATCTGCTGGGGAAATGCTCTGTGTTATCCCACCCCTGTAGCATACAGAACATTCCTTTGCTGCACTGCTCTGTGCTACTCTCTGGGCTTCTTGGTTGCTTCTAACATCAAATATAATCACCCCCACTCAGGAACTGGCAAATTAGGAAATAATACACAATTTAAAACTGTGATTTTTCTCTGGTGATTGCTACTTTTTAACAAACCGTGTTTTCCATGAAGCTTTATGGATGACATTAATTGTTATAATTGCTGCAGGGCGCAATACATCACAGCAATTATGCTGTCCCACCAGTGAATACAATGACTTCGCTTGCCTAGCACCATAATTATTGAGCTCTCAAATCACCTTGCGATAGCAGTATCTATTCTGTTTTCTGAGACTGATTATTTTAAAAACAAGTGTATAGGATCCAATTAAAATATTCTAAAGTGCATTTTACTATTTCTGCTTCTTTTGTATATGACGACAATGAAGCAGCGGTGATGGAAAAGAAGGATTTGTTCCCATTATGCCAGAGTGTATAAGTAAAAAGAAAACAGCAGAAATGGCTTCCAGGATGTAAACCAGATAGAAGTGGAAGATTATTATGTTTTTGCGCAGTCATCATTATCGTCATCATATAGTATTGTATCTCTCTGCAGACAGTAAGCAGATCGATTAGTCTTTGCCAAGTCAGCAGTTGTGCATGGGGATAGCAGCAGCAGCAGGCAGTGTTAACAGATGCTGCATTGTCCAGAGTCACATTTGTCTGATCCCATTGTCAGTCTCCACTTTACCATAATTACTCAACATCATCTGATACCTGTCCATAGATGGTTCAGCAATCTCCATGTAGTAACCTCAGAGCTCATGTCAGGCGAGAGCCTCTTTGTGACATCAGTTCTCATTGTAACATTGTGAATGGCTAACCCTCGTTGGCACCACATGTCTAGGTGGATCACTTCAGATGATTGCCTACAGTCACTTCAATCATTTTGGTGGCTGAACATGTCCATATAATGGATGTCAATTGTCCTAAACCTGTTTTGTACATTCAGTCTAGCCAGACACATCTTGTCTGATATCTGGCAGGGTGATTCTGGCCAATATGTATAGTTTGTTGATTAAAATAGTCTTCACACAGATGCTTATACATTGACAACTCTTGTTAAGCACCCGTCTATCTTGCTCGTGTGTGGTGATCTTTCTTAGATTAGGCATTCATACTCAGCTGCAGTGCAATAAAGTGTCAAAGGGCTTGCATCCCGTTGGCTGTTCTGCAGTTTGTGCAGGGCATTATTTCTGATGCTTTGCAGCATGGTTAATATGAGAGTTTTCTGTCGAATGTACGTAACGCCAAAGTAGACTGGATTGTTGCAGTGTTCCAGCTTCACGCTGTCCCAAGTGGTGATCAGTTGGTGGTTACCGTGACGATTTCTCAGGTGGAATAAGCTGATCTGAGTCTTAGCTAGGTTGGCTTGGAGGTGATTTTTCACATAGCATTTCGACAAATAGTTGTTGCTGTCTGTATCGTCCATTTGTCATCACCAAAGTTCCTTGTCTGCAGGGCCGGTGCTACTATTATGTGAACTAGACAGTTGCGTAGAGAGGCAGCCCTTTGGGGCACCTATTGCCACTGATGCTGCATCTCCCCAGGGCCAGCAGCAGCAGCAGCAGTGACAAAGGAATCACGATGCAGCTCTTACCAAAGGTTCCAGTGCTGCATTGCGGTTTCTGCCTGCTATCTTCGAGCACTTCTGCCCCCCTCCCCAAACCAGACTTCTGGTTTGGCATAAATCAGGGACATCTTTGAAACTGTTTTCTAAAATGGCTCTGGGGCGTCCCTATGCTTTGGACATCTGTATGCGTGTTTTTCACATGTCCAAAGCATGAATAGGGCTTCTAAAATGACCCCCATAATGTCCCATATATAAGCCAACATCAAACCTCCTCCTCCTCCATGTCTTTTACCTAACCTTCCAACCCTTTTCCTACCAATGTCTTCTATATCTGACCCAAGCATGCCTGAAATCTGTTACAGCGAGGGTCTCCACCACTTTGGCAGGTAGGCCATTTTAGACTCATCCATCTCCTGTACTGTATGTCTTATTGCCAAGTTTTATAATAAATCTCACAGTCATCAAGGTTAGTAAGGCTGTTGTAAAAAAAATAAAATCAAATCAACCTCCCCAGCTTATTGAAGCTTGGGTTCTAGCAACTTTCTCGTAAGACCTATGTTGTTGTTCCATTGATGTTTAGGATTGTTCAGTGCTGCTCTATGCAGGTTACCTCGGTGCTTCCTCGGAGGTCCAGTCAAGATGATGAATGCAGATGGAGGAGAAGAAGAAGAAAGATGCGAGGTACGAGATGTGAAGAGATGACACTGAATTGGAAAATGCTTTTCTTGCTCAAGGGTTAAAAACATTTAGGCAATACCTTCTACCATATTAGTGGAAAATTTGACCCGATCGAGAAAATATAGTTTTCAAAAACTAGTCAGAAATGCATTACATTAGACCAATAACAAGGTCTCACCTACAACTTGTTTGCTGACCTTCCTTTCTTCTTCTGTGATAGGACCTACTGTGACAATCTCACCGATGGCTTAATGGAAAACTGCTCTTGTGAGGTGGCTTTAGTTCCAGTAAACCATGGAAGGGTTAATGATTAACATTAGAAAACTCAAGAGGCATATTGAAAAAAGCAGAGATGAACTGAAGTAGTCCAAAAGCATTTCTCTTCAAACTATAAAGTTTTCTTCTTTTTAATAAATTGATCTCAATGCGGAAACTTTATTGCAATAAGGGATATTATCAAAGCAAAACTATGAATAGCAATGACAGGAATGTTTGGTGGACTTGAAAAGTAGAGGATTTTACCCAATAGCTTTTAAATTTGACTTTATCTGGTATTTTTTAATACCACACGCAGGAAAGCTATTAATTGTACAGCCTTGATGCATGAAAATTCAGCTATTTTATAACTGTAGTCATTTGATTCATTTTGGTATTTTGCACCTTATCTGTGTCCGCAGTTCAGCTTTATTCCTCTAAGCTGTTCTTTGGGGGCATAAATTCATTTGTTATTAAACAGTGCAATGATTAGCAGTTGACGCCTTGAAAAACTTTAAATCAGAGTTTTTTGTTCCTTGGTATATGTGCATTCATTTGTGACCCACTGTACAGTATGGAGCTAATTTTATAAAGAAGTCTTTGCTTGTAAAGCAGGTTTTACCTGTGGAAAATTGCTCTTATACAATTGTGAAGACAGACACGGGTGCCAACAAGGTCGTGTGTATTTATTGCATGCTAAGAGTAGGATGTCTTAGGGAAAGAGTTGGGCTGAGCAGGGGTAGAGTTATGATGTACCTACTTATTTTATAAATTCTACATATTGTCATGGCGCAAGGCAAATAGTGCCGATGGAAATAGAGGAAAATGTGCAGAGCAGTTTTAAAATGGGCAGCTCAAAGCACATGGCTAGGGGTTGCTATAGGCAACCAACCAAAACAATAGCACCGGGGGTAGGTAAACGCCCTAGAGAAGCATTACCTCATGGCTCATTAGAGGAGCAGGAACAGCTGCAGGGACTTGAGCTGATGAGGGACTCAAAGAATGACGCACTTAAAATAGAGTCAGCTTTGAGCAAAGGGAAAACCAGGACGCACGGGAAGGAAAGAACCAGGAAGTATGGGAAAGGAAAGAGCAGAACACATGAGAACCAGGATACATACCTGAGTGCCTCAGAGGGGGATTCCAGCAGCACCTCAGAGGAGTTTGCCCAAGAAGGAATACCCGAGGTTAGTGCCAGAGAGTTGGGCTGCACTGAACCAGAGTCCGGTTGGGGACGCAGAGGGATTCCTGTCAGCAAACGAAGAGAGGCTGTGAGATGGACTTCCCACGAGAGCAGGTACCTGGGGAATAGAAGCTCTTATCCCAAGGAGATTCCTAGGCTCAAAGAAACTCGTCCTGTGAAGGGAAGAGAAAGGCTTTTGAGGGAGAAAGACTGTTTTCAGTTTCCCAGCCACAAACGTTTGGGCAGAGGTCAGCCTGAAGAAAGGCCAATTCCCTGGAATAGAGGGGCACTTGATTTTACATACGCTGGTTCTGAGCTGTATGGCCCTCTAGAGGGAAAATCCACAGTGCATGGTAACTTTCCACTCCACTATAATAGTGAGGAGAAGAGAAGCCCTGGCCAGAAAGAGGAGGGATTTCTGAATACCGGTATGAGTTACAGGCCCATTGAGGAGAATTGCAGGGAAGCTCATGAGGCCATGGACTGCGATTTCTGTGGGGAAAACTCAGAGGATTTCCAGATGGACTGTACTCTTGTGTTCGCAGATAATGTGACCTCTTTCTGTTGAAGCGTGCAAGAAGTGTGAAAAAGGGAAATCTGTTTAAAGGAACAGATTTCCATCTATAGTACAAAGTTTGTTTTTCACCTTTTTGTTTTGCCTTAAAGCTGAAAAGAAGCATTTCATTTGTCATTTTGTAGTTCCCTTTTTGTGTTGTGCCCGAAGTATGGTTTATTTTCCTTTATGATTCCTGCCTGCAAAAGTTCTCCCGGGAAGGGAAATAAATACCTCTTTATCAGCCTAGCTGCTCGTCCACAACTACACTCTTTTATTGAATAGCTAGTGGGACTTCAACTCCCAAGGGGCACTACTTGGTCCTTGCTACTTAAGAAGAGGCCTCACTGAAACCCCAGGGCCTTTGCCTTCGGGGGTAAGTAGGTGGGTGACAATATACACTGAGCACGCGCACAGACATCTACACCTTTTTCAAAGCAGGTGTAAGCTTGCGTAAGAGCATCTGTGAACTATGAGGGATAGTACTGAGAACCTAGTTCATAAAGGCACACAGGCACCTATGTTGCATTTAGAAACATAGAAACATAGAAATATGACGACAGAAAAAGACCACATGGCCTATCTAGTCTGTCCTTCCATATCAACAACTACAACGTCCCCTTTTTTCCTTTAGAGATCCTCTGTGTTTGTCCCATGCTTTTTTGAATTCAGTTACTGTCCTCATCTCTACCACCTCCACTGGGAGACTATTCCACGGATCCACCACTCTTTCCGTAAAGAAATATTTCCGCAAATCACTCTTGAATCTATCCCCCTTCACCCTCATCCCATGTCCCCTTGTAGCAGAACTTACTTTCAATTGAAAGAGGCTCTCTCCCTGAACATTTAGGCCACGGAGGTATTTAAACGTCTCAATCATATCACCTCTATCCCGCCTTTCCTCTAAGGTGTACATATTAAGATCCTTAGGTCTGTCCTCATATGCTTTATAATGAAGACCACTAACCATTTTAGTAGCCACCCTCTGCACCGGCTCCATCCTGTTCACATCCTTTTGAAGGTGCGGTCTTCAGAATTGCACACTATGCTCCAAATGAGGTCGCACCAAAGACTTATACAGAGGCATTATCACCTCCTTTTATAAAATACACAATGATGAACAACAAGCCACAGCACAAAAACCAAGCAAAGTTGAAAAATTCTTCATTAAAATAATATTTTTAATGTAAAGATGGTCTTACCTAAGAGAAAAAGTGTGTTCATAAGTGGTAACCAAAATGACAAAAGGGCAGGTTAGAGGCAGAATGTGGGCATTGACTGCGCAGTACGGTTAGTATGGGAATTGGCTGCATCTGTTAACAGCGGCTGTTGCTAGTAGCGTGGGTTGTCACCCTCTTACTCACTCTCATAGGCAGAAGCCTAGGGAGCTTCAGTGGGGCCTCTTCTTAATGTAGCCGGGACTTTACAATGCCCCCTGGGATCTGTAGTCCCACTAGCTAATCAAAAAGGTAGTTGTGAACGAGTAGCCAGGCTTTTTCAAAAGAGGTATTTTATTTCCCTTCCGGGCGAACTTTTGCACATAAGAATCAAAAGAAATAAACCATATTTTTCTGGTACAACTGAAAATGAACTACTGGTAACAAAAAGGTGCTTATCTTCAGCCAATCCAAAAAGGTAAGACAGTCCTTATATTTTACACAAGCAAGTTTTACAGAATCCGTTTCCCTAAACGGATTTCTGTCTTTAAACAGATTAGCATAGAGAGGAAATGTTATCAGAGAACATTAGTGCACATTCCATTGGGAACTCCTCAAGACTTTCCCCACAAAAGTCACATTCCATATCTTCATAGCTTTCCCCGTAGCTATCTTCAGAATGGCTGTATCTCATATCATTGTTGCAAAAACCCTCCTCCTCTTTCCAAAGGCTTCTCTTCCCCTCTCTATCAAGGGGATCTGGGAGGTTACCGTAAATAGCAGAGTTTTCCCCTAGAGGGCCACACACCCCTGGCTGTGTATATGGGAAACTCTCTTTTTCAAAGTTCCCTCTATTATAGGGAATTAGCCTGTCCTTTGGCTCGGTTCCCCCGGAGCTTTCTGAGCAAGGAAACTTAGCTTGGCTTTTCCTACAAACAAGCCTTCTACTCCCGTTACTGCACCCTTCTCCTTGGGCAAGTAAGTATCCCTTTGATAACAGTTCTTGCCCTCCCGGTACCTGTTTCTCAGGGAGACTTCCTCTTACAGGTTCCTTCCGTCTGCCAGCCTGAATACCTTCGTGGCCCCAACCACCTGGTTCTTGTTCCGTGCTGCCCAGCACCCTGTAACCAGCCTCTGGTATTCTCTTAGCTCTCTCCTCTGGAACTCTGTTTAAACCTCTTTATGAAGTTTTTCCTTTAGTTTCCAAAACAGCTCTGCCGTACTCCTGCTTAGCTCCACTAAGCTCCTGGTTAGCTGCCTTAAGCTCCTGGTTAGCACTTCTGGAATCCTGATTAGCCCTCCTAGGATCCTGGTTAGCTCTCCTACTGACGAACTCTGAGTGAGTTTTATCTGCGTCACTCCTAGTGTTTCTGGTGAGCCTGCCCTGTCCTCAGCTGCCTCTCATCAGCTAATATGCTATGATGTAATCCCCTACTAGGGCGTGCTCCTACACCTGGTGCTTTTGTTTTTGCTGGTTGCTCATAGCAACCCTGATCCATGTGCTCTGAGCTGTCACTTTTAGACCTGCTCAGCTCTGTTTTTCCTATTTCCATAGGCAGATTCTGACCTACCCCATGACAGGGTGCAGTTAATGCCACCTCATTAGGGTTTTAAATCTGTTGCACTTTCAAAGAGTAGAGATAAAACATAAACAACTTAAGGTGTTGATAGCCCTGTTTATCAGGACTGATGATGATCAGAGAAAGGCTGAACTTTTACAGAGCTCTGCTAGTGAGTGGATTTTTGCCTCCTGGGACATCTTACTGTGAGTTCTAGCTGTTTATTTAATTATTTACTGTTTGTCTAACTGTTGTTTGTTTAATTATTTAGTGTTTGTCTTAGTGGTGTGCAAGTTTCAGCCTTCTCAGCTGTACTTACCTTGCCTCTCTCAATTAACTGGGCCTTGTGTGGTAGCCATTTTGAATTAATCTCTCTCCCCAGAGCCTGCTGTTGTTAAGCTTTTCCTGTCCTTGCCTGCCTGAGTGACTCCTCCCCCTGTGTGTGTGGTAGCCATTTTGAATTAATCTCTCTCCCCAGAGCCTGCTGTTGTTAAGCTTTTTCCTGTCCTTGCCTGCCTGAGTGACTCCTCCCCCTGACCCCCTCCCCCTGAGGTATCCTGTAACCTTGTTCCTGTTTTCTCCACGTGTGCATAGGCTGTTTTAGTTTGCTTTTCTCTGATCAGAGAAAGGCTGAACTTTTACAGAGCTCTGCTAGTGAGTGGATTTTTGCCTCCTGGGACATCTTACTGTGAGTTCTAGCTGTTTATTTAATTATTTACTGTTTGTCTAACTGTTGTTTGTTTAATTATTTAGTGTTTGTCTTAGTGGTGTGCAAGTTTCAGCCTTCTCAGCTGTACTTACCTTGCCTCTCTCAATTAACTGGGCCTTGTGTGGTAGCCATTTTGAATTAATCTCTCTCCCCAGAGCCTGCTGTTGTTAAGCTTTTCCTGTCCTTGCCTGCCTGAGTGACTCCTCCCCCTGTGTGTGTGGTAGCCATTTTGAATTAATCTCTCTCCCCAGAGCCTGCTGTTGTTAAGCTTTTTCCTGTCCTTGCCTGCCTGAGTGACTCCTCCCCCTGACCCCCCCCCCTGAGGTATCCTGTAACCTTGTTCCTGTTTTCTCCACGTGTGCATAGGCTGTTTTAGTTTGCTTTTCTCTGATCAGAGAAAGGCTGAACTTTTACAGAGCTCTGCTAGTGAGTGGATTTTTGCCTCCTGGGACATCTTACTGTGAGTTCTAGCTGTTTATTTAATTATTTACTGTTTGTCTAACTGTTGTTTGTTTAATTATTTAGTGTTTGTCTTAGTGGTGTGCAAGTTTCAGCCTTCTCAGCTGTACTTACCTTGCCTCTCTCAATTAACGGGGCCTTGTGTGGTACCCCCATCCCCCTGCTGAGGGTTCAGGACAGGGTACCTTGTAACTGCCCTCTTTAATAGGACTTATCTCCCCCCCTCCCTCCCCAGCACCCACCCACCCCTGGGGAAATTGTAGTTTTATAGGTACTTGGACATCTTAGAGGAAAGGGGCTGCTCTCAGGTGCAGCTCTTAATCCAAATCAGTCATACACAGAGGACCTGTGATTAATTAGCTTCAGGTACACAGGGTGTATTAGGGGTATTAGATACACTTTTATTAGTATAAGCATCTACACCAATCCTTATTATATACCGATTTAAAAGACCTAAACACAAGCTTTAAACTAAGATGCAGTCAGAGGTCCAGCAACGAGATGGGGGTTCTCCAGTCTTTTGCATCGAGTGTCACATGTATGATTATCTCCCAGTTGGTGAGAGGTCCTACATATGCACTAAGTGCAGGGAGCTCTTTGCTCTCAGGGAACGAGTCCGTTCTCTAGAGGCTAGAGTAGCAGACCTGGAAGACATAAGAAAGACAGAGAAGTACATGGACGAGACCTACAGGGATATAGTCCTGAAGTCCCACCTCCAGTCTGGCAGCATCCCTGTTGCCATGGAGGAGAGAGGTCACGTGACAGGAGAGCATCACCCTGGTGTGGCAGGAAGTGATCCTGTAACTAGGACCTGTCCTCCAGGTGATGTAAAACCCTCTCGCACCGAGGACGTTTCTCCAGGGCCATGTCCCCATGAGGGGAGGGTCAGGACAGCTGTTATAGTTGGTGATTCAATCATTAGGAATGTAGATAGCTGGGTGGCTGGTGGACGTGAGGATCGCCTGGTAACATGCCTGCCTGGTGCGAAGGTAGCAGATCTCACGCACCGCCTAGATAGGATCATAGATAGTGCTGGGGGGGAGTCTGCTGTCTTGGTACATGTTGGTACCAATGACATAGGAAAATGTGGTAGGGAAGTTCTGGAGGCTAAATTTAAGCTTTTAGGTAGGAAGTTGAAATCCAGAACTTCCAGGATAGCGTTCTCCGAAATGCTTCCTGTTCCACGTGCAGGACCCAAAAGACAGGCAGAGCTCCGGAGTCTCAATGCGTGGATGAGACAATGGTGCAAGGATGAGGGTTTTGGATTTGTTAGGAACTGGGGAACATTCTGGGGAAAGGGGGGGCTCTTCCGAAGGGATGGGCTTCACCTTAATCAGGATGGGACCAGACTGCTGGCATTAACCTTTAAAAAAGAGATAGAGAAGCTTTTAAACTAGAAAATAGGGGAAAGCCGACAGTCACCCAGGAGCGCACGGTTCGGACAAAGGTATCCTTGAAGGATACTACCAAAAGCAGTGAGGTTCCAAAAGGGAGTATAGTAGCCCAAATGCCCTTGAGTAAGGAGCAGACAGAGCATAAAGATTCCCAATTACCCATGCCTACCAATAGCCAGATTAATATTAATAAAATGCAGTCTCTAAAATGCTTGTATGCCAATGCTAGAAGTCTAAACAATAAGATGGGAGAATTAGAATATATAGCATTAAATGAGAGGTTAGATATGATTGCACTCTCAGAGACATGGTGGAAGGAGGATAACCAGTGGGACACTGTGATACCTGGATACAAACTATATCGTAATGATAGAGCTGAACAAATTGGTGGAGGGGTTGCGCTCTATGTTAGAGAGGGCATTGAGTCAGAAAGGATTAAAGTTTTGCAGGGAACAAAATATGCTGTAGAATCTCTATGGATTGAAATTCCATTTATGAAGGGGAAGGTGATGGCAGTGGGAGTATACTATCGACCACCTGGCCAGAATGAACAAATGGATGATGAAATGCTCAAAGAAATCAAGGAAGCTAACAAAAGCCACAACAGAGTAGTAATAATGGGTGATTTCAATTACCCCGGTATCGACTGGGACAGTGTCACAGCAGGACAAGCTAAAGAGATAAAGTTTCTAGATGAAATAAATGACTGCTTCTTGGAGCAGCTGGTTCATGAACCGACCAGAGGGGAAGCCATACTGGACCTAGTCCTTAGTGGAACGCCAGATCTGGTGCAAGAAATAAGGGTGTTGGGACCACTTGGCAATAGTGATCATAGTATGATCATGTTTGATTTAATCAGTGGAGGACAGATAGTAAAGGAATCCACAGTACTACCTTTTAACTTTCAAAAGGGTGACTATGATAGAATGAGGAATATAGTTCGGAAAAAACTAAAAGGAGCGGTTCCAAAGGTTAAAGACTTACAGCAAGCTTGGGTGTTATTTAAAAATACTATCCTCGAAGCCCAGACCAGCTGTATTCCACGCATTAAGAAAAGTGGAAGAAAGTCCAAAAAACTGCCAGCATGGTTTAAAGGTGAGGTCAGAGAGGCTGTTGCTGCCAAAAGAGCAACCTTCAGAAAATGGAAAAAAGAGCCAAATGATGAAAACTGGAAACAGCACAAGCACTGGCAAGTTAAATGCAAAGCATTGATAAGGCAGGCAAAGCGGGAATTTGAGAAGAAACTTGCTACGGAAGCAAAAACACGAAATAAAGACTTTTTCAAGTACATTCGTAGCAAAAGGCCTGTGAGAGAGTCAATTGGACCATTAGATGATAGAGGGGTAAAAGGGGCAGTAAGAGGAGACAAGGCTATAGCAGAGAGACTGAATGAATTCTTTGCTTCGGTCTTTACTGAGGAAGATGTAGGGGTGTTACCCAAGACTGAAGTGGTATTTAAAGGTGATACTGCAGAGGAATTGAGAGAAATATCGCTACACCGGGAAGATATATTACAACTATTTGATAAACTGAATAGTAGCAAATCACCTGGACCGGATGGTATACATCCCAGAGTGTTGAAAGAACTGAAATATGAGATTGCAGACCTGTTATTGGTAATCTGTGAACTTTCATTAAAATCATCTGTAATACCTGAAGATTGGAGGGTCGCCAACGTAACACCAATTTTTAAAAAGGGTTCCAGGGGTGACCCGGGAAATTACAGACCGGTGAGCCTGACATCAGTACCAGGGAAAATGGTAGAAGCCATCATAAAGAACAAAATTACACAGCATGTAGATAGTCATGGCCTAATGGGAGACAGCCAACATGGCTTTAGACAAGGCAGATCTTGTCTTACTAATCTGATCTGTTTTTTTGAAGGTGTGCATAAACAGGTAGACAAAGGTGAGTCGGTTGATATAGTGTATCTGGACTTTCAGAAAGCTTTTGACAAGGTCCCCCATCAGAGACTTTTGGCGAAGCTAAAAAGTCATGGGATAGGAGGCAGTGTACTATTGTGGATCGGGAACTGGTTAAAAGATAGAAAGCAGAGGGTAGGGCTAAATGGCCAATATTCCCAATGGAAAAAGGTGAATAGTGGAGTACCCCAGGGATCTGTACTGGGTCCGCTACTTTTTGACATATTCATAAATGACCTGGAAAAGGGAATAACTAGTGAGGTAATCAAATTTGCAGATGACACAAAACTGTTTAAAGTTGTTAAAACCCAAGAGGATTGTGGAAAACTGCAGGAGGATCTGGATAAATTGGAAGACTGGGCATCCAAATGGCAGATGAAATTTAATGTGGACAAGTGCAAAGTTATGCACCTAGGAAAGAACAACCCACACTATAGTTACAAGATGCAAGGCTCCACATTAGAAACCACCACCCAGGAAAAAGATTTAGGAGTCATCGTGGATAACATGTTAAAACCCTCCGCCCAGTGTGCAGCGGCGGCCAAGAAAGCAAATAGAATGCTAGGTATCCTAAGGAAAGGGATGGAGAATAAAACAAAGGATATTATAATGCCTCTGTATCGCTCCATGGTACGACCGCACCTTGAATATTGTGTGCAATTCTGGTCACCGTATCTTAAAAAGGACATAGAGTTATTAGAAAAAGTACAGAGAAGAGCCACCAAATTGGTGAAGGGGATGGAAGGCTACTCCTATGAAGAGAGGCTAAAAAGGTTAGGGCTCTTTAACCTAGAAAAGAGGCGGCTGAGGGGAGATATGATAGAGGTGTATAAATTAATGAATGGAGTGGAACGGATAAACGTGGATAAATTGTTTACGCTATCAGAATATAGAAGGACTAGGGGGCATGTAATGAAGCTACAGGGTAAACTATTTAAGACAAATAGGAGAAAATATTTCTTCTCTCAACGTGTAATCAAACTCTGGAATCTGTTACCGGAGGATGTAGTAAGGGCTGTTAGTATAGCTGGGTTTAAAAAAGGTTTGGACAAGTTCCTGGAGGAAAGGTCCATAAACCACTATTAAAAAGGGACCGAGGATATCAATGCTTGGCCTAGTACAAGCACTGCAGAACCTGTGTCTTTTGGGGAAACTGCTAGGTACGTATGACCTAGATTGGCCACTGTTGGAAACAGGATACTGGGCTTGATGGACCTCGGTCTGACCCAGTATGGCATTTCTTATGTTCTTATGTTCTTATGAGTTGGAAGGTATATCCCCTTTACTAAAATTAGTGACTAATTTGGGGTTTGTACCTGAGCAGGGGTGGTTGAGGTTTCAGGAGTGGAGTGACAAGTGTTGTCAGGATTTAGGACAGCTAGCTATTGGCACAAAATGGGGGAGAGTTCCTTTTGTTTATGCAAATCAAAGACAAATATTTGCAGGTGCACACTATGTAGCAATTAGGCACGCTATTGATGACGCAGTTAAAAAACAAAATTTGTGCTATACAGTTTTTTCTAACGTTAAGTCAGGTTCCGTTCATCTGACACTTTCCTAGTTGTATAGGAGGTGAGAGGTTGAAGTGTACAGACAAGAAGGAAGGACCTTAAAGTGATAGTTTCTGAGGATCTCAAGGTTGAAAAACAATGTGATAAGCAGATGACCACAGCCAGAAGGTAATAGACAGGGGCATAATCCACAAAGGAAAAGGTGGTGATGCCCCTGTACAAGTCATGGTGAGGCCTCACTTGGAGTACTGTGTTCAGTTTTAGAGGCTGTGTGTCATTAACGACACAAAGAGGAGGAGGCTGTCAGAGGAAAGTGACGACAATGGTATGAGATCTCCATCTGAAGACATATGAAAAGAGACTTGAAGATCTGAATATGTCTATATTAGAGACGAGGGGGGACAGGGGAGATATGATACAGATGTTTAAATACTTCAGAGGTGTTAATGAACAAATGAAAATATTCCAAAGAGGAGGGAACACTGGACCTCAAGGACATGAAATACTACTACTACTACTACTGAGCATTTGTAAAGCACTACAAGTCGTACGCAGCACTACACAGACATGTAAGAGACAGTCCCTGCCCTCAGAGCTTACAATGTAGTCAAGACAAACACAGAAGGTGTAGACAGGGATAAAGCAAGAGGAAAGAAACAAGGAGATCAGGTGAGTCAAGATCCAAAAGCAGGTAGACAAAGGTGAGTCGGTTGATATTGTGTATCTGGACTTTCAGAAAGCCTTTGGCAAGGTCCCTCATCAGAGACTTTTGGCAAAACTAAAGAGTCATGGGATAGGAGGCAGTGTACTATTGTGGATCATGAACTGGTTAAAAGATAGAAAGCAGAGGGTAGGGCTAAATGGCCAATATTCCCAATGGAGAAAGGTGAATAGTGGTGTACCCCATGGATCTGTGCTGGGTCCGCTGCTTTTTGACATATTCATAAATGAATGAAGCTGCAAGGAGGTAAACGTAAAAGTAACATGGGGAAATTCTTTTTCACAGAAAGGGTGGCGGATGCCTAGAATGCCCCAACAAAACAGTGATGGAATTCAAAATGGTATCAGATTAACAGGAGCATGGAATGCGGATTTCCATTTAAAGCAAAACATAAATGACCTTCACATTTCAGAAATGGCATAGAGTGTAACCTGTGTTGAGCACATGATGCAACCCTATAGAGGGGAGCAACCTACAAGGAGTGGCAGGTACAACCCTAGCCACCTTACTGAGAGGACTAGATGGGCCATGCTGGTCTTTATTTACGTCATTTACTATTTTATTCTAAAAGCGAAGGTCTCTAGCATCGCAAATATGTACTACTTTTCAGCTTGCATTGGTAGCTGGGATACTACTCTAATCAATTCCACAAAAAGGTCATATTGTCAGCTAATGAATTATTGTGATGTTTTCAGTTCTTTTCAGGGTATGGTTATGGTTTATTACATTTGATATACCGCTCAGGCCGAAGCATTAGAGCGGTTTACAATACTATATCATTTAAGAAAATATTTAAAGAATGCCATTTATGAGTTAGGACAGAATAGAGGACAGAAATAGTTAAAAAGATAAGGGAAGGAGAAGGAAAGGGAACAGCAGGTTGCCACGATATACAAGCATGATAATCCAGTCCACGACTTTAATGTAAACTTCAGATCAGACGCCACGGACTCACGCCTAAGGGCCACACCAAAGGGCCCTCAGGCGCGGGCACACCTCTGAAGCGGCGGTTTTCAGCCGTTTTGGCTGGATGCTGATTGGCAGGCTGAAGGGGGAAGGAGGGGCTCCTGTTCACACCTCCGGTGTCGCCGCTGCTCTCCTGTGCGCCTCTGAAGCTGAATGTAGAGTAATTCTCTCTGCCAGACATTTTTACATATTTTGACAAACTAAAATGTTTCCCATCTTCTGAATTTATTAAATTGCTTGCAAATGTTATCACATTCTAATTAGAGAACATTACAATATTATTTTATCATCTTCCCGAGACTTAATTTCTAATATGGGTTTTATTTTACTTGCTTTGACTATAATTGCTTTGATTGCTATGGTGTAGCGAGTTAGTTTATCACATCTCTGTAATAACACTGTTAAATCCTAGAAAATACTGCTACTATAATTTTATGTTTCTATTTATTTGCAAATATTGCCTGCCTTTCCAAAACCTTTCTTCAAAGCAGTATCCAGGAAGAATACAAAAATAGATGGCATTCAACACCAGCACCTTATTAGTAGTCTTTGAATTATGTTAAATGCCCATATAAATACTCATTAATAGTGCTAACATGTGCAAATTATCTTGTATTAGCATTGATCAAAATTGATGCTAATGTGGCAATAATATATACAAGTATGCTAGACAAAGTTGAGGTTCATCTGTCCAATATCTCCTAAAAAAACGTGGCCAGTGAAATGGCTTTGGACTATATATGCACATATACTTGACACATAAAAGGATCAAATAAAACAAGACAAATTAAAAAAGGAAATATTAGGAAATAGTATAAAAACTGGGACATTGTTAGGACATGACTATTGGCACTCTTATAAACAGAAGAACCACATTCCCTTTGTGGTAAAATTAGACATACCTGTGATCAATTGTCAGTACTCATATGACCTGAATCAACCAATGAATGATGGCTCTAATGTTTAAAATGGCCTCATTCACTCCCTGTTCCATTTTCACAATGATGAAGACAAGAGAGCTGCCTGAGAACGTAAGAAAAGCCATTGCAACCAAATATTACTGAAGGGTACTATCATTCCTGTCCAGGTCATATTTTATTTTTATCTCAGAAATTACTATATTTAAGCTGCACAGACATCTTTTTTTTTGTATATCTTCGAACATACTATTAAAATATTATGACATATAGTTGGAATATTTCAGATTATTTCTCAGGATATTGTACACAACATACCTAAAATGCAAGGGTGCCAATAATGTTGACCACAATGTAGCTTACTACTTATCGGCAAAATAATGCATGTTAAAGCATAAAATTAACAGCGATACATTAACATAAAAATTGTAACTAAACCTCGTATGAGTACATTTAACTTTTTGCATTACTGCCTGCAATGTATGTATTTCTCGTCTACATTAGTGCATGCCTCATTTGCATTTCATTAGCATTGGCCATTAACATGCACATTAAACACTGCATTAATGTGTGTTAATGGATGATGTTAATGAAGTACATTAGACCATTTAATATATGTATGAGCAGACTAGATGGGCTTTGTGGTTCTTACATGGCATCATATTCTATGTATCTATGTAAAAATATATGATCTAAATGGAGTGCGATATATCTAAGTATTTTTCTTCCTGTTTCTTATGACTTTCAGCTCAACCAATGTCTTTTGCTTATAGCACCCTGATGATTCACTTAGGGTGTCATCCAGAACTGCGGTGTGTTGGGCGGGGAATTGGGGCTCCTGTATGGCGTCCCGGTGCCATGATGATGGGACGCCGCAGCACCAGGGCTCCAGTAGGAGCATGGGGAGGGCCAGCTGGGGTAGGCGCAGCACATCTGGGCCCGAAGAATCATGGCCAGTCTGGCCTGTTCAAGTGTCTAATTCTGCTCCCGTGGGAACATCTAGCTCCCGCAGGTGCAGAATTGGATACAAATCCGGCCGCCCAGACGTCCCCAGATCGGAATTGGCCTCTTACCGCAGTTGGAGATTTCTTATACTTTTTTTTTTAAGTCTCCTTCATGTAAGAGAAGAATTAGCTGCAATGAAACACACCTCCCTTAGGGTACAAATTGAAAACAACTCACTACCACTCCCACAAAGAAAGAAGCAACCCATGAACAAATAGATCACAGTGGGCTCTGGTAGTTTGCGATCTATACCACTGAGACATCCTCTCTATCAAGAGATATCCCTGCACAATGCCCTCTCTGCCTTGGAAAATGAGAGTGACCAATTAGTGGAAACTGAAGTAACCTTAAATGAGAAGGTTAACACTGAATCTACTGGTAATGCCCCAAATGTAAACAAAAACTCACAAAACAGGAAACTCTTATTACTTGTTGACTCCATCATTAGAGGAATTAACTTGGGAACACAGTCCAAGGGTCAGAAGATGGTCAAATGCCTCCAGGCTCTTCAGCCAGCAGAAACGCAAACCAAATTGTTAGCATAGTCAGTGTGGAAAGTAAGCATTCCAAAATTTATGTTGTTATCCACTTAAGTACAAATGACCTGGCTTGAAACAGTATCTCTACAGTACAAAGGGACTTTCAGCTTTTGGGAGAGAAACCTAAACCCATTGTCAACACTATAGCATTCTCAGAAGTTCTATCTGTTCATGATAAGGTGGAAGAGAGGCTGCATCATATATGTGGCTCCAAACTTGGTGTAAACAAGAAGGATTTAGATATATAGGCAATTGGGGCAATAGATGGAACAACAAGAGGCTGTACCATGTTGATGGACTGCATCTCTCTGTGGCAGGAAAAAGGATCCTAAGAGAAAAACTCAGGCAATATGTGGACAAGCATTTAAACTAGAGAAAGGGGTGACGGATGGGAAAAAACAAGTTCAGGACGTTACTCTCAGCAAGAACATAAGAGTGGTAATAGTCATCATATTAATCCACACATTAATGTCAAGAAGGCAGAGGAGTCTGGAACAAAATCTGTTCAAAATACAAGCAAGCCAACCAAGAATTGCTGGAAGGCAATGAGCACAAATGCTCAAAGTCTTGGCAACAAAATTCCTGACCTGGAAGCCCTGATGGTGGAAATGGACTTGGACATTGTGGCCATTACAGAAACATGGTTTAATGAGTCATATGAATGGGATATAGCCATAGTGGCTATACTTTATTTAGGAGAGATAGAGAAAGCAGAAAAGGAGAAGTAGCCCTATATGTCAAAAGCAATATTAAACCCACTGAAATGCAAGGGATCTGGGGAAAAGAAGAAGCGTTGTGGATTGTGTTGGAAAGAGGATATGGCACTGTTATCCACACTGGTGTAGTCTACAGGCCTCCAACTCAAACTGAGAAAATGGACAGAGACTTGATCATTTATATTGCATAGGTAGCCTACCAGATGTGGATTGGAGTATTCTTTCTGCAAATCTGGAAAGAAGTAAAAAGATTGTAGATGCCTTCCAAGAAGCATCGCTTAGATAACTGGTGATAGAATAGACCAGGGAAAGTTCAGTGTTGGATTTAGTACTCACCAATGGAGATAGCATGTTGAATGTCCGGGTGGGAGCCCACTTGAGCAGCAGTGATCATCACACAGTGTGATTTGAGGTAAAAACCAAGACAGAGTCCAATCACAGCAAATTCAGAGTCCTAGACTTCAAAAACGTTGACGTCAGTAAGATGGAAAAGTACCTGAAGGAGAAATTGGCAGGGTGGGAGGAGATAAAGGAAGTGGAATTGCAGCGGGCAATAAAAGTGGCAACAGATATATATGCAAGGAAAGTAAATAAAAACAAGAGGAAAAGGAAACCTATATGGGCCACCAAAGAAGTGGCTGCACAAATAAAGGCAAAAAACACAGCTTTCACAAAATTCAGATGATCACAAAAAGGAACACAGAAAAGAATACAGGATAAAGCTAAAAGAGACAAAGAGAGAAATAAGGATAGCAAAACAAAGGTGGAAAAAAAGATGGCTAAAGATATGAAGCGTGTAGACAAAACATTTTTCAGGTATATTCCGGAAAAGAGGAAGATCAGAGGTGGAATTGCCAGGCTCGATAGTGCCAAGGATGGATTTGTGAAAAGTGACATTGAAAAATCGAAAATACTAAACAAATACTTCTGTTCTGTATTCATTCAGGAAAGGACCATGTAAGCTTGACAAATATACAAATGGGAAGGGAGTAGATACCACACCATTCACAGAAGAAGATATTTTTGAACAGCTTGCAAAACTAAAAGTGGACAAAGCCATGGGATTGGATGGGATGCATCCCAGAATACTGAAGGAGCTCAGGGAGGTTCTGGCAGGGCCTTTAAAGGATGTTTTTAATAGATCCTTGGAGATAGGAGAGGTTCCACAGGATTGGAGAAGGGCTGATGTGGTGCCTCTTCATAAAAGTGATAATAGGGAAGAAGTGACAAACTATAGACCAGTAAGTCTTACCTCTATGGTGGGAAAAAGTAATGGAAGTGCTCTTGAGAGAAAGCATAGTGGACTTTCTTGAAACCAATGGATTGCGTGATCTGAGGCAACATGGTTTTACCAGGGGATGATCATGCCAAACAAATTTGATTGACTGGGTGACCAAAGAACAAAATCAAGGGCATGCAATGGAGATTTCAGCAAAGCCTTTGAAACTGTTAGCAATAAATTGAGTAGTTCGGGAATAGGACCCAAGGCAGTGAAATGGAACAGAAATTGGTTGACTGACAGACAATAGAAGGTGGTCGTAAACAGAACTCACTCAGAAGAAAGGGAAGTGGGACTGCTACTGTTTAATGTATTTGTGAGTGACATTGCAGAAGGACTGAATGGAAAAGTCTGCCTTTTATCAGATGACATGAAAATTTGCAACAGAGTGGACAGTTCTGAGGGAGTGGACAACATGAGGAAAGATCTAAAAACATCAAATCTTAACTACCAAGTCTAATGCTTGCTAGTTAAGATTTGATGTGAAGAAGTGCAGAGTCATGCACGGGATGCAGTAATCCAAAGGAATCGTATGCGATAGAGGGAGAGAGGTTGGTGGGCATGGACCAGGAAGGGACCTTGGAATGCTAGTGTCTGAGGATCTCAAGGTTACAAAACAATGCGACAAGGTAGTAGCCAAAGTCAGAAGGATGCTGGGCTGCATACAGAGAGGAATAACCAGCAGAAAGGAGGAGGTATTAATGCTCCTGTACAAGTCATTGGTGAGGCCTCACTTGAAGTATTGTGTTCAGTTTTGGGGACCATATCTCACAAAGGATATAAAAAGACTTGAAATGGTTCATACAAAGGCAACCAAAATGATTTATTTATTTATTTTTCTTATATACCGCGCTATTCGACATCAGTGCGGTTTACATGGAACATAGAGGTTTTTACGGTGCAGATTTGGATCCTGCGCCAGAAGATGTATGAGAAGAGACTTGAATACCCAAATATGTATACCCTAGAGGAGAGGAAGGACAGGGGAGATATAATACAGACCTTTAAATACTTAAAGAGCATCAATGAACAAACAAACCTTTCCAAAGAAGGGGAAGCTGTAAAACTAGAGGGCAGACGATGAAGCTGCAAGGCAGTAAACTTAAAAGCAACATCAGGAAATACTTTTTCACTGAAAGGATGATGAATGCATGGAATGCCCTCCGGATGGAGGTGGTGGGGGCAAATACAGTGATGGAATCCAAAATGGCATGGGACAGACACAGTGGATCCTTTATAGCAAGAGGATGAAATCAAAGCAAACTTAAATATCTTTTAATGGAGGGTGGCTGACCTGCACGGAGCAGCAGGTACAACCCTAAACACAGGCATAGAGGGGTGATCTGCACGGAGCTGCAACTACAACTACTCTAGCCACCTTACTGGGCAGACTAGATGGACCCTACTGGTCTTTATCTGCCATCACATACTACAATATATTACTATGTGTAGCCCAGTCTTTTGTGACAATCCTCAGCCAGAATCAACAGACTCTGACTCCCTCTTGAATGTGTCCAAGACTCGAAAGTGCCAAGGACAGATTTGTGTGATGGTAAGATTCCTCTTTTGTGTTTCATTCTGGGGGCTATGAACACAGGTTCTGCAGCATCTCTGGCCAATTATAGTGTATGAAGAAACTGATGTGACATTGATTTGGTCTGCTCATTTATTAAGATCACTTTGCCTGCTGTTTACTTCCTGGATAATTCCCCTGCTACTGTTGTGATGAAAATGCTTTAGTATGATAGTATAGGCCTCTATGACACTCCGTATTAACTAGGGAGCCTTGCAGGTACAGTTCACTTCTTTCTATCTGTAATAGCTCATCTGAGCTCAAATAAAACCCAAATTGTCTCATTAATGCGATTCACTTACATTTCAGATTTATCATAGCATATTGACTTTTATAACCAATTTGGGCTTGAAATCTATTCGAGGGCACTAACAACAACTGCAATTGATTTAGAAAATGCAATTATCCTTCCTGCTAATAAAAGGTTCAAATTCATTTTACATTTATACTGTGTATATAGAAAATCCTGAGGGTTTGAGGGGTAGCAGCACTGCCGTTTAATCTGATTATCATTCGTTTTAATGCTATCAAGTAAGGGCCAGCCCTGTGGTTGATACATGAGGGATCTTAATATGTACACCTTAGAGACTTAAGGATCTTAACCCTTTGAAGGCCTATTTTAAATTTTTAATCCACATTCTGCAGCCGGGTTAATTTTTGCATATTTCAGGAAAATTGTTCCCGTCTTATTCAATATGTTCTAATAGTGATTTTCCTTCTGCTATGGTCATGTATTATATACCATTTGATAGGGATATTTAGTCAGAATTTTGGATCCCGAGAGTTTTGGGCTCGGCCTGGAAAGGGTTAATATGTACACCTTAGAGGAAAGGTGGGATAGAGGTGATATGATTAAGTCGTTTAAATACCAGTTTGTTTTCAACTGCTTGGATGAACCTGAGATGCTGAGGGGATCTCAGTTATTGCACTTATGAGTTGAATTTATTTTAATCGACCTATTTGGCTTTGATGGGAGTAAAGATCTCTGGGTCAGCCTGGAAGCACAAAGGAGCAAAAGAAGCTTCTGGGTTGACAAAAATAATATAGGATAGTATGACTGAGACATGTGTTGATGACATTCAGATTCTCACCAGCACAAACCCTTTGTTTCCCGATATCACTTCTCTTAACTCCTGTCTGGACTCAGCCATTGTTTGGCTCCGGGGTCACCAGCTGAAGTTGAACCCAAATTGGAGGCCATATGGTTCTCATGAAGAAGCATTCAGTCCATCTTAAATCCCAGGATCCATAATTTCTCATTATCTATTAAGGATTCAGTTACCCTTCTGGGAGCACAGGTGTACCGCTGGCTCATTTCTGATAAAGAAATATCTTCTTCGGTCTATTCCTCATTCTTTTGTTTAAAGAAGATTTGCACGCTGAGATTCGTGTTAGACAACAAAGACCTTCAGGCCCTTCTTCGCTTTTTAATTTGAAATCATCCTGGTTACTAAAGTACCCTCCTCTCTGGTACATGTGTGACCTCGATCGAAAGGTTTCCAACCATTCAGAACACTGCAAATAAAGATTTTTTTCCAGGGTGACTAAATAAATATGACTATGCTACTTCTTTACTCTATGAGCAATGCTGGTTGCCTATTATTTTCAAAATTCAATATAAGATTCTGCTGTTTGACCCATCAAGTCTTCTGTACAGGTTTACCTCTCTTAATTTCACACATTTCTTTCTTCACGCCTCATCCGATCTACTCTCAAGCCTTTCAATTATGCTAGCCTTCTTTTACTAAGATTTGGTTCAAGATCACACAATGATGCTTTTTTACTTATCTTGCTCCTCTGCTTTGCAATAGGTTATCAAGAAGAGAGCCTGCTTCCCCTATATTGCTTCCTTTTTGCATTTCCCCAATGTATTTTGGCTAGCTTGCTCTATTGTTCCTGTTGTCAGGCAAGGCTCTGTGCACCTACTGCTATCCCTGCTTGTGAATGACGCCCTCTCGTAGCTATTGTTAGAGTAATTTGCATGTGAATTCTCATTCACCTTTTCAATTGGAGTCTGACATTTTCATGGAACAGAAACATTGTTGCTAATTTCATCTGTGTGTCTCTGATCAAGAAAAGTCCTATATGCTTGTATTATTAGCTATTTTGGCAGTTCTTGATACAGTCAGCCATACGATAATGCTGAAGTGCGTAGCAGAAGTAGGTATATGTGAAACGGTCTATACTTAGTTTAAATCTTTCCTGAGTAATTAATTGGATGGCACAGGCAAGGCCTTGGAATTGGTTACAGGTTATGTACTGATGATATTCAATTTTTCGTACCAATAGAGATGTTGTATATTTTGCCTTAGACTATGTAGCTCTTTGTATAAGCTAGCTCTCAATATTCAGAAAACCAAGACCATGTTTGCAGGTTGGACTGTTCCCCCCAGCCTTGCCATCTAATCTTAAAATGAACGAGGTGATTCCACTATCTTTATAACTGAGAAACCTTGGGGTAATCATGGATCCCCAATAAAGTATACATCCTCCAATTCAGGCAGTGGTGAAAAACACATTTTATAAACTTTGTCTAATTAAAGCGTTTTTTTGTTAGATGAAAACTTTCAAATTGTACTACAATGGCTAGTAATTTCCCAGTTAGATACTGTAATGATCTGTATTTGGGATTACCACAAATAAATATAGATGTTATAGGGCATAGACAGTACAAAATACAGCCGCACGAATTTTAACTGGTATTTATCGCTTTGAACATATATCTCCTATTCTCAGTGGTTTACACTAGTCCCCTGTTAGGTGGATGACTTTATTTAAAATCCTGATGTTAATATTTAAAGCTCTGAGTCAGGAAGCTCCTATTCATATTTTCTCATTATTAAAGTTGTACCAGTCTCCATGATTATTTCATTTCCAGGGCACTCAATTGCTCGTTGTCCCTATGATTTAACATGTACATGTCACAGAGATCCACAATGATATGTTTACTGTTGCAAGTCCAAGGCACTTAGAAGGATTCTGTAAGAAATTAAAGGCTCTTTTCCGACAGGCATTCCAAAATGTGCTTTAAAATGACACGTACCAGGACTAGATCTTAGGCTGATGTAAGATCAAGGCGGATCATTATTAATTTTTTTTTTATTTTATATTTATAACATTATACAAAATTTATCAAGAAATACATCTTGAAAAAGAACTAGAGCGGGAAAAAAGAAAATACATCAAGAATCAATTAAGTCCCTTACATTAGAATATAGGTAAATTAATATAAACATTCCCTGCTCACCCTAGCCCACAATGTTGGGGGATACCTAGAAAGAAATAAACAACATCCGTCAAAATCCGAAGGAAAAAAAGAGAGTGTGCATAAACAGTCAAATCCTAATCATGCTCATCCTAAACAGAAGGAGGGACCGTTCCAACCTCAGGATGTCGGGCATTAATGAAGTCCAGCAGTTGGGTGGGCTCATAAAAAATATAGGAATGTGACTGGTATTTAATCAGACACTTACAAGGACATTTAAAAAAAAAAGAGCCCACCCAACTGCTGAACCCCAGGTCTTAATAAAAGGAAATCCCGCCGCCTCTTCTGAGTCTCCCTAGATAAATCAGGAAACATGGAAACCTTTAAACAGCATATGACGTTTTTTAAAGAACATCCTCATAAGCCATTCTTTATCAGACAACAAGGCTAAAGTAATCAATAAAGGAGATGGGACTAACTGTTGTTCCTGAGAAGATTCCAGCATTTCGGTTACATTTAAAACATCGGCACTAACCACCCCTGGAACCACCCTTCCTCCCACTATCCTTTTCCCAGTAGGAAGATAATACACTTTAACAATGGGGGGATGAGACTCAGGAGGGATTCTCAACTAAATAGGAACGGAACATATCCCTAGGAGAAACCAATGCTACTTTAGGAAAATTAATCATACGGATATTCACAGCTCGAATCATATTCTCCAACATCTCCAACTTAAACCGCGTTGGAGAAACATTCTTCCTAAGGCACTCCATGTCTCTCTCCAGAATCACATTATTTGCCCGAAAATCTGAAATCTCAGTCCGAAGCAAAGAAATGTTTTCAACATTTTCCTGAATACTATCAGTATTAGTAGAAACATGAGTCACCAAACTATTAATCTTTGGAACCAATTCCTCTCGAAGTTGCATAATCGTAGCCCAAATACTCTTCAAGGTCACCACTTCTGGGACTCCCCTCGCCGAAGCAGGAACAGGAACAGAAACAGACTCTTCAGCTACCAAGTTCTGCAATACACCCGATGCTGAGTCAGGAACCAACTGGCTAGGCACTAGGCCCACACCTCCTTCTGCGAGTCTCACCCCTGACTCCCCACTCGAATGCAAATCTGGGGGAGCCAGACGGTCCTGGTAACAGACGCTGACCACACTCCGCTCCATGATGTCACCCAGCAGATCAGCTCCCTCTTCTGGGTTACTCACGGCGCCAGTATCTGACCGAGGAACCTTGGAGACTCGGATTAAGCCAGGGGAGAAAGAATCACCACCCGAGGCGGACAGCGAGGACTCCACCTCCAACCGCCGCTCAGCCGAGCCATTCTCCCCAACTGCCAGCGACTGCCGGGGCACAGGTGAAACAAAAACATCCATCGGTCCCGTAACCATCAAAGGTAATGGTGTAGAAGCCAGAGGTGCCGTTGATGGCTGTTTGGCACCCCTAGGCTTGCGCTTCTTCCCCATATAGAACGCTGTGCCACTCAGCACACCTCTTCAAAGCGCCATCTTGGATTCACCCCCAAGGCGGATCATTATTAAGTCCATGTTATATCTCAGGGCTGGCTCTTAAGCTGATGGATAATCAAGAATAATTGTTGAAGTGAAGGCTGTGCTTAGAGACGGAACCGAGAGTCCCCAACAAAGACAATGAAAGGTCAAGCCTTGGTACTCACCCCCTGAGAGCCCCAGGCAGAGGATCTGTGCTGGACTCAGCTCTACTCCCCTGAAAGCTGTTTCAGTGGCTGGCTGTGCAACACTGCGTGTGAGGTGGCTGGCAGGCAGATCTCGGAGAGTCTATTATAATCTTCAGGAGAGAGTAGGTGGGACAGAAAAGGAGGGAGGGGGTGCTGAGGATGTGTGAGTGTGCTGTACTCTTCCAGATCCTTCCAAATCATTCCAATTTATGGCTTCTCAACAGGCCCTTATCATGATAAGGGCGTGGAACTGAGCCAGTTTTCCTTCCGCCTATGACTATCAAAAAGACTGCAGTCTAGTAGAGCCTCCCATATTGCTCTCAAGACAGAGAGAGAGTCACCTTGTTTGTATTCATGGAGTCATGGAGTCATTCACAATCCTCAGATTTTCTACAGAGAGGAGAAAATCCATCCACCATCTGCTCGAGACAAAGAAATACTGAAGGGACCTCTTTGTTGGCTGAGGTGACTAGAGGCATGAGAGTGATGTCATTGAAACCTGGGCTTTTCATTGATTCTTTGTCTCCACCAATCTGCTGGTAGGGGAACACAACTCACTTGTCTGGACTGGTCTAGCAGTAGGATATGGAACAGCAATTACTAGAGCTGAGCAGTGAAAAAGCCTTGTAACTCCTATTGGGTTATAGGTAGTCTTGTCCCATGTGTCTACTTATCTCCTCTTGCCTGGGCTAATTGGGATACTCACTGTGGGATCCCTGCAGGGGAACAGCAGACCTAATTGGACAGAGTCACAGACACTACTTTTGCCTTTTTTCCTCTCCCTATGTCTAACTGAACCACTGGTCAACATTGAAATCGTTACTGACTTTAAAAGGCCGTAATCTGCAGTATCTTGGTGAGCTAAACATGAATATAACATTAAAAAAATTTATTGGCTCTCGTTTTGAAGATATTGCAGAGTATATCTGCAGTGTAAATAGCTTATGTATATAGTTAACCCTGTTATCCAAGTTTGTACTCCTTTTCGATGTAAAACCTGACAGCTTGTTGTATGGTCGTTATGTTATGATGTAAACCGCGCTGATTCTAAATAGCGCGGTATATAAGAAACTGTAATAAATAATAAATAAATTGCATGTAGTTAATTTTTGCATCAAACAAAACAAATCCACGGGTTTATCGGAGTAAATATCCAAAAAATACAAAAATTACCCCATTCATTCACCAATATCAAAAATACAAAAACTTTCTTAGGAACAGGTCTCAGACTTCAGTGAAGTGGGGAGAACCCAGGAGGTATACCTCTGCTGTGGTCAACATGCCCCGTATCTTGCATCAAGGACATTGTGTTCCCTGTCTTTTTCTGCTAAATTGCTCATGGAAATATATCATATCCAACGAATGTTCCTTCAAACACAACCGAATAGCAAACACTCTCTCCAACAGTCCAATCAAAACAATCCTTATCTTCTAAACAGTTTCACATATACATATTTGCGGTCTGTTGTACTCTTCAAGCTGTGTTGTGTTAACAATGATGACACTTAGCACAAAACCAGACTTATCTGTAATCCCAACGCCAATCAGGCGCGCTCGTGCGTTTCACTGCTTGAGCAGTTTCATCGGGGGATCCAACTGAAATGTTGTGCCAGATAAAGATATAGCCATGTAGCCTCATAAATTCTTTTTCTCATGTGCGGCTGCTATACTCCAAACTCTAGAACCAAACACATTGCATAAAATTAGTATTTTCAATAAATGTGGAAAGATTACATCGCTGAAAGAACCCATTCCTACCAGTCTTCTCGCTTCAACACCATTCTCTGTCTGAAAAAACGCCACGCATGCGTAAACTCCGAGTAGCAGCTGTGTTTTATACTGCCCATATGCCCCATGGACTCAGCCAATCAATGGAACACAGCATCCAATGAAGTTCTTCTACTAGAAAAATACATCAATGTTTTAAGTCTCATTGAGGGTTAATGTGCCCCACACCACAAAACTCTGAAAATATCCGGCATTCGTATGCATAGTTTTCTTGAGTGCTATTAATGCTTTGCAGCTTTCATTTTTACTGCAGTGAAAATCCAAATTCATGTGCAAACTCCCCAGTCAATCTGAGCATTTAAACCCCCCGGGATCACTGTATCAAGAGTGTATATCCAACGCTGTTCAATGTATAGCAAGTTTTGTTCTCTTGTTTTTTTAGCAAAACCTGCCAATACGTGGTCTATACAAAAGACCTGTAGCTGCTCAAAACAGTGAAAGTGATCTAAACAATGTGACACTATCGGTGCTTCCCTCTTCTGGCAGCGTAATTTGCTGCGATGCTCATTAATGCGAACTCTCAAAGGACGAATAGTCTTGCCAATATAAAGCAAAGAACAAGGGCAGCGAAGAGCATAAACTACATAACTTGAACCAGAAGTAGTGGAGGTTTTTAACTTGTATACAGTATCATGATAAGTGAACTCAGATAATTCTAATGTTACTGCACAAATGTTGCAATCACCACATTTAACATGCCCCTTTTGAACGGGGGGCTCCATTAAAGAAATTGGCCTCAACACTGTAGGACTAAGCGATTCTTTGAGATTTTTATGCTGCTGCCACACGCAGCGAACTGTTTTGTCCTCCAAGCCAGGAATACCTCGCAGTATGTTGGAATGGCGCTTAAAGATTTTTTGCAAATGACCACTAAAAACTGAATATTTAGTGATCAAATTTACTTGAGAGTCAGTCGGATTACGTCTATCACCCCTACTGGATAATAGACTCTCTCTGTGATTAAAACGAGCCTGAGTATAAGCTGCTTTAATCACGTGGGCTGGATATCCTCTATTTGCAAAATTACTCATTAAACGTTTGGCTTGGTGCTTAAAATCTTGCTCTGCAGAACAATTCCGCCGATACCGAGGAATTGCGATAGCGGCAAACTATTTTTTAACTGGGTAGGTTGTGCACTTCGATAATGCAACAAAGCATTCCTATCCACTGGTTTCCGAAATATAGAGGTGCTCCATTGACCCTTCCCTTTCATGATCTTTACATCAAAAGAAGGAATAGTATAGTTATCATACAAAGATGTAAACTGAATATGTGGATCCTGTTGGTTCAACCAATGAAAAAACATGATTAGAAGACTCTCTTGACCTGTCCAGATCATAAAGACATCGTCAATGTATCTCCCCCAAAAAGAAATATGTTGTTTAAAGGGGGAAGAATCTAGCCAGAGGCGCTCAAACTCAGCCATGTAGAGATTGGCTAGAGAAGGGGCGCACGTAGCGCCCATCGCTATGCCCGAGACTTGATGGTATAAAATATACTCAAATAGAAAAAAATTCTGGAATAACACCAAATCAAGTAGTTTGGACAAAAAACCCAAGTGAGAATCAGACAAATCTCCCCTAGCTTGCAAAGCTGCAAATGCACAAGAATGGGCTGCTGACTGCGGGATACTAGTATATAAAGAGGTGACATCAAGAGTCACCAAGATTACTTCAGTATTTCCCGCCAGTGTGGAATGCTGCTCCAATAATTGCAAGAAATGAGTGGTGTCACGAATATAGGAGGGGATGGCCAAAAGCAATGGTCTCAAAAAAGAATCGAGATATGTAGATAAAGGCTCTAAAACTGTGCCCCTTGTTGACACGATTGGACGCCCTGGAGGATTGTCCAGCCTTTTATGAATCTTTGGTACCAAATAAAAATTTGGCCGACACTGGACTTATGACATTTAAATAATGCCACTCTTTCTTCGATATTATTTTCTCCTGTAAAGCTGTTGCAGTTAATGTAGAAATTGTCCCCTGTAATGCTTTAGTGGGATCTTCCTCTAAAATCTTATACGTATCCTGCACAGAGAGTTGCCGATGTGCTTCCAATATGTATTGTTCCCGATTTTGAACTACTATTGCACCACTACTATTGTACCACTACTATTGCAGAGTTTTGTGGTGTGGGGCACATTAACCCTCAATGAGAGTTAAGACATTGATGTATTTTTCTAGTAGAAGAACTTCATTGGATGCTGTGTTCCATTGATTGGCTGAGTCCATGGGGCATATGGGCAGTATTATAAAACACAGCTGCTACTCGGAGTTTACGCATGCGCGGTGTTTTTTAAGACAGAGAATGGTGTTGAAGCGAGAAGACTGGTAGGAATGGGTTCTTTCAGCGATGTAATCTTTCCACATTTATTGAAAATACTAATTTTATGCAGTGTGTTTGGTTCTAGAGTTTGGAGTATAGCAGCCGCACATGAGAAAAAGAATTTATGAGGCTACATGGCTATATCTTTATCTGGCACAACATTTCAGTTGGATCCCCCGATGAAACTGCTCAAGCAGTGAAATGCACGAGCGTGCCTGATTGGCGTTGGGATTACAGGTAAGTCTGGTTTTGTGCTAAGTGTCATCATTGTTAACACAACACAGCTTGAAGAGTACAACAGACTGCAAATATGTATATGTGAAACTGTTTAGAAGATAAGGACTGTTTTGATTGGACTGTTGGAGAGAGTGTTTGCTGTTTGGTTGTGTTTGAAGGAACATTCGTTGGATATGATATATTTCCATGAGCAATTTAGCAGAAAAAGACAGGGAACACAAGGTCCTTGATGCAAAATACGGGGCATGTTGACCACAGCAGAGGTATACCTCCTGGGTTCTCCCCACTTCACTGAAGTCTGAGACCTGTTCATAAGAAAGTTTTTGTATTTTTGATATTGGTGAATGAATGGGGTAATTTTTGTATTTTTTGTAGTTAATTTTTGACATTTCACCGTGTAAATTTATCCATTAGGACATCAACAACATCCCAAATAAGCCTTGAATGATGTAATATTGCATCACATTGCATTATACTAGCATGCACACATCATCCAGAGTTGATTGTATCATTTTCTGATGCAATGCAATACTACTGCCAGACGGCTGCTGAAGCCATCTGACTTCAGCAGTGTACTATACGCAGTCGGAAAGGTTGAGCATTTAAAATATTTCAGACTGTGTGCGAGACAGTTTAAGCTACTGTTACATGTAACTTTTATTAATCATATAATTTTAGCCATTTAGGTACAATACAGGACAGTAATGCCGCAAAAGTGCGTTAATACCGTTGACAATTTCTGCTACATTTGTGGGGAAGTGACATTTGCCAACCAGAAGAAAAGTATCACTTCTCAACTGAAGAAGACATTTCATCTTTACTTCGGATGCGAGATTGGTGACCAAGACAAGCCTTGGGCCCCGCATATATGCTGCGCTACATGTACAACACAGCTTTCACAGTGGGTTGAATTGCAAAAGACCATCAATGCCGTTTGCAGTCCCCATGGTGTGGAGAGAGCCAAGCAACCACATAAATGACTGTTACTTCTGCTTGGTTCCTCCTCTTTCCAGCGGAATAACGAAGCAAAAGAAGTCGAGCATAGTCTACCCAAACATTCTGTCTGCATTGAGACCAGTTCCACATGGTGACAGACTTCCTATTCCAGAACCTTCATCAGAATATTCTCTTGATTCATCTGATGAGGACAAGAGTGAGCCGACCTGTTCTTCTCCTGGTCCGTCAGCATGCAGTGACCCAGATTTTCACTGGGATGCATTATCAACTCCACACAGAATAACACAGGAAGAACTAAATGACCTGGTTCATGATTTGGACTTATCCAAGAACAAGGCAGAATTGCTAGGATCAAGACTCCAACAATGGTATCTTCTAGAAGAAGATGTCAACATTACTTCATATCGAAAGCGCCACCAGCAGTTGGAGCCTTTCTTCAGAAAGGAAAGTAATTTGGTATTCTGTTCCGATATTGAAAGCCTCATGAATGCCTTAAAAATCACTCATGACCCACAAGACTGGAGACTATTTATAGACTCTTCGAAACTGAGTCTGAAGGCTGTGCTTTTGAAGAATGGAAACCGTCTTCCATCTGTTCCAGTAGCGCATGCCGTCCACATGAAAGAGACATACGATAACTTAAAGCATCTACTCACTTCCATTAACTATAACAAGTACAGCTGGCACCTCTGTGGTGACTTAAAGGTAGTTGCCCCTTTAATGGGACTGCAGCAGAGATATATAAAATACATGTGTTTCTTATTGAGTGGGATAGCCGAGCAAGGGATTGGCACTACTTGTGGAAGGAATGGAATCACAGACAAAATGTAACAGTTGGAGAGAAGAATATCCAGCACTCAGCTCTGTTTGAGGCTCACAAAATCCTGTTACCACCCCTTCACATCAAACTAGGTTTGATGAAAACTTCGTGAAAGCCATGGACCGCACTTCGCCAGCTTTCCGATACCTGCATGAAAAATTCCCTCGACTCGGCGAAACAAAGATTAAAGAGGGAGTTTTTGGGGGTCCTCAGATTCAAGAGCTCTTCAAAGATGACCAGTTCAACAACTTGCTGCAGGGTGATGCGAAACAAGCATGGAATGCTTTTCGCCTAGTGTCAACAAACTTTCTCGGGAATGTTAGGGCAGAAAACTACAAGGAACTAGTAGAAGACAAACTTGGCTGCAATATGTCTCTAAAGATCCATTTCCTTGATTCCCATCCCGATTTCTTTCCTGACAACTGTGGTATGGTTAGTGATGAACAAGGCGAACGTTTTCACCAGGATATCGCAACGATGGAGCAAAGATACCAGGGAAAATGGTCCACTACAATGCTTGCTGACTACTGCTGGACACTCCACAGAGAAGCTCTTGAACAGCTGTACAAGAGACAAGTGAAAAAATCTAAGAAGTAGTCTATGACTTGGTTTTTACAGGTATTAACTGAAGGCCTATTATATTTACTATTGACATGCATTTCATGATGTAAACATTAATTCTTGTAGATTACAAAAAAAACTAGAGCCAACTTTGCAATTTTACTGTCATATTCGTGTTCAGCATATAAAAATTGATAAGAAATGACTATTTTTATTTCAGGAACATCACTTTTGTAAAAATTTGTTGACCAGTGAACTCAAAAGCCCTGTCAAATTTGAAACTGGTCCTTTCCAGCTTTTTGATTGGTCAAATCCCCTCTGTATTCCCATTGGCTCTTAAAGACATTTATTTATTTATTTATTTAACAGTATTTCTAAACCGCCTTATCTTAATAATCAAGGTGGTATCACAGCAAGCAATCAGGTAAAGTGTGTGTGTGTTGTACATGCAGTGAGGATAAAACTTAGTTGTGTGAGGGATGTGTTGGGTGCTTGATTTGTTTGAGCTATATACAGGGTGGGCTATTTACAGTGGTGCTAGAATCATATTTTATATATATTCAGTTGTTTGGGAGGATTGGAGTGCTGTTATCCATTCTCTTAGGTTATGTGATGTGACCATAGTGCTCTATGAACAGCATGGTTTTCAGTTGTTTTCTGAAGTCTTTGAGGTCTGGAGTTGCCCTTAGATCGTCCGGTAGATTGTTCCATATTGTTGGAGCAGCCATGGAGAGAGCTCTGTCTGTTGTGTCCTTGCGTGTGTGCTTGTACTCATTTGGGGTGCTGACTCGGTTGCGTGTTTGACTTCTTCTGGGACGTGCGCTGGTTTCCGGTTGTATGAGCAGGTGGAGGCTGTTGGCTGATGTGTGTTCTTTTATCTTAAATAGGTTTATGATAGTCTTGTATCTGATGCGAGCAATGATTGGGAGCCAGTGTAAGTCCTTTAGTGTAGGTGTGATGTGCTCCTGCCTTGCGGCTCCGGATATGATTCGAGCTGCAGTGTTTTGTGCCAGCTGTAGTGGTTTGAGAGCTTGTTTTGGTAGTCCGAGGTATATCGGATTGCAGAAGTCCAGTATTGGGGTTATCAGTGCTTGACAGACTGTACGGAAGTGTTCTGGAGCGAGGAGTGGTTTCAGTCTCCTGATGATTCGCATCCTGTAATATGCTTTTTGGATTGTTTTGTCTATGTGTGGTTTGAGGTTGAGTTTACTGTCCAGAGTAACCCCAAGGTATCTCACCTCCGATCTTATCGGTATCGTGGTGCTTTGTATCTTTATGTTTGGTGGGTGTGTGAAGCTTTGGTTTCGAGTGATGATTAAAGCTTCAGTCTTGTTGTAGTTTATAGCTAGATTGTTGTTTTGGCACCACTTCGCCATTTGGGTAAGGCAGTCTGCTATCTTAGAGAAGTCCGGGTTTTCGATTGATATCGGGGAGTATACCATTATATCGTCTGCGTATATTGTGTATTGGATGTTGTTCTCTTTCATAATGTTGCATATTGGTTGGATGTAGATGTTAAAAAGGAGTGCTGAGAGTGCGGATCCTTGTGGTACTCCTTGTTGGACGTTTATGGGCCGGGAGGTGTCCTGTCCCACCTTGACCTGTAGCTGTCTTTCTGTTAGGTACGAGTGGAACCATTTTAGAGTGGTACCGTGTATACCAGTGTTCTTCAGTCTCTCCAGGAGTATATTGTGATCAACTGTGTCGAACGCTGAGGAGATGTCGATGAAGATCATTATAATTCCATTCCTGATGTCGTCAATTATTCTTATGATGCTGTCGAAGAGGTAGATCAGGAGAGTTTCGACTCCATGGTTGGGACGAAATCCGTGTTGGTTGTCGTCGAGAGTTCCGTGTTCGTCAATGTGTTCCTGAAGTTGTAGTTGAACCGTCTTTTCGATTATTTTTGCGAGGAAGGGTATGCTGGAGATTGGTCGGTATGCTGCTGGGTCCTTTTTGTCGAGAGAAGTTTTCTTTGTGATTGGTCTTACTGAGGCAAGCTTTAATTGCTGTGGCATGAGTCCTTGAGTGAGTGAGTTGTGTACCATTTTATGAATGTTTGGTATGAGGCTTGCTTTGGTGGCTTTGACCCATGACACTGGGCAAGGGTCTGTAGGAGCAGTGCTTGTGTTGATTGTGGAGATGATGTCTGATATCTGCTCTTTTGAGGGTGAGTGGAATGTGCCCCAGGTTTTGGGGTGGACGTTTGTTCTGTTGGTTCTACTGGGTGTTGAGCGCTCTGTGGAGTGAAATTTGTCTTTGATGTGGTCGGCGAATATCTGTGGATCCACTTGTATTTCTCTTTCTGCTGCTTGCTCTTTTGTCAGGGTTTTTACTATTTCGAAAAGTTCTCTGGGTTTGTTGATGGAAGAATTTATCAGGTTTGTGTGGAATTCTCTCTTTGATTGGTTGATGTGTTCATTGTATTGTTTTTGCTTTGTTAGGTAAAGATGTTGGTCGGAAGTAGTTTTTTTTCTCCATCTCCGTTCAATTTTCCTGAGCTCCCTCTTTTCCTGTCGTATTTTTGCTGAGTACCATGGTTTGTTTTGTCTCTTGTTGTGGTGTTGTTTCTTGGTCCTGTCAACGGATGGTTTGGCGGCGTTAGCTAGGACATTGTTCCAGTTGGAAACTTGTTCCTCCAGGTCCTCTGAGTCAATGTTCAAGTGTTGTATTGTGTCCTGGATGAATTCGTCCTTGTCAAAGGACTTGAATCGTCTTTGTGTGTGTGGGAAGTTCGCTCTTTCGCTTGTCCAGTCTTCTTGTGATTGCAGATTTGTCTCGATTAAGTAATGGTCAGACCATGGTACTGGGGTGATGGTGGGTGTAGAGATTAGGTCTCTTGAAGTTAGGTAGTTTGATGCGAAGATGAGGTCTGGGGATGATCCTAGTCTGTGTGTTGGTGCATTGACTATCTGTGTGAATTGAAGTGATGACATTGCCTGAAGGAAGGCCTCTGCATCTTTTGTATTGGCGGACTTGAGGTTGAAGTCTCTGATTAGTAGTGCTGGTTTGTTGTTTGACGTTATGGCACAGGCTTCTTCGAGTATGAAGGCTAGTTCGTCGGGTGGAGCACGGGGTGCTCTGTAGGTTAGGCAGATTGCAATATTCTTGTTCTTGATGCTAATTGTGTTACACTGCTTTGTATCTGTGAGATTCAGTGTCTTGAACTTGAGTTCTGTTTTTGCTATTATTAGGACTCCTCCTCCACGCTTGTGGATGCGTGGGCAGTTGTATGCTGAGTAGTTGTTCGGTACTAGTTGGTTGAGTAGTACACTGTCGGTAGGGTTGAGCCATGTCTCTGTGATGCATATTATGTCTGGCTGTCGCTCTTCAATGTGGTCTACCAGAGTGTGTATCTTGTTGCAGATGGATCTGGCGTTTATGAGCTCAATTGATGTTTTCTTTGTGGAAGAGGTTGTTGCGACGTGTGCTTCCTTAGGGCCGGTGTTGGGGTTTGATTTGTGTCTGTTTTGTCTCTTTGTTTGGGAGGTTGCGAGTGTCTCTTTGTGTGTGTGTTGTGGACCGAGATATGGCAGTGCAGTTGGTGGGTACCATGGTGTGTTTGTTTGGGGGTAGTGGGGGTGTGTAGTTGGTGGGAGGAGTTGTGTGACTAGTAGGTATAGTGGGAGGAAGTATGTGGTGTGCATGTTGATAGCTTGTGATGCTCTGATAGGGCGACGCCTGTGTCCTTAGGTTTTCGTCTGTTGTTTGCTTTTTTTGAGGAGAGCTGTACTTGTTGCAGGGGCTTGTCCTGGGGATGTGAAGTTGTATCTGTTGCGGTGCGGGAGCCTGTCCCGTGGAGGGAGCCTGTCCCTTGGATGTGAAGCTGTATCTGTTGCGGTGCGGGAGCCTGTCCCGTGGAGGGAGCCTGTCCCTTGGATGTGGAGCTGGATCTGATGCGGTGCGGGAGCCTGTCCCGTGGAGGGAGCCTGTCCCGTGGATGTGGAGCTGGATCTGTGGCGGACGCCTTGGTGCGGGAGCCTGTCCCGTGGAGGGAGCCTGTCCCGTGTGTGTGGAGCTGGATCTGTGTTGGTCGCCTTGGTGCGGGGGCCTGTCCCGTGGATGTGGAGCTGGGTCTGTCGCGGTGCGGGAGCCTGTCCCGTGGAGGGAGCCTGTCCCGTGGATGTGGAGCTGGATCTGTGGCGGTCGTCTTGGTGCGGGGGCCTGTCCCGTGGATGTGACGCTGGATCTGTCGCGGTGCGGGAGCCTGTCCCGTGGAGGGAGCCTGTCCCGTGGAGGTGGAGCCGGATCTGTGGTGGTCGCCCTGTTGCGGGGGTCTGTCCCGTGGATGTGGAGCTGGGTTTGTCGCGGTGCGGGAGCCTGTCCCGTGGATGGAGCCTGTTTCTTGTGTGTGCAGCTGGATCTGTTGATGAACTCTTGGTCTGACCCACTATGGTACATCCCAAGTCCCTATGTTCTTATCTAGCTAAAGATGACATTGCTCTAACATAGCATCAGTACTGGCATATCTCTGGGTTTAAGGTATCAATCTGGACAAACATGGTAATACCAAATATGGCCTATAAACGATGGTAGTTAACAACATTGGCATATCCCTGGGTTTACAGTATCGATCTGGACAAACATGGTAATACCTAATATGGCCTGTAAACGCTGGAAGCTAACAACAGTATCCAGAGGGAACTAGTCACTAGAGTGCCCAACACTGATCTTGGATTCTAGTCCCAAACATGAATTTCTACCCTTTAAATTAGTATTTTTATGAGAGGCAGGAGGATAATCCTAGCTGTAGAGAGTGGTGCTGCTGCAATCAGATGATTTAAACAGAACTATACATTCAATTATTGTTAGGAGTGCAGTTAATTCATATAAGTAATGAAGCAGTGTTGATAGTTTAAAAATCACTCAAATGAGTGTGACTTACATGCCCCAGAGTTTCAGCTCTTTAGGCAGTTCGGCGTCTTCGGAGTTGGTATTCTGCGTTTCCACTGTGAGTTGGTGGATTGTCAGTTCCTTGATTGTACGCGAGCTCGACCCCGAGGGAGCTCAGCTGTACCAAGAGGGAGGTGTAGTCTCAGCGTCGTTTTTTCTGTTATGTTTCTGTGACGATCTTGGGGGTGCCTTTGCCTAAGGGCTGTGCCAAAGGGCCCTCTTGCGCGGCCCTCAGGCGCGGGCGCGCCTGTGGCGTTCTCCTTTTAAATGGAGAGCTGTGCCCCGATTGGGTAGAGATGCTCTGAGACACGCTGCTGGAGGGGTGGAGCCAAAAAGCAGCTTCCCCCGAAGAGCTCTTTTGTGTGCAGCAAGGTCTTTTGTAGCTGGCTTGCTCTTTTCTTGCCGCCGATCTTCTGGAGCAGGGCAGGCTCCCTTCGATGAGGCTTCGACTCGGGTAGATGGCTCAGCTCCTCCTGGAGCTAAGCAGAGCAAGAGAGGATGCTGTGCCTGTGGCTTCTCCTTTTAAATGGAGAGCTGTGCCCCGATTGGGTAGAGATGCTCTGAGACACGCTGCTGGAGGGGTGGAGCCAAAAAGCAGCTTCCCCCGAAGAGCTCTTTTGTGTGCAGCAAGGTCTTTTGTAGCTGGCTTGCTCTTTTCTTGCCGCCGATCTTCTGGAGCAGGGCAGGCTCCCTTCGATGAGGCTTCGACTCGGGTAGATGGCTCAGCTCCTCCTGGAGCTAAGCAGAGCAAGAGAGGATGCTGTGCCTGTGGCTTCTCCTTTTAAATGGAGAGCTGTGCCCCGATTGGGTAGAGATGCTCTGAGACACGCTGCTGGAGGGGTGGAGCCAAAAAGCAGCTTCCCCCGAAGAGCTCTTTTGT
Organism: Ichthyophis bannanicus; assembly: GCA_033557465.1. Taxonomy (NCBI): domain Eukaryota; kingdom Metazoa; phylum Chordata; class Amphibia; order Gymnophiona; family Ichthyophiidae; genus Ichthyophis; species Ichthyophis bannanicus. Next base: position 134,381,841 of record CM066044.1, read on the forward strand.
GTGCAGCAAGGTCTTTTGTAGCTGGCTTGCTCTTTTCTTGCCGCCGATCTTCTGGAGCAGGGCAGGCTCCCTTCGATGAGGCTTCGACTCGGGTAGATGGCTCAGCTCCTCCTGGAGCTAAGCAGAGCAAGACATGTGATAAAAGGCACAGTGCATTCCCATGAAGAGATGACAGGCTGAGGCAGCCATGTTGAGATGTTGATCAGCCCCGGCGGGATTAACAGAGCCGCGAGAAAGGAAACTCTCGCAGCTCTGAAAGAAGCCCGCGTTCGGGGATTGAACGCTAGCCTACGATGCAGGGAGGCTCTGCCGGGCAGGGTGGGGGCCCCGCGGCGGCACTCTTGATGCTGCCGCGGCAGAAGCAGCTGTTTTTTTTTTTTTTTTAAACTTGGGATGATGAAGAATGTTTTTTGCGTGGGGCCCCCTGAAACGCGGGGCCCTGTGCAAAAAACATTCTTGCTCAATGGACGGGCCGGCCCTGATTGCACAAAGTTCAAGGTAAGAAGGAACAACATACAGTATTCATTTACTCATTAATGATATTTATTTATTAATATTTACCTCATGCCTAATAAGATTTGTTGTGGTAGTCAGCAGCTGGACAGAGCGAGGCAACTAGTTAACACTCCTTTTTTTTGCAAAATAATGCAAACCAGTCTACTTTTAATTATTTACCAATCCAACTGACCTATTTGGACTTTCATAACTTCAGAGTGGAGGAGTAGCCTAGTGGTTAGAGCAATTGCGTAGTACCCAGAAGATCAAGGGTTTGATTCCCACTGGCATTCCTTGTGACCTTAGGCAAGTCACTTTACCCTCCATTACCTTGGAAGAACAGGCCTGGCAATCTACTTCCAGTGATACACTGCCAAGAAAACTCAGAGGCAGCTGGGTTACTAGGAGTCAGCACTGACTTGATGGCACTAAAATAAATAAAAAAGCTTTGGGTATGCCCTCAATGAAGTGATTAGTGACATGGAACTGACTGAAGCACAAGGTCATATGTCAGCCATGAAATTGGTTTTAATTGATCTAATAGTTTCCTAGGCAGAGTTTGGAAGGAGCTAGTGCTAAATAGGCGCTCTTTTTCTCCCCCTCTGAGAACATGACCCTTCCACCCCCTACACCCAAACTAAGCAGGCAAAAAGTAACTTAGAAGACATGATTCATATTTTCAGTCAAAGTACAAAAGAAACTAATAGAAACCCAGCAATATTGTTACACAAGTACTATGTAGGATGATTGTTTGCAATGCAGATAAGATACACATGAACTTGAAACTTAGCTTTCTCCGATACATCTCATTAGCTGACATTAGCTGGGTGTCATTCTCCTGGAAAACAATGACTTAATACATTTGTTTAACTCCCAGCAATTTCCTGCAGCCATGCTTTTGCGATTGTGAATGCTGCTATGTGAACTGCGGCTTAGTGGTTGCAATATAGATCTTTAAGACCCAAGCATTCAAGTTTAATTTTATAATTGCAGCTTATCGTGTGATGTGGATTAAGCCCGTTTCACTTGCTTGTTCTTACCTCTCTATTGGTTCCCTAATCTTTCCCTGTTTCCCAGCATGGTGCAGCATGATGGTAGATAAATACAGAGATTGTTCCATTATTTCTACCCTGGAGATGACTGAATTTGCTGTAACTCAATAGGATATGTGCCTTTAGCATTTATCTCTGTTTCCATGCTGATTTCCTATGTAGTACCTAAGAGAACAATTCTATTAGGGGGTGATGAAGCAGTGCGTTGATTGCAAAATATTTTTTTCATAAAATATATAAATACACCCCCACACGCTATTCCTGTCTCAGAGTAAGTTTAATATGCATTCTATAATCTTCTGAGTACTTCATCTTAAGTGACCATTTTTCGTTGTACTTTTCTGTGTTTAAAAGGAACTTTAAGATAGAACTTGCACAAAAGAAAAGATACCACAGAGAAGCAAATATTAAGCCCTTATGTCTTACCTGATTTCATGCAATTAAAGGAAATAACATTCAGAGAAAGCTCCCAGGAGCCTGCAATGTGCATATATGCTTTCATTAAATATCTCCATATTTGTAAGAGAGCATAGCAAAAATGGTTTCTGACAAGGTCACAAAACCAACTAAAACAATGTCACTGATGCATTCAGTTCACAGAATCTTTGGGAAATTGACCTTCTGAACCCTTGAAACACTTGAATCTTCTTCAGTGGCGATGTAGTGCAGTGCATGAAAACCATAATCTTAGAGCCTAGCCACTTTGCGATTCAATGCTTGGATAGTCTTGATGAGATTCTACAATATTGCATTTGATAATGTTCTTCAAGAAAAACCTTGAAGTTGCTAAGATAACATTAGCTAACCTAAGGTTTTCTCTTAGTGCTGCTTTTTAAAATGGAAAAACAATGCTAGTGAGCATCTGATTAAAGAGCGGCATAAAAGAGTAAGCTAGTGTTTTGAACAGCAGGCTGAGAACCAGCAAAGTAAAGGTTCAAATCCCATTTCTTGCACTGATGCTCCTTGTGACCTTGGCTATGTCACTTTGCTTTCCACTGCCAAGGTGATTTAGCATAAGTTCCATTATTGTCATGGGGAGCTATTTGCTAACTATGGTGATAATTTTATAACAGAGTACTTGTGGGAGATCTAGTGCAAGAGATAAGGTTGTTGGGGCCACTTGGCAATAGTGATCATAGCATGATCGCCTTTGATTTAATTAGTGGAGGAGGGATAGTAAGGAAATCCACAGTACTACCTTTTAACTTTCGAAAGGGAGACTATGATAAAATGAGGAAAACAGTTAAGAAAAACCTAAAAGGAGCAGTTGCAAAGGTTAAAGACGTACATCAGGCTTGGCTGTTGTTGAAAAATACTATCTTGGAAGCCCAGACCAGCTGTATTTCACGCTTTAAGAAAAGTGGAAGGAAGTCCAAAAAACTGCCAGCATGGTTTAAAGGTGAGGTCAGAGAGGCTGCTGTTGCCAAAAAAGCATCTTTCAGGAAATGGAAAAAAGAGCCAAACGACGAAACCTGGAAACAACACAAGCACTGGCAAGTCAAATGCAAGGCATTGATAAGGCAGGCAAAGGGAGAATTTGAGCAGAAGCTTGCTGCGGAAGCAAAAACGCGAAGTAAAGACCTTTTCAAGTACATTCGTAGCAAAAAACCTGTGAGAGAGTCAGTTGGTCCATTAGATGATAAAGGGGTTAAAGGAGCACTAAGAGGCGACAAGGCGATAGCGGAGAGACTGAATGAATTCTTTGCTTCAGTGTTTACTGAGGAAGATGTAGGGATGTTACCCATGACTGAAGTGGTATTTAAAGGTGCGGAAGAATTGAAGGAACTATCGATACATCGGGAAGATGTATTACAACTATTAGATAAACTGAAGAGTAGCAAATCACCTGGGCCAGATGGTATACATCCAAGGGTGTTGAAAGAACTGAAATATGAGATTGCAGACCTGCTATTAGTAATCTGTGAACTATCATTAAAATCATCTCTAATACCTGAAGATTGGAGGATCGCCAATGTAACACCAATTTTTAAAAAGGGTTCCAGGGGTGATCCGGGAAACTACAGACCGGTGAGCCTGACATCAGTACCGGGAAAAATGGTAGAAACCATCATAAAGAATAAAATCACTCAGCATGTAGATAGTCATGACCTAATGGGAGACAGCCAACATGGCTTTAGACAAGGAAGATCTTGTCTTACTAATCTGTTATGTTTTTTTGAAGGAGTGAATAATCAGGTGGACAAAGGTGAGTCGGTTGATATTGTGTATCTGGACTTTCAGAAAGCCTTTGACAAAGTCCCTCATCAGAGACTTTTGGCAAAACTAAAGAGTCATGGGATAGGAGGCAGTGTACTATTGTGGATCAGGAACTGGTTAAAAGATAGAAAGCAGAGGGTAGGGCTAAATGGCCAATTTTCCCAATGGAGAAAGGTGAATAGTGGTGTACCCCAGGGATCTGTGCTGGGTCCGCTGTTTTTGACATATTCATAAATGACCTGGAAAGTGGAATAACGAGTGAGGTTATCAAATTTGCAGATGACACAAAACTATTTAAAGTTGTTAAAACCCAAGAGGATTGTGGAAAACTGCAAGAGGATCTTGATAAATTGGAAGACTGGGCATCAAAATGGCAGATGAAATTTAATGTGGACAAGTGCAAGGTTATGCACCTAGGGAAGAACAACCCAAACTATGGTTACACGATGCAAGGTTCCACATTAGGAACCACCACCCAGGAAAAAGATTTAGGCGTCATTGTGGATACCATGTTAAAACCATCGGCCCAGTGTGCAGCGGCGGCCAAGAGAGCAAATAGAATGCTAGGTATGATAAGGAAAGGAATGGAAAACAAAACAAAAGATATTATAATGCCTCTGTATCGTTCCATGGTGAGACCGCACCTTGAATATTGTGTGCAATTCTGGTCGCCGTATCTTAAAAAGGATATAGCGATTTTAGAAAAGGTTCAGAGAAGAGCCACCAAAATGGTAAAGGGGATGGAAGGATACTCCTATGAAGAAAGGCTTAAAAGGTTAGGGCTCTTTAACCTGGAAAAGAGACGGCCGAGGGGAGATATGATAGAAGTCTATAAATTAATGAATGGAGTGGAACGGGTAAATGTAGATCGATTGTTTACCTTATCAGAATATAGAAAGACTAGGGGACATGCAATGAAGCTACAGGGTAAACTATTTAAGACTAATAAAAGAAAATATTTTTTCACTCAACGTGTAATCAAACTCTGGAATTTGTTACCAGAGGATGTAGTAAAGGCTGTTAGTGTAGCTGGGTTTAAAAAAGGTTTGAACAAGTTCCTGGAGGAAAGGTCCATAAACCATTATTAAGAAGGGACCCAGGATATCAATGCTTGAACCAATACAAGCATTGTGGAACCTGTGTCCCTTGGGGAAACTGCTAGGTACTGTGACACCGAAGATCTGCCCTGTGCCTTTAAAACACAGAAATCTGCTGGGTTTAGCACAGATTCTGACAGGCAGGGAGATCAAAGGCTTCCCAGTTACCATGGGCAACCAAAGCAGGCTGAGACACGAGGTCTGAAGGCACGCCTAGCTAACAAACACTCCCCAAGTAATCAGGAGAACAGTTTGCACATGGGCAGGAAAACGCCCCTAAACCTGTGTAAAGAACGTGTAAAGCAAACAGAGTTAGGTTTTGAAGATTTGGAGGATCAGAGAGATCTGGAGGAGCTGGATCTGGAAGAGCAGGGAGCTCAGAGAGACCGAGGCAAGCAGGAAGTTCACGAGGAACAGGAAGCTTGGCAAGTAAGAAGAGACTTGCAGGTCTCAGACGGAGGTTCAGAATACTCCCATGCTGACTCTGTTTTATTTGAGCCTTGGAGCAGAAAGCCAAGGAGGGATTTGAAAAGGGAAAGAAAGCTATCTGCCAGCAGAGGGATTAACTACAGGAAACCCTCACCTCTGACGCAGGGAGATTTTCCCAGACACAGAGCTCAGTGGAAGGAACGGAAGGCAGCTGGTAAGGAACCATATATAACTGAAAGGCAGAGCTGTTTGAAATACTTGCAACCTTGGGAAAAGGAAAGTAATTCAATTGAAGATATTTGTATGAGTGAAGAAGATGAGTGTGTGTCTTTAAAGCCCTGCAGAAGACTGCAAAGAGAAAAGTCTGTCAGGAACAGAACAGGGCAGTTTTATAAGCTATCTGGTAACTACCTGCCATATTGTGGAGTGAGCTGTGAAGAAAGTTCAGGGACTGATTTAAGGACGTTCCAAACTCTCTGCCCTAAAGAAAGTAAGGTGGTTGAAGAGCCCATGATCACGGAGCCAAGTAGTTTAACTCCTTATATTGAAGACATGGACTGCTCTCTGGTAATGACTGATATAAATTCTCTGCGCTAGCTGAAGACAAGAGTGCCTTGTAGAGAGCTGAATGTGCACAGAGGAAACTGTCAGCATTTTTACCTGGTTTCTGTTTGTTATAATCCCTGTTTTTGTTCAAGCAAGAAGCTGTGTTTCTTTTCACCCTCAGTTTTGCCAGAAGCATGGCTACCTCTTAAGTTCTTGTGTGTTGTACTGTTTTGAAAATCCAAACCCCGGGAGGGGAATAAAAATCCTTCTTAAACCTGACCACTCAGTCTCAACTACTCCTTTTCATATAGAAGGGTCAGGCCCAGCAGTGTGTCTGGCTGCCTACGCCCAGTCCAGCCACTGCTGGTGACAGTACATATGACCTAGATTGGCCACTGTTGGAAACAGAATACTGGGCTTGATGGACCTTGGTCTGACCCAGTATGGCATCTCTTATGTTCTTATGTTAAGTCCAAAAAGGCCCCTGTTTTGTAAAGGCAACAGAGGTGCCTATATGCTGAGGGGTGGAGTCAGCTGCAGTACAAGATGGACACTTAGGAGGTGAACTCCTCTGATCCTTTAGAGCAGTGGATCTGAACCCGGTCCTCTGGGACCCCCAGGTGAGTTGGGTTTTCAGGATATCCACAACGAATATGCATGAGATAGATCTGCGTACAATGGAAGCAGTACATGCAGATTCTTTGTAATATGTTGTGTTAAATGTAAACTGCCCCTGATCTCTGGAAGGGGCGGTATAGAAGAAGTAAATAAATAAAAAAATTAAAAAAATCTATCTCATGCATATTCATTGTGGATATCCTTAAAATCTGACTAGCCTGGGGGTCCCAGAAGACTGGGTTGAGAACTATTGATTTGGAGACTCCTGCTCTACCACTCTCCTATTGTAATAGCAAACGCTGTGAAAAGCTCTTATTCTATCACTCACCCACAGAAGGAAGACTCACAGACAGGCTGGAATGCAATCAGGATCTTTAATGTGCACACAGGCCAGACAGAGATACCAGCAACCTCCATAAGAGTCTGAGCCCCGAGGGACGTCCTACAAAGCTTTATATACAGTACAGTTTTAAACTCATTCTACAATCCCATTTGCCACAGGTATTTCCTGCCCACCAATCAGCAGCCCCTGGGGAAGGTACCTGGGTGACCTGTCCAAACCGGTGTGCTCTGGTCTATTGATTTCTGGGCTAGGGGATATTGTGCTCAGACCTGAAGTGGGGGAAGGGTGTCCACTGAAATAGCAGGCTGATTACTTGTAAGGGCTACCTACAGCTAAACCTCATGGCTGCCTCATTCCCCCCTTTTTAAGTGGGACCTCAACCGCTAGAGGCGGTAGAGGGCTGTATTACTGGAGGCAAGCCGCAGAGGGGTGTATTGGGTCAGGGCCATAACAGTGGTAGCAGCCTTGCGTTCTACCAGGGTGTCGAGGGTGGTGGTAATGGAGCGGTGGAGGATGGGGATACAACATGGTATGAGGGCACATACTAAGAAGAGAAGAAAAACTCCTATAGCTAGGGTTTTAAGGCCCCCCAACCAACCAAACAATTTGGAGAACCACCCCGTCCCCAGTCCCATGGACGGGTCTGAGATTTGCTTCGCTAAGTCACGTAGGTCTTGGATTGAGCGTTCAATGGACACACTTTCATCTGTGAGGTTAAAACAGCACATTCCTTCGAATTCCTCACACCCATGGTTGAGGCGTAACAGCAGGAAATCTATGGTCATTCTATTCTGTAGAATCGCTGTACGTAGGCTGGACATCTCATAATTTATGGAAGCTAGTATGGTTGAGGTGAGGTTAATGGTCTTGGCTAGGGAGCAAGCGAGTTAGCTTACCTCCAGGGAGTTGTGTAGGGCCAATCCAGGTGTCCCAAGGATTGACACTGACAGCCCAAGAGCTGTCTCATCACTGTAAGGCTCCACGTTTGAGTTACAGGTCGAGGGCATGGGGGCAGAGCGGGGATAACTGGGGGGCCGGACGAAGGCAGCAGTTGTAAGCCTGGCAAAAGTGCACGGACCACCAGTGGCATTTGCAGGGACGTAAGTGTACGTCATTTTGCCACATACTAAAAACCAGCCTAAGGGAAGATACATTTCTGAGTGTGAATAGGATACATTTGTAACAGAGCTGCATGATAACACAGTATTTGATACATTGTTTCCTCCCCTCTTGGCATTGACAAAAAAGAAACAATCACTAGCATTTAGAGTGGAAACTACCTGTAAGGAAAAAGGGACTTGGTTGAAAAGTGTAGAAGTCGGTCGGGTAACCCCAATATGGTAGAAATATATTCCAGGTTGTTTACAGTTTAAATTAGCAAGCATAGTGAAGTTCTGCATCTCACACAAACTAGACGGTACAGCAATAAGAGAGGTTTGTAGAGAGTTTCGTATACAAAAGTTTGTCATGTTCAGAGCAGTTTGGGCGAGTAATACTGCTGTGTTAGTAGTCTCTGCACTTGTTGGAAAACGGGCCCATGTCAGGGAAACGAGTAAGGCTAGGGCACCGCTCCTCATTCTGCTCCCGGCCCTGGAAAAGGGGGTCTCGTAGATCAGTCTCTCCGGGGTCTCGTCGGCAGTCTGTTAGAGCCCTTTACTGGGCAGAAAGGTCCCTCTTCAGTTTCAAACGCAGGGGTTGATCTGGAATCGGGACTGCGGTCCAGGCTGGAACAACTTCTGGTGCAGCGGCCTTGACACGAGAGTGATGGATCCACGGAGCGACTTCAGCCACTTTAAACAGCCGTGGGGGTGGTCAACAGAACAGTATACGGGCCTCGCCACTGGGGGGTCAATGGGTCTTTCTTCCACTCCTTGACCCACACCTGGGAACCAGGCTGGTGCGTATGGAGCGCTTCAGTCAGGTTGATGGGGAGTCGCTCCTGGATCCACCGGTGCAATTTCTGCAATACAGAACTGAGAGCCGACAGTTCCTGCCGGGTTATTTCTGAACCTATCTGCATTAAATCTCCATGGACGCCCTGTATGAGGGGTGCAGGGCGACCATACACAGCTTCAAAGGGGGAAACACTGATACCCTTTTGTGGGGCTGACCGTATGCGGAGCAGAGCTATAGGGAGCAATTGGGGCCACTTCAGTGAGGTTTCCTGACACAATTTTGCTAACTGGCTCTTTATGGTGCGATTCATGCGTTCTACTTTCCCTGAGCTCTGCGGGTGGTAAGCTGTGTGTAGCTTCCAATCGATCTGTAAGGCTTTTACTACCTGCTGTATCACTTGGGCCACAAATGCAGGTCCATTATCAGATCCCACTACTACTGGAAGCCCAAATCGGGGGATGATTTCATGCAGCAACACCTTAGTCACTTCTCTGGCTTTTTCTGTGCGGACTGGGAAGGCCTCCACCCACCCCGTGAAAGTACAGACCAATACCAGCAAATACCGGTACCCATTTGCTCGGGGCATTTCTGAAAAGTCAACCTGGATGTTTCCCATAGGGGTGACCCCATAAGACTGGACCCCTGGGGGTTGGCTTGGGCCTTGACGGGCATTGTTTTTAGCACATGTGGTGCATTGTCTAGCAATTGCAGCTGTCAACGAGGATAAGCAAGAAATGAAGAAATATGGGCGGAGGGTAGTTTCCATTGCTGTCTTGCCCATATGAGTGGCCTGATGAAAGGATGATAGGAATGCTGGGGCAAGGCTGTCTGGGATGACTATCACTGGAGCTGTCCCTGTTCTAGGTAACCTTATCCAACCATCTGTGTGTAACACCCCACCCTCCTCCTGACAGAAAAAATCTAGCTCTCGTGTAGTGTACCTCTTGGCCCATTGGCTTAGTGGGACTGGAAACAGGGGGGCTTGTAGATCCTGGGAGCTCTGCGGGAAAGATTGGGACAAGGATGTGGTTGCTACTCGCCGGGCTTCTGCATCAGCCCGTCTATTTCCCTTAGCTATTTCACCGTTCCCTTTCTTGTGGCCTCTGCAATGCATTACGGCTACTGTTTTTGGATGCCAGACTGCTTCTAACAGGGCCAATATCTGGGGGCCATTCTTTATCTCAGAGCCAGCTGCAGTAACTAACCCTCTTTCTTTGTACAGGGCCCCGTGGGCATGGAGAGTGGAAAAGGCATATCTGGAATCTGTGTATATATTTACACGACTGTTAGTCCCAAGGGTTAAGGCACGGGTAAGGGCAATGAGTTCCGCCTTCTGTGCAGAGGTTCCAGGGGGCAAAGGCTGTGCTTCAACTATTTCTTCCATCGTCACCACCGCATACCCCGCACACCTGCGGCCCTCCAGCATCAGACTGCTCCCATCTACGTAGTAGGTCTCATCCGGATTGCTTAACGGCACATCCGTCAGATCAGGGCGACTGGAGAAGACTGTTTCCATCACTTCCAGGCAGTCATGATCAGGTGGTCCCGGGCCAACAGGCAGGAAAGTAGCAGGGTTCAAGGCTTGGCTGGTAGTTATCTGCACCCTGGGATTTCCCCATAACATGCTCTGGTATTTCAACATTCGGGAGCTGGTGAACCAGTAACTTCCTTTATGCTCTAGCAATGTTTGGACTGAATGTGGGACGGTGACTAGAAGGCCTTGGCCCATGGGACAGTTTATCAGATTCTTCCACCAACAAGGCTGTTGCTGCTATTGCTCTCAGGCAAGGTGGCCATCCCTTGGCCACTGGATCCAGCAGTTTTGACAGGTAGGCGACTGGTCGTGGCCAAGACCCCAGTTGTTGGGTCAAGACTCCCAAAGCTGTTCCTGCTGCTTCGTGCACATAGAGGGTGAAAGGCTTGGTGACATCCGGAAGGCCTAGGGCTGGTGATGACAGTAATGCCCTTTTCAAATGTTCGAAGGCCTCCTGTTGGTCACGACCCCATTCAAGGGGGCTCTTCTCTGGGCCCTTTGTAGACTCATAGAGGGGCTTTGCGATCTTTGCGAAGTTGGGAATCCAGATACGACAGTACCCAGCTGCCCCGAGAAAAGCACGTACTTGCTTGCAGGTTGTTGGCACTGGGATCCGGCACACTGCTTCCTTCCTCTCGCTCCCCAACCGTCGGCTTCCTTTTGACAGATGGAATCCCAGATACTTCACTTCCGACTGACATAACTGAGCCTTTTTTCTGGAGACTCGGTATCCCGCATTGTACAGGAGTTGGAGAAGTTCTGTGGTTGCCAATACACATTCAGCCTCAGAGTCAGCAGCGATTAGTAGGTCATCAACGTACTGCAGAAGTACTCGTCTGCCGGGCTCCCCTGGAGGGAAACTAGCGAGATCTTGGGCCAATGCTGTGCTGAAGATGGTAGGAGAGTTCTTGAATCCCTGTGGTAAACGAGTCCAGGTAACTTGGGACTTTCTGCCAGTAGCAGGGTCCTCTTTCTCGAAAGCAAAACAGGTGCTGGCTTGCAGTAGCCAGGCGTATACAAAAGAAGGCATCTTTTAGATCCAGTACTGAGAAGTGAGAAGCAGTCGCTGGGATGAGGCCCAACAGTGTATAAGGGTTTGGTACTACTGGATGCAGAGTCACAGTGGCCTCATTGACACGACGGAGGTCCTGAACAGGTCGATAGTCAGTGGTTCCAGGTTTTCGAACTGGCAGCAAAGGAGTGTTCCATGCCGATTGGCAGGGCCGCAGGATACCATGCTGTAGTAGCTGCACCAGATGATGATGGATTCCTTCTACAGCTGCCCGCGGCAGCGGGTATTGTCGCACATGCACCGGGGAGGCTCCCGGCTTCATTTCAACACATACGGGAGGGATGTTAATGGCCATTCCGGGGGGGTTTCCTTCTGCCCATACTCCAGGGGGCACTGATTCCCACGTAACCAGGGTAGCCACATCAGATTTGGGCCTGTTCTCATATAACCGCCATTCTTCTTCTCGGGGGACGGACAGTACCAAAACTGTTGGGCCCAGGCTGGGTATTTGGAGCTCAGCCTGGCCATCAGACCCGAATGAGATTTGGGCCTGGAGTTTTGCCAGAACATCCCGACCCAGCAAGGGTATGGGACATTCAGGCATATACAGGAACTGGTGAGTGATGGTCCGTCCCCCCAACTGGCACGTGCGGTTTTGCAGGAAAGGTCTCTGGGCCCTCTCCCCCGTAGCTCCCACAACAGTTACTGACTGGGAGGAGATCGGGGCTACTTGTTGGGTGACCACTGAGTGTGTTGCTCCGGTATCGACCATGAATTGCATTTTCCGGTCCCCTAAATTCATGTTGACCATAGGCTCCTGGGGACCTAACAGAAACTTGGAGCCCGGTGGCCTAGTAGTCATCCGGGTCATAATGTTCCATAGCTGCAAGGCCTTCAAGAGCTGGAACCGGTGGAGGCGGGAAAGCATTATGCTGATCTTGCTCCCGTGTAGTTCGTACGGGTGCTCTTACACCCCTCATGGATGGATATTTCCCTCGCCTTGTGTTACGATTTGGACAGTCATTCTTCCAGTGTCCCTCCTTTTTGCAGTAGGCACATTGAGTGGGGCTTAGGGGAAACCTCGGCCCCCCATATCCGCGTCCTTGTCCCCTATTTCCTCCTCTGGCCCAGGCTGGAACTGGTGGTCGCTCGGCTAAGGCGGCTGCTAGGAAGTCTGCCTTTTTCTTCATCCGGCGCTCCGACTCTCACTTCTGCTCCTGGTCACGATTTACATATACTTTTTGTGCCACTTCCATCAATTGTGTTGTATTCATGCCCGCAAACCCTTCCAGTTTCTGCAGCTTCCGCCGTATATCACCTTGTGCCTGAGCCACAAAGGCATTATTCATCATCTTAAGATTCTCAGGGTCCGCTGGATCGTAGGGGGTGTATAATCGGTATGCTTCAGCCAGACGCTCATAAAATACCGCCGGACTCTCATCAGGAAGCTGGAGAACTTCTGCGGTTTTACTGAGGTTCATAGCTCGCTGCCCCCCCTTCTTTAGGCCTTCAAGGAGTGCAGTCCGGAAGCGAGTGAGAGCCGCTGCTCCAACAGGGTCATTCGGGTCCCAGCAGGGGTCTTTATTCGGGAAATCTGCCTCTGCCCGCTGCCGTGGATTTACTTCTCCCTGATGGGCATGATGTTTCTCCAGCCACTTGAGGGCGGCCCGTACAATGCGCGCCCGTTCTTCTGTATTGAATAAGGTGGAAAGCAATTGTTTAATGTCCGACCAGGTAGGCTGGTGTGTTTGCATAATACTGGTCATAAGATCTGTCAGTTCTTGGGGCTTTTCAGTATATGAGGCATAGTGGGTTTTCCAGTTGAGCAGGTCCGTAGTGGAGAAAGGGACATAAATCAGGCTTGATGGTCCCACTGCCACCTTTCCAGTAGCATCAATATACGGGAGCCCCTGTACTTGTCGTAGTGGTAATTGGAGATGTTGCGACCGCAGGCGGTGGGCTAACGGGGGTGACGATTCTGGCCCAGCCCCTGTGCTCTCGGGGGAGGAGATGGTGCCACTGGGGGTGGCACCAGATGTGAGAGGGGAATCTGAAGATGAGGGGCCGGAGTCTGTAGAACTTTCCCTAAATCTGGCATCACCCACCCCAAGAAATCCTGACCTTTCAGCTGTGGACGGATCCTGCTGTGGTGCGGACGGGACACGGGGTTGAAGTAGAGGGAGGGGACGTGGAGGAATATCGGGAGAGTCCCGTCCCTGGTAGATAGGGGCGGGTGTCCGTCCCTTTTGGCGACAGATGGCCGCCACCATTACTCTACACTGATCCTCGTGACAGCGCTGGAGCCACCTTGGTCTGAGTTGGCATATGGTCAGCCATGAGTCAATATATGGGAACTGGTCAGGGTGCTCTTTTGCTACAATTTGATGGACCAAGGACACAGTGGCCAAATCAATAGACCCCTGAGGAGGCCATAACTTAACTAAGGCTGGCCATTCCCTCTCACACAAAAAGGTTAATCTGGAGGCGGAGAGAGGTACCCCGTAATCCTCTCTATACCCAGATTTAAAATTGTGAAGCATGCACTGTAGGGGCGTTTTCACTTTAGACTTTCCCGACCCCATGCTCTAATTCTAGTTCAATAACTAAGTACAGTATACGATGTGGACCAGATCTTCTAACCTAATCTCAATTCGGGGGAAAATGCAATTTACAGTAAGAGAAAAATATGCAATTTACAATACAGATCCTATCTAGACTTAATCCAGGAAAAATATACAATTTATAATACAGACCCTATCTAGTCTTAACTCAGAACAATTAATACAACTTACAATATAGATCTTGGTAATTTACAAAATATATATACTCAGATGTAGTTTAGATAAGAGTTAAAATATATATATGCTAGCTATTCTTAAAATGTCCACCAGATGGAGCTCCAGGATCACTTAAAACACGAGGAATAGTAGTAATTACAGCTAATGTCCACTAGATGGAGCTCCAGAGTCGCTTCAAGTATATTGGAGTGTAGCTTACACGTGGTCTTTTCAAGATGGCCGCCTCCACGTGTGTTCCACTGCCCGATTCAGCTCTGGACACCTCCGGACAGACTCAGCTGTTCCCAAACTTCAGAATCGGGTCAGCTGGGCCTCAAACATGCGGGAGAGAGGAGGAGAAAAAATGCACTTTTAAAAATCGGGGAGCCAGCCGGGCCTCAAACATGCGGGAGAGGAGGAGAAAAATGCACTTTTAAAATCGGGGAGCCAGCCGGGCCTCAAACATGCGGGAGAGGAGGAGAAAAATGCACTTTTAAAATCGGGGAGCCAGCCGGGCCGCAGCACACAGAAAACAGCGCACCGGGGAAAATAATTAAAGGAGGAAAGCCACCGGGCCTCGGCACACAAAACCTACAAAAGGAGTACTTTAAAGAAGCCAGCCGGCCCGCAGCACACAGAACAAGGACGGAGCAGTTTAAAAAGGGGCTCGCGGCACGCAAATTACGGTCAGTACGATTTTTTTTTTTTTTTAAATTGGCTTGGGGCAAAAATAATTTAATAGCTTTTGGCAGCGCTGCACTCTTAATACCCTTTAAAGGGGCCCGAGGTGGCAAAGTCAATTAAAAGAGCAGTTATTTACCGGTACTCGCAAGTGCCCCCCCTTCTTATTCAGATTTAAAGGTAGGAAACCCAGCGGGGGCTCAGCGGTGCATCGGGACAGCAGGGAAAGGCAGAAAATTCAGCGGGGGGCTCAGCGCAGCACCGGAACAGTACCGGGAGGCAGGGGAACAGAAACTTAACATTGGGAACAGAACAGCACGTGGGGGAAACAGAAATTTAACATTGGGAACAGAGCTGCACAATTAACAGTGGGAACACAACGACAGCATGGGGGAGCAGAAATTAAAACAGCGGCAGCACATTAGAGAACTCTCTCCTTGCAGTCACGCTTCAGATAACTTCCCACAAGCAGAAAGGAAAAAAAAAGAAGCAGCGATCTATTCTTAGCTTATCAAGTGCTATATTTTGGTTACTTTTTTTTTTTTTTTAAGAGATCTCAGATTACTGCAGTTCAGATATTACTGCAGTTTCAGATTACTGCAGTTATTCAGATTTACCGGTATTCAGATACAGGAAGAGCAATGGCTTCAGGGCCACTAAGGCCCCTACTAGGACTGCTCGTGCAGTTGATCAGGCTGCTACAGGTTCCCAGAAATTACCAGGACTCACAGATAGAGTACAGAACTAGCCCCAAACAGTAAGGTAGCAGTACTCACCAGAACTCTGATCAGACAGGAAGTTTGGATGCCAGTCTATCCAGCTGGTTTTCAATCGGGGATTGAACCGCAGGGACCGACTGTCCAGACAAATCAAGGTGTCCTTCCGAGCACAAAGTGGCCCGGGGGCACCAAGGACCGTTAATCACCTGGAGGGGCCGGTCCCTGACTGGTGGAGGCCCTGATCCTGCAAAAAAAGCAGTAGTCTTGCCACCATGGGTGTGATGAGAGAGGCTTTTCTTTTAATTTTGTTTCCCGGCCAATGCACCAAAATGTAATAGCAAACGCTGTGAAAAGCTCTTATTCTATCACTCACCCACAGAAGGAAGACTCACAGACAGGCTGGAATGCAATCAGGATCTTTAATGTGCACACAGGCCAGACAGAGATACCAGCAACCTCCATAAGAGTCTGAGCCCCGAGGGACGTCCTACAAAGCTTTATATACAGTACAGTTTTAAACTCATTCTACAATCCCATTTGCCACAGGTATTTCCTGCCCACCAATCAGCAGCCCCTGGGGAAGGTACCTGGGTGACCTGTCCAAACCGGTGTGCTCTGGTCTATTGATTTCTGGGCTAGGGGATATTGTGCTCAGACCTGAAGTGGGGGAAGGGTGTCCACTGAAATAGCAGGCTGATTACTTGTAAGGGCTACCTACAGCTAAACCTCATGGCTGCCTCACTATCACGGGTATGTCGGCAGCCCCTCTGATTCCCAACCGACCAGACATGACATCTATCCAGCCGACAAGGTTGAAGTACCCGCAGGTATCGTCACAGGAGGTGAAACAATCTAAAAAAGAACCGCTGTTCCCAAACAAGATGGCAGCCGCTAAGGAGCCTGACGACCATCTCAAAGAACTCTTAAATTAGACAAATTTAAGACTTAGTGGTGGCGAATGCAATGTGCTCACAACAATGCATGTAGACTTTGCAGAAGTAAAATTTCAACTAGGAGCCTTAATGTTCCAGCTGGGCACGGTAGAGGGCAAACTGTAGAACCAAGAAGAACGGCTTAAACAAACACCCAAAGAAATTCCCAACAGTTTACCAACTTGGAGTGCCAAATCAAAGGCACCCAAAACTGGAATGGAGGAGTAGCCTAATGGTTAGAGCACTGGCTTAGGAACCAAAAGAACAGTGTTTGATTCCCACTAGCTCTCCTTGTGGCCTTAGGCAAGTCACTTAATCCTCTGTTGCCTCAGGAAAAATCCAAGTTATCAATGTCCCTGTTTAATGTACATTCCCAAGTTGTTATAATGTAAACTCCTTTGACTGAAATGATAAAAGCAATATAAAAATCTGTTAAATAAATAATTGCTCTCAACAGAATAATATATGTATATTGGGCATTCCAGAAGGTATTTAGAAGCACTTCTGGAATTACTGAACCTAGACCTGCAGAAGACTGAGAAGTTCCACAGAGCGCCATTGCA
This sequence comes from Ichthyophis bannanicus, assembly GCA_033557465.1. NCBI lineage: Eukaryota > Metazoa > Chordata > Amphibia > Gymnophiona > Ichthyophiidae > Ichthyophis > Ichthyophis bannanicus. The sequence continues at coordinate 134,398,752 of CM066044.1, forward strand.
TCACACCATGCAGATCAAGTACCTGTGACCTTTGATCCTGAAAACCCTAAGTTACCAACATGTCCTGCAGATACTACAAGCGGCAAGACTCAAGGCCCCAATTCTTTTAAATGGCATTAAACTTCAGTTCTTCCCAGATCTGAGCAAAACCACCATCAATCGCAGGAAACAGCTGTTGGCCTTCTGACCTCAGCTTCAGAGGCTTCAGGCTCGTTATGGGTTACTCTTCCCCATGTGTATGCGGGTCACCATACACAACTCGACCCGCTCGTTTGAAGAGCCCAAGCAGCAAAAAATGTTCTTTGTCAGCTTCACCAATGATGGGATGCGTTGAGATGCTCTTTGGAGCAGCTGGATTATGGCAAGTTCTTCCGATCACATGGACGTACTGTGGGCAATGTTTAAACTCGTGGCCTTCCCCAGTCGGTGCTGAACTATCTTTTCATATGCAGAAGCATGAGGGGAAGAGAAGTTTTGATATGAGGATGTCCCCATGCAAGAAATAGTAAGCTTGGTATCTAATAAATGCGCATTCTCTCTATTGGTGTATCGGACCTGGCCAGTTTTTGCTGATTGGAGGTCTGTATCATTATTCCCGGTAACGGGAGAATTGTATAGCCTATCACCTGACTGTGGCTGCCATGCAACTTGGGTCAGGGTGTGAGGGGGAGGGGGGAAATGGGAGTTAATGTTTTGAATACTCAGCAGGGGGATAGGAGAGGGGAGATAAAACTGTCTCCTTCTGAGAGGGTTCCTGGGGTTTCCTGCTTTGTCACTTGTGCACTGGCTACCCATGTTTATCCCATTTGCAGTTGTTTCCTTGTTCAGGCCCCTGGCTCCTCCAAATATCTGTTATAACTCCCCATATTGGTGCTCTCTGAGCTACTTAACCCGATGAAGACAGGCAGACGCAGCAAGAGAAATGAGAATGGATGGAGTACTAAGTTCCACCAGAACGCTATCTGGATTATAATTTGATTTCCTACTTGCCACCCATCTAGGAGTCTCCATCTATAACCCATTCCTGATCACTTTATTTATAATACATGGTAAAGATGACCTCCTTTCTTAAAGCCCTGTCACTAAACATCAAAGGCCTTAATAACCCTATCAAAAGGAAGAAGATCCTTCTCTACTGCCAGAAAGAAGGCGCTGATTTGATTTACCTCCAAGAGACACATTTAGATTTAAAAGCGCTCCAGAATGGTGTAGCAATCTTGATTTATTTATTTATTATTTATTTAACATTCATTTTTATACCGCATCTTCCAGAGATCAGTTGCGGTGTACAAATAACAACTATTAACAAATCGAAATTTGTTTTACATAGAACATCTTAGATATACATAGAACATTTTAAAGTATCATAAATTAAACAAATTTAACTGGAACTGAGTTAAAACAATTAACTAACAGAAAATGGTGTTAACGTACATAATATAGTACATAACAGATACAACTATATACAAGATGAAGGTATTAGGGCATAAGAGATTGGAGAGTCTTTTCATTTGCGCTATGTGTGAGGTCTATTTATGTGGAAGGGTTGTGCTTTATGTTGTCGGTTACTTGTTTAGCCTTTATCTAAGTTGAGTGTAAGGTTTTCCATGGTGTTATAATGTTTTGGTGAATAGATAAGTTTTTAATTTTTTGCGGAATTCCATGATCTCTGTTAGAGATCGTAGATCCTCTGGTAGGGAGTTCCAGATAGGAGGAGCTCTATGAGAGACGGCTCTATTGTTGGTTAATTTCCGTGCGTTTCTGAAGTCCTTCGGAATCTTTAGTTTATTTAATTGTTCTTTTCTGTGGGTAGTCTTAGGTGTTTCTTTGCATATTAAATTACATAGTGTAGTTGGAGCCATATCATTTAATGCTTTGAATGAGGTAATTATTGTTTTGTATGTTATCCTACTCTGTATTGGTAACCAATGAAGGGATGCTAGTATTGGTGTTATGTGTTGGAGTGAGTTTATTTTTAATATAATCCTTGCCGTTGCATTTTGGGCTAGTTGAATTCTTTTAATGTTCTGTTTTGAAATGCCCATAAGTATTAGGTTGGCAAAATCAAAGTGAGGGGTTATAATAGCTTGTGTTATATTAATGAAATCTTGTACAAATACTAGCGGGCGTAGTTGTTTGAGAATTTTAAGTTTGAAATAGATTTTCTTTGTGGTGTTTCTAATGTGTGTTTCCATTGTAAGGTGTGTATCTATTATAACACCTAGATATCTTATTTCATTTTTTATTTTAATTTCTTGATCTTGTAGAGTTATATGGGTTGGGGGAATAAATGATTGATTTTTTGTTACAATTAGGACTTCGGTTTTAGCATGGTTTATATGGAGGTTTTGAGTTTTTAGCCAAATTGTGATTTCGTTATAACAGTCTGAGAGGAGTTGTAATGGTAGGTTAGGGATAGTAAATGGAATGTACATCATAATATCGTCTGCATAGAGGTGATATTGTACTCCAAATTTTTTAAAGATATTGCAGACCGGTTTTATGTAAATGTTAAAAAGTAGGGCTGATAGAGCAGATCCTTGTGGTAAACCTATTTCTTGGTTATATGTAGTTGATGTTTGATTGCCTATTCGTACATTTTGAGTTCTGTTGTTTAAATAGGAAGTGAACCATTTATATACTGTAGAGTTTATGCCTATCTGTTTTAAGTTTCTGAGCATTATTGAGTGATGTACACTATCAAAGGCTGCTGATATGTCAATGAAGAGGAGGATGAATGCTTGTTTATGGTTGTCGATTCCTCTTAGGAGAGTATCAATTAATACAGTAAGTAGTGTTTCAACTCCGTGGCGGGGTCGAAATCCATATTGTTGCTCATCAAGTGGATAAGATGTGTCTATGTATTCCTGTGTCTGTAATTGCACAACTTTTTCTATTATTTTGGCCAAAAATGGTATGCTAGAGATGGGTCTGTATGATATTGGGGATGTTTTATCTAATTTGCTATTCTTTAGAATTGGGCGTATTTGTGCGTGCTTGAGTGATTGTGGAAGGTAACCTTGGGTTAATGAGAGGTTGACTATTGGAAGAATGAATGATAGAAGAGTTGGTAGTGTGTTTTTTATCCATGATACTGGGCATGGGTCTAAGTATGAAGTTGTGGTATTGAGACTAGATATGATAGTTTTTAATGACGTTCTTTATATGATAGTTTTTAATGACGTTCTCCTACCTCAATCGTGTTGCAAACAAAAACTGACTCAGAGGGTCAATGGGCTAAAGTAATGAGCCAAATTGGCCACCAGAAACTTACCAGACTGCCCACAGTTTTTTCACTCTGTCCATGAAGAACTACTGGAAGCTGTGCAAGTCTCAATTATACTTGGCGGGGATTTTAACCTCATACTGGGCCCTTTGCTAGATAGGCAATCTCCTAAACCCGCAAACCCCAAACACACATATCCAACTTAACTAAATCCAAAACATAAGGAATGTGTAACCCTATCTAAATTTTTGTCGGAACTATTGCCATGAAGGTGAATACCCTCTCAAAGCAATAATGTTCCTTTTATTCTTTTTTAAAAGGGGAGTACGACCCCTATATCAACCCCGAAAAGATATAAAATCATCACAGGGTATACTTAAAGTGGCCTCAAATCAAAACTTGTCCAAAAATGGCGATAACGGTCAAGCCAAAACAAAGGAGCACTTAACTTTCAACTGACGCCAACAGAAACAACAGTCGACATCAACTGTCCATACGTGTCCCAGCGGTTGTCGTTGTTCACCAACTCACGCAGAGGCTGAAAATCGCCATATTCTCTTCATCAATCTGCAACTTGTTCAGAAGTAAATATAATAACCCAACGTTGCGTTTCGGGCTCCCGATCCTCACAGCCCTTCTTCAAATTCTATTGCAATTGTGAAGATATCCGCCCATCCCAACTGATCTTATTAGGATACATAAGGGTGACATCACCAAACAATGGGCCAACTACAATCACGATCCATTCACAAAAAGGTCAACCCGAAAATTTTTTTTACAGAATAGACCACCAATCCACCGAGGAGTTTAACCCTTGTGGCACTACTGAATTCAGGTGATAAATCCAAAATTGTTCCCGATAAAGGAGACGTGCTCCCCGATCGCCACCTCAAAGCGTTCCTGGGACGTGATCTAAAATCCTCCAATGTAAATCCTGAAAAGTATGGTGAAAATCCCGACAATGCTGAACCACAGGTGCCGTCAAAACATTGGTGTTAATCCTGGAACGATGTTGGGATGGGCGGATATCTTCACAATTGCAATAGAATTTGAAGAAGGGCTGTGAGGATCGGGAGCCCAAAACGCAACGTTGGGTTATTATATTTACTTCTGAACAAGTTGCAGATTGATGAAGAGAATATGGCGATTTTCAGCCTCTGCGTGAGTTGGTGAACAACGACAACCGCTGGGACACGTATGGACAGTTGATGTCGACTGTTGTTTCTGTTGGCGTCAGTTGAAAGTTAAGTGCTCCTTTGTTTTGGCTTGACCGTTATCGCCATTTTTGGACAAGTTTTGATTTGAGGCCACTTTAAGTATACCCTGTGATGATTTTATATCTTTTCGGGGTTGATATAGGGGTCGTACTCCCCTTTTAAAAAAGAATAAAAGGAACATTATTGCTTCGAGAGGGTATTCACCTTCATGGCTATAGTTCAGACAAAAATTTAGATGGTGTTACACATTCCTTATGTTTTGGAGATAGGCAATCTCAGCAGCAAGCCAAACCCACTAAGGTCATGCAGGCAGTGTGATCCTTGGTTGACAGTGTGGGGCTGCAGAACCCATGGAGACTTCGACATCCCACTGATAGAGACTATACTTTTTTTCGCTCCCTCACCAGATGCATTCTCGCATTGATTTCTTTCTTGATATCTAAATCCTTGCTTCCTGATTTCTTTTCCACAGAGATTAATCTCTGTTTCAGACCACGTGGCAATAACCCTCATGCTTCAACTCATTCAATGATGAAATGTCCTGCCTCCTTGGCGGTTCAACAAAACCCTGTTGACTGAAGATGCCTTTATTTATTTTATTTATTTAGCAAGGTTTATATACCGCCTTTCACCATCATCAAGGCAGTTTATATTGAACAACTGATAAGAGATTACATTGAACCAATTAAACTTGTGTACAGGTATCAAATTAAACTTATGTACAGTTAAGTAAATGCTTATTAACATCGCTCGTTATTTACATGAAGGGGAACTTATGTACAGCCTTGGGTAAAAACTTTTGGTGTTTGTTTTGTTGCTGTCCATGGATGTTGTTGGATATCGTACTGGATCCTTTGCTAGATAGGCAAGCCCAGCAGCAAGCCAAACCCACTAAGGCCATGCAAGCAGTGTGAACCTTGGTTGACAGTGTGGGGCTGCTAGATCCATGGAGGCACTAAACAACTGATAAGAGATTTAAGATCCGAGAAACGATCGTCTCCTATTTTGCGCAGAACAAGGCCACAGAGACCTCGGGCTGGGCATAGTGAGAAGCCTTTAAAGCCACCATGAGGACTTTCATCACCAGTCATGCCATTGGATCGGCAAAGCAACAGAAGATAGAACTCCAGGATCTGGAAGCCCAGATACAAACTGGTGAGCTCTGCTTTATCAATCACTCAGACTCCTTTGTCCTGCTCTGTCTACAACGCTTAATATAATCCTTGGTGAGCAGGCTTCACAACTGGTCTTTACCTTGAGAGGACGTTACTTTGCGGGCACTAACAGAGCAGGAATGCTACTAGCTAACATGTTCAAGACCTGTAAAAAACCCACCAGAATAGCTACTGTCTATGATTGGCGGGGACGGCTATTGACACAAGATGAGGAGATCATGGATAGCTTCTGTTCCTTCTACATGGAGCTGTATTCATCAGATGTCCTTGAAAATCAAGAGGGCTTCACGAATTTGGTTAAAGATCTGAAACATCCTATCCTCACGGCTGAACAAGCGGGGAGGCTGGATAGTGAGCTCAGGCTGGATGAAATCCTTCAAGCAGTCCAACAACTACTGTTAGGAAAGGCATACAGTCTTGATGGGCCTCTGCCAGAATTCTACTGCATGTTCAAGGTGAAGCTCGCACCTCACCTGTTAATATACTATAAGTTGCTTGCGACCGAGACTCCGGCTGTAGGTACCTTTGCAGAAGCCACCATTGTGGTCCATGAAAAACCGAGCCACCATTGTGGTCCATGAAAAACCGAGCCGGGATCCTCAGAAAGTAGAGAACCCAATCTCTTTAATCAACTTGGACTATAGAATATATGCCAAGGCTCTGGCCAATTGACTCTCACTTCTAATACCCAGTCTTGTACATCTAGACCAGTACGACTTCGTATCTGGGCGCTTCACGACAGACAATGCTCACCTCCTGTGTCATGTCCTCACTCTCACTAAGGCACATCAACATCCACTAGTGGGGCTTTCATTAGATGCCTTTGATCACCTAGAGTGGCCTTTCTTATTGCAAGCCCTGTAGTGGTTTGGTATCAGTCCGTGATTCCTCAAACAGATCAAACTACTCTACGCTTGCCCTTCAGTGAGGATCCTGGCTAACTCTACATTTTCTCGACCTTTCAATCTGCGTAGAGGCACCCAGCAGGGAAACCTACTCTCATGGCTCCTTTTCAATCTGGCATTGGAACCTTTGGCGCTACTGATCAAACTCCCATGATCTCTGGCCTTCAGATCAAGGACTCACACATCAAAATCTCCTATGCTTATTCGTAACTCTATCCTCCTTTCCCTCAGTGTTATCAACTACTGAACAGTACTCTGCCCTCTCGGGCTACAAAATCAATTTGACAAAATCAACTAGCTTTCCCTTGAACAATAGCATCTTCCAGCAGGAATTCACGGCATTTTCCTTCCGATGATCAGGTGACTCCTTCAAGTATTTTGGAATCTCTTATTGCCCCACATTGCTGGACACCTGTGAGTGGAATGTGGCGTACCTCATACAACTTGACACTCCAATGGACACCAATGTTTCTTTCGTGGTGGAGTCGCTTGGAGACTGTGAAAATGCTCTTAGTTCCCAAAGCCGACTACATATTGGGTATGATTCCCATCCTTTTTCCAGATCCATTTTAATGGCAACTGGAAGCCCTCCTAATCTCCTTTCTTTGGAATAATAAGACTCCCTAAATAGCCACTTGGAAGCTAAAGTTACGAAAGGAAGCCGGTGGAGTGCAGTTTCCGGACTTCAAGAATTACCATAAATCTTGTCTTCTGCAATAGAGGATGCAATGGATTTGCACACATATAGAATATTCCAGCCTGGTTTGGCTTATACTGGAGCGGCAGCTGACCTGCCCCATACCATCATGCTTGCTGATTGGCACAATATGTGATACATCCTCTAAGAAACCATTGGTGATTCTTACCACCCAGATGGCATGTCAATTTCTAGCCCACCTCCTGCAGTCTGAATGTTCCTTCTCTAAGCTACATCCAATATGGCATAGCCCATATTTCAAAATACAGAAGTGTACCATTAACTGGTGAGATTGGCAAGCCAAAGGCATTTGGATGGTGACAGTTTACCACCCCTACTTCCTTGTCTGGTATTGGGAAGGGCCTACTTCCTCTACGGATGTCTGGGATTGGGAAGGGCCTGTGCAGGACTTGAGCTGGCCTGCACTTGGGAGGCACATGGCAGTCTGTGGGTGGCCATGACCTCTGGATGTGGCCAGTTTGCACAACTGGAGAGTGCATGGCCTGGGTCCCGGTATATCTGGTGCCACAGCTGCCAGGGCAGCAGCCCCCTGCAGCACAGGTGTTGGGGACACCACCATCCTTGGGCGGACCGGCAGTCTGTATGTCCACTGCAGTCCGCGGATCGCTGTGGGCTGCCATCTGTGCAGGCCCCATTGGGGATGGGGGAGTGGTGGTGGTGATCCAGATGTGACACAGGGAGCAGCCTGTTAGGGGTACGGAGAGGATGGGGGCACCAGTGCCCGGCATCTGCTGTGCACATTTCAGACATCCTGGCATCCTCCCAAGCGCAGGCCTGGGCCCAGAGATGGGTCTTTGGGGTCCGCTGACTGCTCCACATGGTTATGCACCCTGCAGGGGCATATTCAACCTACTCAGGAAGGATCACACACATGAATGATGCCACCGGATATTAGCACAGCAACGCCAACCACCTAAGAGTGTCACACATGGTTGCTATACGGTTATCAACATACATGTCCAGAATGGCCGAGTTGTGAGGCGCATGGTGATGCATACCCATGAAACAACGCAATATCCATAGATAGGGTGCCAGCACATGCATCATACTCGTGTATGGAATGTAAATATGCGGGTTGGACGCTGAGGCGCATGTTGGCCATGAAGAGGACTAGGAAGCAGAACTTCTCATCTGCAGAGGTGGAGCTGGCTATGGGGTTCATCCTGCGAGAGTATAACCATCTCTTTGGCTCCGGGGATGCCCACAGGCAGAAGCATGTATGGCATGACATTGCCAGGCAGGTGAATGCTTTGCACCATCACAATAGAGAGGTGGAGGACACCAAGAAGAAGTGGCGTGTGCTCCAGCAGTGGACCAAGGAGAAGCAAGCTGCAAACCTAAAATTGCCACCAGAGAAGTGTCAGGTCCTGACTGACTTGGAGGAGAATAGAGTAATGCTGTGTTGCTGGGGTCACTGGACAGAATAGCTTCTCTGCAGCCACAACAATGGGTAAGTGGGTCCAGAACACCATGTGCAGCTCCCCCATGCCAACCCACCCCAATGGTGCACCTACCTGCATGGTTATTGGGTGTGCCACAGATCCCAACTCTTGCACCACCTCTGCCCTGCACACACCCTGCTGACACTCCAGCACTGCCTACCACTCCCCCTTTAAGCTTCCCTACTTACCCTCGGTGGCTACGTGCTGCTTCTCCCCCAGCACCAATGCTATGCCTGCTCACACATCACACAGGGCATGGTGATTGGGCCAGGGGGATGGGTGGCACATCAGCTGTTGCTATCCCACCTTGCCACCTTGTGCTGTGCTCATCCTCTAGGTGTCCTCCTGTGCAGCCACAATAGTCCATTGGTGGGAGCGAGTGACACCTGTTGGGAAGATAGAGATGTACAGTTAGCACTGGTCACATGTGCCTTTCACCCCTGCACCCAACATATTCGCATGCACATCTCTGGACACTCCCCAGACAACCTGGGTATCTCCAAGCATCTGCATTCCCGTGCCACCCGGATACAGGGTCCGCCTCCCCCCACTCCCTCTCCACACGTCAGCCCTCCTGTCCCCACCTCTGTTGCTGGGCACCTGCCCACCCTGCTCTGACCCTCTGTCTTTTGGCTTGTTCACAGGTGGACCCCCAACCAGATCCAATGAAGAGGCTGCCAGTTCCTGTGGTGTGTCCACGCAGCAGTGCCCAGCAGTCCCAGAACAGGGCTCCAAGGACACCACAACTGCAGCACAGTTCAGCCCTCAGCATGATGTGGCTTCAGCCCAGACAATGAGAGCACGGTACCATCCCCAGGATATGCCAGAGCTGGACTTCCCCATCTCAGAGTACCATTCTGACACCAGTTCTGATGCTGCTGAATGTCAGATGCTGGAGAAGGCGGTCAGCCTGACTAGGGACATCCTGACAGCCCTCAAGGGAGTGCACAAGGATCTCTGCAACCACACCCAGGTTATGCACAACTGGGTAGAGCAGCAGAAGAGACATCAGGTGACCATGCTGCCTACATGACTTCCTTCTCACGGTTAGTATGTGAGCTGAGCCCTCAGGGAGGGACAGCATGACATCCGGGTTCCACAGGCCACTGCCCAGGGATGCATCACAGCTTGGGGAGGAGGAGGAAACAGCAAACACTCCCTCAGGGGGCAACACCTGTAAAGCATAGTGCCCATGTGGCAAGGAGGGCTGGGGAGTCACTGGAGGGGGGATAGGCTGAGAAGCAAGCATGTCAGTGAAGGTGTTGGCTATTTGTACTTCATGTTCTGTGAATTAATGATTTTACTCACACTAGACGTTTTCCTGATGAGTCTGTCTCTGGCAGCTAGCGCTGCAGCTGTTGCCTGGCTCTGTGGTCCTCATCCTCTGGGCCCTCACCATTTGGCTCCACATCATCAGATGCCACCTCCTCTGGAAGCTGCACCCCCTGTTGTATGGCGATATTGTGCAGGATACAGCATGTCATAATGTCATAAGAACTAAAGGCTAAACCACATCCATCTGATCTCCCAAATAACATTGACACCCTCATCTTAAAAATAGATCATTTCAAAATTTGCTTATTATACAGGCCACCGGATCAAAAATCTGAAAACTTAGATGCCCTAATAGAACTCCTCAGCTCATCCACAGTCTCCAACCCTATAATATCACTAGGAGATTTTAACCTCCCATCCCTGCCACCTTCACACTCAGCTCTTTTCTTGGAATCAATAGCAGATATGGGTTTCCTCCAAATAATCAATACAAAGACTCATAAGAAAGGTGGAACCCTTGATCTAGTCTTTCTACCAGAAGCTTTCCAAAAACATTTCAACCAGTCATCGCTTGAGTGTATACCAGTTCCTTGGTCAGACCACCACCTGATCAAATTCACCTTAGCCTACACTGGAAGAAACAACAAAAATAACCTACAAATTACCCCTCCACCTAGATTCACAAAATTTAACGCTGATGAATTTATCAATCTAACTATTCCCTATCTCACCCTTGTACCAACTGACCTAGATGAAGCTGTCGCAACTTGGCACAAAACAATTAACAATGCAGCTGCTTATAAACAATCCATTAAGAAGAAAAGCTACTCTAGAATAGGAGATGCCCCCTGGTTCAACAGCACCTTAAGACGTATGAAGAGAGAATTGAGAAATATTGAATCTAAATGGCGCAAAACCAAATCCATCCCTTATTACAATGCGTATCACAGCCACCTTAAAATGTACAAAGAAGCTTCAGATGGAGCTAAGAAAAATTACCACTCAACCATACTAAACAAATCCATTAATAGACCAAGAGAACTTTTTAGTATCGTCCAAAACTTAACTAATAACTCATATGGGACCAGCAACGATACTATCGATATCTCTGCCCAGACTCTAGCAAACCACTATATGAATAAAGCAAAATCATTTGCATTCACACCAAATCCTCTATCCCTTTCCCACCAACATCAATTAGAAAAATGGTCCGACTTCCACCCTATAACCAAAGACACTATTAAGACTACTATTTCAAACCTGAACACTACGACCTCTCAACTTGATCCATGTCCGGTAAACTGGATCAAGCATACCCTCACTACACTATCCCCCTTTATCCTTCCCATAGTCAACCTGTCGCTGCGCCAAGGATACTTACCACCTTCCCTCAAACATGCACAAATCCGACCAATAATTAAAAATAACACCCTTGACAAAACATCACCCAACTCCTACAGACCTATCTCTAGCATTCCATTTATGGCTAAACTGATTGAAAAGGTCGTCCAAACTCAAACACAAGATCATATAGAAACCTCAGCCCCACTTGATGACCAACAATATGGCTTTCGCCCCTACCATGGTGTAGACACTCTATTAACAGTACTCCTCGATACATTAATACGAGGTATTGATAACCCTAAACAAGCTTTCATTCTCCTCTTTCTAGACATCTCTGCAGCATTTGACAGTGTACACCATGCTCTAATGCTTAACAGACTAAAACAAATAGGAACCCACTCAACTGTACAAAATTGGTTCACCTCATATCTAACTGATCGAACCCAAACCGTCCGAACTAACACAGAAACATCTAAAACATACAAACAGGAAATTGGTCTCCCACAAGGCTCCGCCCTCTCTGCCCTCCTATTTAATATATATATTCAACCAGTCTGTGACATTTTCAAGAAATTTAAAGTCCACTATCACATATACGCAGACGACATGATGATGTACATACCATTCACAATCCCAACACTCCCACTACAACTGTTAACAGAATGCTTCTCTGAATTAACAACCTGGCTAAAAGAACACAATCTCCATATCAATCATTCTAAACGGATATATTAATAGTAACTAAAAATCAATCCTACATACCTCCAGCACACATCACTCTCCAAAATCACAACATTACTATAAAAATGAAGTGAAATACCTAGGTGTCACCCTTGACTCACACCTTAGTATGGACACACATATTAGAAACATCACTAAGAAGATCTACTTTAAACTCAAAATTTTAAAACAATTACGTCCTCTTGTACTTCTACATGATTTTCTGAGCATTGTCCAGGCCATCATCACACCACACTTTGATTTCGCAAATCTCACCCTACTAGGAACAACAAAACAAAACATTAAAAGACTCCAACTTGCCCAAAATGCAGCAAGAATTGTAATGAAGGTTCCACCATTTGAACACATTACCCCTATACTAGCAAACCTTCACTGGCTCCCAATTCAATCCAGAATAAATCACAAATTGATTATCACTACATTTAAGACACTAAATACAATGGCCCCAGTCCCCTTAACAAAACTTATCACTAAAGACACATCCCAAACTACGCTACGGAGAGGCCACACGAATAAAATTAGGATCCCGAAAGATTTCACAACTACTAAAAAAACTACTAATAAAAAAGCGTTTTCACATGCAGCTCCCACCCTATGGAACTCCCTCCCCGAAGAAATAAGGGCATTAAATGATGCAAAGGAACTCCGCAAGAAATTAAAAACATATCTATTCATCTCCCATTTTGGCACACTTGAAAATACCTTACCTCTAACAGGTAATGGTTAATAGCGACCTAGGGTACACCAACTCCAATTCTCCTACCTAACTCCAATTAAAGTCGATTAAATAACTACTTGTAAATCTTGTAAATAGATATATGTAATAGTTCAAAATATGTAAATAGTTCGATTGTTATTTAACAAATTATTTACCATATTTAGTCCATTCATGTTTAATGTATTTAGCAAAATTGTACCTAGTTAACTAATGTTCCATGTAAAATAGACTTGTAAATCTGTTCATTCCTTGTTCACTGTAAACCGCACCTGATCTGTGGAAGGTAGCGGTATATAAGCAACTGTTAAATAAATAAATAAAATAAAATAATGATGCGGAAGACCTGTTCTGGGCTGTAGAGCAGCTCTCCCCCACTCCTGTCCAGGCATCTGAACCTGTCCTTCAGGAGGCCAAAAGTCCTCTCCATCACTGACCTGGTGCATGGTAGTAGCTTTCTTCCTGGGCAGTCTGTGCGTTGCACACTGGTGTCATGAGACAGATCCTCAATGGGTAGCCCTGTCACCTGCAGGAGCAAATAGAAGGGGTCACATACATATGAGGCCATTGTTAGGGTTTGTGGTTTGTGCAGGGCCATCAGTGTAACACATTTACATGGGCTACATGTGTGACATCCTACCCACCAGGTAGCACTCTGATGGGGCTATCTGATGCTGCTGCTCTTTCCATAGTGCCATCCACCACCATGTCCTTGCCACCCTGTCACTGGCCATATCCTATCATTGGCACATGCTGCTGCCTCCCACTCATGGGACAACTCTCTCGTGTGCATATCTTTCAGGCCCCCCCCAGACAACTGCCTAGTCTGGCCCTCCACCATCTCCCCAGCTGTGCCTGGCTCACATGCACTGCCCCCATCCTCATACCCCCTAGGATCCAGGGCAGGGGCCCTTGTGGTCCCACTCCCACACACAGGCATACAGACAGTGGTCATGTTCAGCTTCACTCACTTAGTAGCCATGTATCGCCGAGGTATTCGGTGGCAGCTGCCTGGCCCAGGACAGACTGCGTGAGGATGTAGGCATTGTGGCAGGACCCTGGGAATCATGCTCAGAGGTCTGTGATGTGCATGTGGGCATCCACAACAAGCTGCATATTCATCGAGTGGTATTGGTGCCTGTTCCAGTATGCCCTCTCCTCACGGTGGGGTGGCCTCAGTACGACATGGGTGCAATCACACCTAGCACCAATGCGAAGAGCACAATCCGATGGAAAGCCTGCATGGTATCCTGTCTAGTCTGTGGTTTGGTGGGGAAGGACCAATGTTCCCTCTAATTTTCTGTAGGCTGTGTGCGCATAAAATATCATCTGTGTGCAGCTTTTGAAGGAAGGTTAAATTTTTGTGCGCTATATAATGACACTCGGAGTTATATACTTTAAAATTTGACTACACGTCAGAGTACAGTATGTACACCACATTGATTTTAATCAAATTAAATGAAAATAGACGATTACTAAATGAAGCTGGAAATTTCTAGTAATTACAATCATAACTTTAAAATTTTAAGACGTCTCTGTTGTTTTCTATCAGAATCAGAGCCGTAATTTTTGTGCGCTCTGTTGTAAAGTATGTGCGCTCGCTCGGCGAGGTATGTGCGCGCGCACACGCGCACAGCTTAGAGGGAACAGTGGGAAGGACACATACTCATGGAGCCGCCTGAGGAGGGCTGTAGTCACCGCTGTTATGCAATGTGATGTTGCTGACTGTGTGATACCTGAGCTGGCTCCTACAACATGCTGGAAGCTTCCAGTTATGTAGAAGGCAAGGGCTGTGGTCACTTGAGGGCCAGAAGGGTGGCATAAGCTTGCACTGTTGAGGGCTCCAGGTCACGTCTCAGCATGGTACAGAGGTCCATGATGTTGGCAGCATCAAGGCGGTAGCGCTTGAATACCTCCTTTGTGTCAGCTGCAGATAGTTAGCCCTTGGTCGGTACACCCAGAGTGTCTGGTAGCATTGGTGCCTTGTCTGAGCTAGTGCCGGCTGCTGCCGTTGCTGGTGATATGCCCGTTTATGAAGTCTCTACCTCAGGTACTGCATGGGTTGCCACCACATCCCCCTGCCTGGGTCTCTCACCATTTGTCCAGTTTCTTGTGTCATTTTAGTTTGCCTGCCTATCCAACATGAATATTCGTGGGTTTTGCTCAGTCCTGTAACTGTACAAAACCCTGGAATAGTAGTAAGCAGTCTGGGCCCCCTTATGTACCCGTGTTTAGTTTTCGAATATCGACATTCTGCGTGTTTCTCACCCCGTTACGCTCTCATGTTTACGTGTTTACGTTCCCTTGTGTAGTAGGAATATTCGGGCATGCGTGCACCACTCAGGATTGGCTTTGCCGTAGTGGGACCTTACATGATTATCTACTACTTTTGCCCGCCTATCCACCACTCAGTGTCTCCAATATCGGGCCCACTATTCTCAATCTTTGACTGTATGTTTTTATTGTAACAGCTCAAATATAAATAAAGGCTTAAAAAAAAAAAGAGGTGCCTATATGCCCTTATCAGATAGGCTCCCAGAATCATCCCTAATGGTGTGCAAATAGTGTCACACAAATCTACATCTGCTCTGCCTTTGTATTTGTGGGTGTGGAAGTCTAAGGGCACTGTATAAATGATGATGGGGTGGGGATAAGGTGAGATACTGATGTGTAGAAATCATAAGCAACCAGTGACTCTCTTGTTTGCGGAGGCTTAAGCAAAGAAAAGGAGGGTGTCCCTGGATCACCCAGATTTTCTCTCTTGCTTTTCTCCCTTCCACCTAGAAGCATCTTAGACTCACACAATCTTCTGCTTTCTCCTCTCCGTGTCTCCACCCACACTCACTTGCTCTTTTCTCTTATTCCTCTCTTTTGTACTCTCCTTTCTATGCCACTTCCCTCCTTTGCCTTTGCAGGCGTTAAAGTGTTTTCCAGTCTATTGCTGTTGATTGGCTTATTTTGTTGCCTAGGACCAATCAGGAGGAGGAGGTTGGAAATTTGCAGCTGCAGCAGGCAAGTAGCTTCATCCAGTTTCTGGCCTTGTGCACAGTCTTAGTGCCTGCCATATTCTTAGCCTAAACCGTCTGCACTGCATGATTTATCTCCTACTGCTATCTGCCAATCTGGACTTAGGAAGGCTTAACCACCTCCTCAAGTCTCTTATACTGAGAGCCTATGGCTCCAGTCAAGAAAAAGATGATGGGAGAAGCTAAAGTACACAGCGAGGGGCATAACTGGCAGAAATAAATGTGATAATGCCCATGTTTTTACATTATGTAATCACTATAAACAGGTACTGGATACATTCCCTTGTCCCCAAAGGCTCATAATCTATGTGTATCTGAGGCTTAAGTGGTTTGCCCAAGGCGTGTCTATAGGACTAGAAACCTCAGTCCCTCCAGCCTGAGTTTGCCTTCCCCAGGTGGGACTTGAACCCCCAGCCCTCCAGCCTGAGGTACAGTGTCCTAACCACTAGGCTGCCACTCCTTGACTAAGTTAGTTGTGGACAGTCCTGCATGTGGAGCCGGACTGAATCGCAGTCTCAGCCTGCATGTGCAGGACTGTTCGTGATTCTGATCCCACGAGGCTAGACGTGCCCCGCGGGATCAGAATCACGATCCCCTCTGTACGTCCGGTTCAGACCATGCATACAGAGGGGATCTACGTCTGGGACGGAATCGGGGCCCATAGTGATTTTCAGTAAGCATGATGGGACTTATGCTCAAACTTACAGAAGTGCACCTAGCTTAATGTGCATTCTAGCGCTAGGTACACCTTATAAAATTATCATTTCAGGGGTGGTGTCACAAAGCTTTTTCATGTGGATGTGGGGGTATACATGTGTAAAATGCTGCTCATAAAATTACTCCATGTGTGCAAGTGCATGCGATGAGAAAAATGCAGGTACTTGTACGTAATTCTGCTATAGATGTGCTTGGTGGAAGTAGGGCACAGCACAGGCAGAGCTGCTACTTACACGTGCTCTTTGTAAAATATGCAGCCATGTGTATTGTACATGGGTTCAGTATGGCCACAATTTCTTCAGTTTTTGAGAGGTAATCAAAAAAAAATAGAAACAACCCCAAAATCCTTAATTGACAAGGAGGAAACCATAAACTTCAGGAGAAGATATTCTAGGAGATGTCTTTATGAAGCATGTGAAGATCACCATGAAGATGCAGAATCTTATTTAGATCTACACTCTAAGGGGCATTAAGTAAAGTTAACATGCATTAAGTGCTGCAATGGCCCACTGTAGTGGCAGCATTTAACATGCGTTAACTTTACGCAACGAGCGTTACATTTTCATAATGCGCGTTAAGCTAAGGGTTATTCAAAAGATTTGTCCCGGTAACTTTGGAAGTTACATAGAAACATAGAAAAATGATGACAGAAAAAGACCACGTGGCCTATCTAGTCTGTCCTTCCATATCAACAAGTTATCCAGACTAACTATTGCTTTTCAAATCTGTAGCTTGCAGACTGATTACATTTTTTCTGCCCAACATAATGGACAACAAAATGGAACCAGTTAAATATGTAAAAAGGTCTGGCACTATGGAGATGGGTTACAAGCAGGAAAGGTGATTTTATAACAAGTTGTATAGGCAGGGAAGGCACAAAGGTGCATATGTAGCCCCTACATAAAGACAACATATGTGCCTATGTGCCCTTATAAAATAGCCCACTGGAAAGTTCCCACTCAGAATTACACCTAGTCTGAAATAGAAATAATTATGTATGGATGTAGTAGTGAGGTGGACAGAATAAAAGAACATAATAACATAAGATTTGCCATATTGGGACAGTCCAAGGGTTCATCAAGCCAACAGCGGACAATCTAGGTCACCATTACCTGTCAGGTTCCCAAAAAGGTGCACAGATTTCATGCTGCTTGTCCAGGGGTAAGCAGTGGATTTCCCCGGTCCTTTTTAATAATGTTTTATAGATTTTTCTTCCAGGAATTTGCCCAAACCTTTTTTAAACCCAGCTACACTAACAGCTTTTACTATATCCCTTGTGGTTTAATATTGATTTGTTGAAGCTGCATTTCACCTGAGGCAGAGTATTTTATTATTGGAAACATGAATTCATGTTGGGATTTAGAGACTGACCTCATGATTTGGGATTAAACAGAATGAGTACTCAATCTATAAGAGAAGTATTGATGTTGATATTGACATTTCAAGATGGCTACCAAGTGTTGCTGTATTTACGCATTATAGACTTTTGAAGAGTGTTTTGTTCAGACATTTTTATCAGATACGAAACAAGGGGCCGATGATTGCAACAAATGAAAGGCCCTGTTTTAATGGAAAGTCTTCCTTGTGGAGGTTCTCTTAAAAATTAAAAAAAAATTAATAATCTTTAAATATTTTTTAAAATGAGTTCACGTGTTAAAAAAGTTACACCAATATTTGTTCATTGATTATTTGTACAGATCTATTTATTTAAAAAAGACATTTGCTATAAAAACCTTTGAAATAAGCTTGAAGAATTGTGGGAAATGACTCGCATGTAGATTTTTAATATGTTATAAGACATATGTTCCTGCTAAGCAGCGCTGAGTTCTCTGCCAGCATTCCTGCTGGTGGGAGGGGGTACAAAGTGATCACGCTTAGGATACGCAGCATAGGCAGGTCCCGAGGGCAGGAATGCCGGCAGAGGACTCAGTGCACCTTAGCAGGAACATTGGAGGCTACTATATTCTCAGAAGAAGTAGTTGAAAAACTGAAGAAAAAGAGGGTGGCCTTCATAAAATATAAGAGATCACAGAAAGAGAAAGACTAGCATCAATATTCAGAAAAGCTTAGAAAAGCTAGGAAAGTAGTCAGGAAAACAAAGATACAAATGG
Source organism: Ichthyophis bannanicus (assembly GCA_033557465.1). Taxonomy (NCBI): domain Eukaryota; kingdom Metazoa; phylum Chordata; class Amphibia; order Gymnophiona; family Ichthyophiidae; genus Ichthyophis; species Ichthyophis bannanicus. The sequence goes on from CM066044.1 coordinate 134,417,364, forward strand.
AAGAAAAAGAAATAGCCAACACAGTAAAATGGGGGGACAAAACATTTTCCAGATATGTTAATAAGAGGAAGAAGTGCAAAAGTGGTATTGTCAGATTGAAGGGTAAAGGGAAAGAATATGTAGTAGCTAATAAGGATAAAGTGGAATTGCTTACAAATATTTTTGTTCTGTGTTCAAAGATGAAAGGCCATGAGCAGGACCTCAGAAAACACCAACAAATAGGAACAGAAGTGAAACAGATCTTCAATGATTTTCAGAAGACTGTGTTTGCGAGGAGCTAGCTAAACTAAAAGTAGACAAAGCAATGGAACTGAATGAGATAAATCCAAGAATGATGAGGGAAGTTCTAGCAGCTCCATTCTCTGACCTTTTCAAGGCTTCTTTGGTGTGATTATTTCTGAGGATATCAAAGTGGCAAAACAGTGCGACAAGGTAGTGGCAAAAGCAGGAGGATGTTGGGTTGCATACAAAGAGGAATTACCAGCAGAAAGGAAGAGGTACTAATGCCACTGTATAAGTCACTGCTGAGGCCTCACTTGGAATACTGTGTTCAGTTTTGGAGACCATATCTCACAAAAGATGTAAAAAGACTGGAGACGGTTCAGAAGAACGCAACCAAAATGATTTGGAATCTGCGTCAGAAGCTTATGAGAAGAGACTTGAAGACCTAAATATGTACACTCTGGAGGAGAAGAGGGATAGGGGTGATATGATTCAGACCTTTAAATACTTAAAGAGAATTAATGAACAAACAAACCTCTTCCAAAGACGGGGAAGCTGTAAAACTAGAGGGCATAACATGTTTTACAGCTTTGAGGCAGCCCGCCCCCAACAACACTCCTGCCCAATCGGGGCAGTGGGAGTCCGTCCGGGCAGCTCCAGCCCTCCTCAAAAGCGGCGTCCCTGCACCGAGGGAACTGCTTTGAGGCAGCCCGCCCCCAACAACACTCCTGCCCAATCGGGGCAGTGGGAGTCCGTCCGGGCAGCTCCAGCCCTCCTCAAAAGCGGCGTCCCTGCACCGAGGGAGCCGCTTTGAGGCAGCCCGCCCCCAACAACACTCCTGCCCAATCGGGGCAGTGGGAGTCCGTCCGGGCAGCTCCAGCTCTCCTCAAAAGCGGCGTCCCTGCACCGAGGGAGCCGCTTTGAGGCAGCCCGCCCCCAACAACACTCCTGCCCAATCGGGGCAGTGGGAGTCCGTCCGGGCAGCTCCAGCCCTCCTCAAAAGCAGCGTCCCTGCAGGGCGCGCCCGCGCCTGAGGGCCTCGCCAGAGGGCCCTTTGGCGTGGCCCTTAGGCGCGGCACAGAGGCGCAAACAACTTAGCAAAATCAACAGGAACGCCGGAACAAAAACGGCAAAAAAGGACAACAGGACACCACAACCCACTACAGCACCAAAGACACAGCAAACGATAACCGAGGACCTCTCCACCCTGTGCAAACAACACTGAAGCCCAGCCTGGTCTCAAACATCAGCAAACTACATTTACTCATGTGTACAGCAATCTACATCTGACTGGCGTGCAGAAGGAAACAACCAAAAGAAATAGCAGCGCCGACAGCATCACAGCAGAACCCAACAAGATGCAGACAGAAGTGAAGGACGACAGAACCGCAAGTAGAATACTCGCAGAACACCACACATATCCCACCTCCAAACTCTCACCCCCACGAGCCACACCCGAATAGATCCAGCCCCTCCCCCTTGGGATAGGCTTCCGCACCAAGACGCCCTCCACAGATCCTGCTCTCCCTCCACAGGACAGGCTCCCTCCACGGGACAGGCTCCCGCACCAAGACGCCCTCCACAGTTCCGGCTCTCCCTCCACGGGACAGGCTCCCTCCACGGGACAGGCTCCCGCACCAAGACGCCCTCCACAGTTCCGGCTCTCCCTCCACGGGACAGGCTCCCGCACCAAGACGCCCTCCACAGTTCCGGCTCTCCCTCCACGGGACAGGCTCCCTCCACGGGACAGGCTCCCGCACCAAGACGCCCTCCACAGTTCCGGCTCTCCCTCCACGGGACAGGCTCCCTCCACGGGACAGGCTCCCGCACCAAGACGCCCTCCACAGTTCCGGCTCTCCCTCCACGGGACAGGCTCCCTCCACGGGACAGGCTCCCGCACCAAGACGCCCTCCACAGTTCCGGCTCTACCTCCACGGAACAGGCTCCCTCCACGGGACAGGCTCCCGCACCAAGTTCACCGCTCACCAATCAGACAACAGACGAAGACTTAAGAAAACAGGCATCACCCTACCAGAACTTCACAAAAGACCAACATGCACGCCACATACTTCCTCCCCACTCTACCTACTCGTCACACAACTCCTCCCACCAACCACACACCTCCTCTACCCACAAGCAAACACAACATGGCACACACCAACTGCATTGCCATATTTAGAACCACAACACACACACAAAGAGACACTCAGAACTTTCCAGACAAAGCGGACAAACAGACACAAATCAAACTCCCACACCTACACAAAGGAAGCACATGTAACAGCAACCCCCGCAACAAAGACAACAACGATTGAGCTCATAAACGCCAGATCCGTCTGCAACAAGATATACACCCTTGTAGACCACATAGAAGAGCGACAGCCCGACGTAATATGCATCACAGAGACATGGCTCAACCCTACTGACAATGTACTACTCAACCAACTAGTACCGGAAAACTACTCAGCGTACAACTGCTCACGCACCCACAAGCGTGGAGGAGGAGTCCTGATAATAGCGAAAACAAAACTAAAGTTCAAGACACAGAACCTCACCGATACGCAGCAATGTAACACAATTAGCATCAAGAACAAGAACATTACAATCTGCCTAACCTACAGAGCACCCAGAGCTCCACCCGACGAACTAGCCTTCACACTCGAAGAAGCCTGTGCCATAACATCAAACAACAAACCAGCGCTACTGATTGGTGACTTCAACCTCAAGTCCACCAATGCCAAAGACGCAGAGGCCTTCCTTCAAGCAATGACTTCACTCCAATTCACACAGATAATCAATGCACCAACGCATAAACATGGATCATCCCCAGACCTCATCTTCGCATCCAATTACCTAACATCAAGAGACCTAATTTCCCAACCCACCATTACCCCAGTGCCATGGTCTGACCACTACCTAATCGAAACAAAGTTGCGATCACCAGAGGACCAGACAAACGAAAGAGCAAACAGCTCACACACACAAAGACGATTCAAACATTTTGACAGGGACGAATTCATACAGGACACAACACAACACTTGAACATACTACAGATGACCTGGAGGAACAAGTTTCCAGCTGGAACAGCATTCTAGCTAACGCCGCCAAACCAGCTGGTAGCGGGACCAAGAATCCACACCACAACAAGAGACAAAACAAACCATGGTACTCAGCAAAAATACGACAGGAAAAGAGGGAGCTCAGGAAGATTGAACGGAGATGGAGAAAAAACAAAACAACTGCCGACCAGCATCTTTACCTAACAAAGCAAAAACAATACAATACACACATCAACCAATCAAAGATGGAATTCAACACAAACATGATAAATTCCTCCATCAACAAACCCAGAGAGCTTTTCGAAATAGTAAAGATCCTCACAAAAGAGCAAACAACAGAAGGGGAAGTACAAGTTGATCCACAGGAATTTGCCGACCACATCAAAGACAAATTTCACTCCACGGAACGAACAACACATAGTGGGAACAACAGGACGGACGTTCACTCCAAAACCTGGGGCACATTCTACACACCCTCAACAGAACAGATATCTCACATCATCTCTACAATCAACACAAGCACTGCTCCTACAGACCCGTGCCCAGTGTCATGGGTCAAAGCCACCAAATCAAGCTTCATCCCCACCATACACAAAATGGTACACAACTCACTCACTCAAGGACTCATGCCAAAGCAACTAAAACTTGCCACAGTAAGACCAATCCCACAGAAAACAACTCTCGACAAAAAAGATCCAGCAGTATACCGACCAATTTCCAGCATACCCTTCCTCGCAAAAATCATCGAAAAAAACGGTTCAACTACAACTTCAGGAACACATCGACAAACACGAAACACTTGACAACAACCAACACGGATTTCGTCCCAACCATGGAGTCGAAACACTACTGATATACCTCTTCGACAGCATCCTAAGAATAATTGACAACACCAGGAATGGAATCATAATGATCTTCATCGACATCTCCTCAGCCTTCGACACAGTAGACCACAACAAGCTCCTGGAAAGACTAAAGAACACTGGTATACACGGTATCACGCTGAAATGGTTCCAATCGTACCTAACCGAAAGATAGCTACAGGTCAAGGTGGGACACAACACCTCCCGACCCATAAATGTCCGACAAAGAGTACCTCAAGGATCCGCACTCTCAGCACTCCTATTTAACATCTACATCCAACCAATATGCAACATCATGAAAGAGAGCAACATTCAATACACAGTATATGCAGACGACATCATGATATACACCCCGATAGCTATCGACAACCCGGATTTCTCTAAAATAACAGACTGCCTTACCCAAATGACGAGTTGGTGCCAAAACAACAACCTCGCAATAAACTACAACAAGACTGAAGCCTTAATCATCACTCGGAACCAAAGCTTCATACACCCAACAAATATAAGGATACAAAGCACCACTATACCAATAAGATCAGAAGTAAGATACCTCGGAGTTACTCTGGACAATAAACTAAACCTCAAGCCACACATAGACAAAACAATCCAAAAAGCCTACTATAGGATGCGAATAATCAGGAGACTGAAACCACTCCTCGCCCCAGAATCACTTCCGTACCGTCTGTCAAGCACTGATAACACCACTACTGCACTTCTGCAATCCGATATACCTTGGACTACCGAAACAAGCCCTCAAACCACTCCAACTGGCACAAAACACTGCAGCACGAATCATATCCGGAACTACAAGACAAGAGCACATCACACCTATCTTAAAGGACTTACACTGGCTCCCAATCGGTGCACGCATCAGATACAAAACTATCATAAACCTATTCAAGATAAAACAGCACACATCAGCCAACAGCCTGCACACCCTCATACAACCGGACACCAGCACACGTCCTAGAAGAAAACAAACACACAACCGAGTCAGCACCCCAAGTGAATTCAAACACACACGCAAGGACACAACAGACAGAGCTCTCTCCATGGCTGCTCCAACAATATGGAACAAACTACCGGACGACCTGAGGGCAACTACTGACCTCAAAGACTTTAGAAAACAGCTTAAAACCATGCTATTCATAGAACACTATGGACACATCACATAACCTCAGAGAATGTATAACAGTACATGATACCACCCAAACAATGGATGTAAGAAAACATTTTTAGCACCACTGTATATAGACCACCTTGTATATAGCTCAAACCAATCCAGCACACAATACAACACACACTCAACTAAACTTCACCCTCACTGCATGTATAACACACACACTTTACCTGATTGTTTGCTGTGATACCACCTTGATTATTAAGATAAGGCGGTTTAGAAATACTGTTAAATAAATAAATAAATAAATGAAGCTGCAAGGGGGTAAATTGAAAGGCAATGTCAGGAAATACTTTTTCACTGAAAGGGTGGTGAATGCTTGGACTGCCCTCCCAATGGAAGTGTTGGGGGCAAATACAGTGACAGAATCCAAAATGGCATGGGGCAGACACAGTGGATCCCTTTACTGCGGGTTATTTGACACTTCCTTTTTGAGGATCATTAAAGTTTCCTTTGCCCCTCACTGCTACGCTTCTGGACTGGTTATTTCTGCTGCTTTCGTGGCAGTTTGCTATTGTTGTTTGGGGGGCAAATACAGTGACAGAATTCAAAATGGCATGGGGCAGACACAGTGGATCCCTTTACTGCAACAGGTTAAAATCAAAATAAACTTAATTATCTAATTTCTCAACAAACAGGGGTGTCCTACACAGAGCAGTGGGTTCACCCCTAAACAAAGTCATGGGGAGGGGCGACCTGCACGGAGCGGCAGGTGCACCTACTCTTACCATCTTACTGTGGAGACTAGATGGACCATACTGGTCCTTATCTGCCGTCATTTTCATTTCATTTACATTTATATTTAGAGTCTGGCGTGGTCCCAGAAGACTGGAGAAAGCACATGCGGTCCCTTTACACAAAAGCGGAACTACTGGCCGGTTAATCTGACCTCTGTTCTGAGTAAACTAATGAAAGGCTGATAAAACAGAGGATAGTGAGGTTTCTGGAATCCAATGGATTGCAGTATTCAAGACAGCATGTTTTTATGAGAAGCAGGTCTTGTCAGACAAATATGATTGATTTATTTGACTGGGTACCAGATAGTTGGACCAAGGGAGAGCTCTAGATGTGGTGTATTTAGATTTCAGTAAAGCCTTTGGCATTGTTCCGCACAGGCGAGTTACAAATAAATTGAATGCCCTAAGGATGGATCCTAAAGTGACTGAATGGGTTAGAAATTGGTTGAGTGGGAGGTGACAGAGGGTAAAGATAAATGGTGCTTACTCTAAGGAGAGTGATGTTACCAATGGTGTGCTGCAGGGATCGGTCCTTGATCCAATTCTTTTAAATATTTTTGTAAGTGATATTGCAGAAGGGCTATTGGGTAAGGTTTGCCTCTTTGTGGATGATACCAAAATCTGCAATAGAGTAGACATCCAGGAAGGAGAGATTTAGCAAAGCTTGAAGAATGGTCATGAATCTGGAAGCTGAGATTTAGTACAAAAAATGCAGGGTCATGCATTCGGGCTACAAAAATCCAAGAGAGCAGTACAGTGTAGGGGACAAAGTACTTCTGTCCATGAAAGAAGAGCAGGACCTGGGCGTGATAGTTTCTGATGATCTTAAAGTGGCTAAACAGGTAGAAAAGGCAACAGTGAAAGCCAGAAAGATGCTTGGGTACATAGGGAGAGGAATGCCCAGCAGGAAAAAAGGACACGTGCCTCTGTATAGGTCTTTGGTGAGACCTAATTTAGAATATTGTATGTAATTCTGGAGACCAGACCTTCAAAAGGATATAAACAGAATGGCGTCTGTATAGAGGGTGGCTTCCAAAATGGTGAGTGGACTCTGCCATAAGGCATATGGGGACAGATGTAAAGATCTCAATATGTATACTTTGGAAGAAAGACAAGAGAGGGGAGATATGATAGAGATGTTCAAATACCTCTGCGGCATAAATGCACAGGAGGAGAGCCTCTTTCAACCGAAATAAATCTCTGCAATGAGGGGACCGAGGATGAAGGTAAAAGGAGATGAGAGTAAGTTATGGAAATATTTCTTTATGGAAAGAGTGGTAGATGCATGGAACAGTCTCCCAGTGGAGGTAGTAGAGACAAAAACTGTATCTGAATTCAAGAAAGCATGGGACAAACACAGAGGATCTCTAAAGGAAAAAGGACTGTAGAGCTTAGTGGTTTGTATCGGATGGCAGACTGGATAAGCTGTATGGTTATCTGCCGTCATGTTTCTATGTGTTTATACACTGAGGTCATTCTATAAGTTCCTACTTGAGTGTGTAGAACGGTATTTTACATACCCAAATTGTTTAAAAATGATCCCTAACCATATAGTGCTGTGTTGTATTTATCCAGTAAAGTCATGCTGCATAAATGCTTTTCCTAAAGCTAACCACATAAGCTGCCTGGTTAACTAGGGGAGTATATTTAGCAGCCCAACTTAGCTAGGTAAGTTGGCTGAATATCTGGTTAAAGATACTTGGACAATCATCTGGTTAAATGTGATAGGATATCAGGCTTTTGAATATCAGCCCCTAATAGTTAATGCATTGGCTACATGGGGTTTTGGTAATATCTGGAAGTGGCTGCCCAAGGGAGGTGCGGGGCTATGTATGGAAACTCATTGCCAGGCCTAATTTGCATAAGATGCCTCATTTGCATAATTATTTGCATAATATTAATGTGCACTAACTTTTAGTAAACATGCCTCTTCATGAGTGTCTAGATAAAGACTACCAGATTTCTACATTACTATACTCCAGTGCCAACCACTACAGTAAGTACATTAGGAAGTGCTATACACACTGACCATTTAGAACCCATAGCAAACCCATCGTATCATAACAGCACTACCAGGACTCACAAAGCACCAAACCCTACCTATCAAAAGGCAACACTGCAGATATTAAACCAATACATCTCAGAGAATACCAATACATCTCCTACTGGGAAAAGAGAACAAATGGCACTGTCAAATAAAAACTACATAAATAGAATACCTCAGCTCGGTTACAGATGCAGAACATAGACCATCACCAAACAAAGAACAAGGGATCACAATTTAGAAATAGGAAGACAATAATTAAACTGGGAACCCCAAAAGCCAGACTTGGAATGTACAACAACAATGGAGAAATAAAGCTATAAATTAATTTCCTCTTGTACTAAACAAAATGCAAAGACGTTAGCTATGCACATTTCCCAGAGATGAAATATTTCAGATGCCATGGAGGAGAGAGGTCTCGTGAAAGGACAGCATCACCTTGGTGAGGCAGGAAGTGATCCTGTAGCTAGGAACTGTCCAGCAGGAGATGTAATACCCTCTTGCGCTGAGGAGGTTTCTCCAGGACCATGTGACCATGAAGGAAGGGCTAAGATGGCTGTTATAGTGGGTGATTCAATCATTAGGCATGTAGATAACTGGGTGGCTGGTGGACGTGAGGATCGCCTGGTAACATGTCTGCATGGTGCAAAGGTAGCGGACCTCATGTGCCACATAGACAAGGTCTTAGATACTGCCGGGGAGGAGTCTGCTGTCTTGGCACATGTTGGTACCAATGACATAGGAAAATATGAGAGGGAGGTTCTGGAGGCCAAATTTAGGCTTTTAGGTAGGAAGTTGAAATCCAGAAACTTCCAGGATAGCACACCACGCACAGAGCAAAAGGCAGGCAGAGCTCTAGAGTCTCAATGCGTGGATGAGACGATGGTGCAAAGAAGAGGGTTTTGGATTTGTTAGGAACTGGATAACTTTCTGGGGGAAGAGTGGGGCTCTTCCGAAGGAATGGGCTCTACCTTAATCGGGATGGAGCCAGACTGCTGGCATTAACATTTAAAAGGGTGGTAGAGCAGCTTTTAAACTAGATAATAGGGGAAAGCAGACAGTCGCCCAAGAGCGCATGGTTCGGAAGAATGTATCCTTGAGGGATACTAACAAAACAGGGAAGTTAGGACATTGAAACAGAGACGTTCCAATAAAGATAAAATGTACCCAGATGCCCTTAAGCAGAGAGTTGAAAGATTCCAAATTAGCCCTATCAACTGATAACCAGATTAATATGATTGAAATACAACCTCTAAAATGACTGTATGAAAATACTAGAAGTCTAAAAAATAAGATGGGAGAGTTAGAATATGTAGCTGTAAATGAGAAGTTAGATATGATTGGTATCTCAGAGACCTGGTGGAAGGAGGACAACCAATGGGATACTGTGATACCTGGGTATAAACTATATCGCAATGACAGAGTAGATCAAATTGGTGGAAAGGTTGTGCTCTATGTTAGAAAGGGCATTGTGTCACATAGGATTAAAGTTTTGCAGAAAACAAAATACGTTGTAGAATCTCTATGGATAGAAATTCCATGTAAAAAGGGGAAGGTGATGGCAGTGGGGGTGTACTACTGACCACCTGGCAAGAATGAACAGATGGATAATGAAATGCTGAAAGAAATCAGGGAAGCTAACAAATGTTACAACACAAGTAATAATGGGTGACTTCAATTGCCCGGATATGGACTAGGTCAGTGTCACAGCAGGACATGCTAGGGAGATAGTTTCTAGATGAAATAAATGACTGCTTCTTGCAGTGGCTGGTTCATGAACTGACAATTCCTTAGTGGCATGCAGAATCTGGTGCAAGAGTAAGGGTGTTGGGGCCACTTGGCAATAGTGATCATAGCATGATCACATTTGATTTAATAAATGAAAGAAGGATGGCAAGGAAATCCTCAGTATTCCCATTTAACTTTCAAAAGAGAGACTATGATAAAATGAGGAAAATAGTTAACAAAGGACTAAAAGGAGCAGCTGCAAAGGCTAAAAATTTGCATAAAGCATGGGCATTGTTTAAAAATACTGTCTTGGAAGCCCAGAACAGATGTATTCCACGCTTTAAGAAAAGTGGAAAGAAGGCCAAAAAACTGCAGCATGGTTTAAAGGCGAGGTCAGAGAGGCTGTTGCGGCCCAAAAAAAAGCATCTTTAGGAAATGAAAAAAGGAGCCAAATAACAAAAACGGGAAACAATATACAATAAGTATTGCCAAGTTAGATACAAGGCATTGATGAGGCAGGCAAAGAGAGAATTTTAAATAAACCTTGCCGTGGAAACAAAAATGCATAATAAAACTTTTTCAAGTATATTCATAGCAAAAAACCTGTGAGACAATCAGTTGAAGTATTGGATGATAGAGGAGTAAAAGGGGCACTAAGTGAATAAAAGGCCATAGTGGAGAGACTGAATGAATTCTTTGCTTTACTGAAGAAGATGTAGGGAATTTACCTGTGCTTGAAATGGTGTATAAAGGTGATGTATCAGAGGAATTGAAAGAAATATCAATAAACCATGAAGATGTATTACAACTATTTGATAAAATGAAGAGTACAAAATCACCTGGACTGGATGGTACATATATATCCAAGGGTATTGACAGAACTAAAATGTGAGATTGCAGATCTACTAGTAGTAATCTGTGAACTAGCATTAAAATCATCTGTAGTACTTTAAAAGTTGAGAATGGCCAATGCAACGCCAATATTTAAAAAGGGTTCCAGGGGTGATCTGGGAAACCTCAGACCTGTGGGTCTGACATCAATACTGGGCAAAATGGTAGCATTATAAATAATAAAATTACTGATCATGTATATAATCATGGTTTAATGGGAGAAAGCCAACATGGATTTAGCCAAGGAAAGTCTTGTCTTACTAATCTATTATATTTTTTGAAGGTGTGAATAAACAGGTAGACAAAGGTGAGCCGGTTGATATAATGTATCTGGATTTTCAGAAAACCTTTGACAAGATCCCTCATGAGAGACTGTTGGAGAAATTAATAAGTCATGGGATAGGAGGCAGTGTAGTAGGATTAGAAATTGGTTAAAGGATAGAAGGCAGAGAGTAGGGCTAAATGGCCAATTTTCTCAATGGAGAAAAGTAAATAGTGGAGTACCCCAGGGATCTGTGGTGGACCCGCTGCTGTATAACATATTCATAAATGACCTGGAAATGGGAATAGCATGATCAAATTTGCAGATGAGACAAAATTATTCAAAGTTGTTAAAACCCAAGAGGATTGTGAAAAATTGCAAGAGGACCTTGCTAAATTGGAAGACCGGAGATCCAAATGGCAGATGAAATTTAATGTGGACAAGTGCAAAGTTATGCACCCAGGAAAGAACAACCCAAACTTTGGTTACATGATGCAAGGTACCACCTTAGAAAACACCACCCAGGAAAAAGATTTAGGCATCATCTTGGATAACACGTTGAAACCCTCCACCCAGCATGCAATGGTGGCCAAGAAAGCAAATGAATGCTAGGAATCATAAGGAAAAGAATGTAGAATAAAACCAAGGATATTGTAATGCCTTTGTATCGTTCCATGGTTCAACTGCGCCTTGAATATTGTGTGCAAGTCTCGTCGTATCTTAAAAAGGATATAGTAGAATTAGAAAAGGTATAGAGAAGAGCCACTAAAATGGTAAAGGGTATGAAAGGATACTCCTATAAGGAAAGGCTTAAAAGGTTAGGGCTCTTCAACTTGGAAAAGAGAAGGCTGAGGGAGATATGATGGAGGTCTATAAATTAATGAATGGAGTGGAATGGGCTAATATAGATTGGTTGTTTACGCCATCAAAAGTAGAAAGACTAGAGGACATGCATTTAAGCTACAATGTAACCCATTTAAGACTAATAAGAGAAAATATTTTTTTCACTCAACGCGTAATCCAACTCTGGAATCCGTTACCATAGGATGTAGTAAAACTGTAACCGAGGTAGTTCGGACATGGTGCTCCGGACTCCTCTAACCAACCACCCCACTTCCCCCCCCCCCCAATTTAGTTCCCCCCTCGTTGCCCACAAAATGCACACAGACAACCACTCTTGGGAATTAACCGGTCGCAGCTTTATTAACCTTTATAAGATACTGGACATTACAATCCAAGAATACTCCTCTTAACAATCCAACCAGCGGAGCAATGCCTCACCATCCATGCTATTAGCAAGGTGACCCTGCCTCCGCTCCTGCCGCGGTCCCGCCAACGGCAATCTCCTAATCCCCTTTCCCCGACCTCACCATGTAATTAGCAAAAGTCAGCCAGGGGTTATCCGGGTCGGGGGCACCCCGCCCCCAGCCCAAGTATAGCCTAAGGCTCCGGACCCCGGACCTCCGGGATCCCGCCACCGGCACAGAGGACATTAATGTCAGGTCGAGGGCACCCCGCCCTCGACCCCGGTACGGCCTCGAGCTCCGGACCCCGGACCTCCGGGATCCCTCTACCGGCCCCGGTGACATTAATGTCCCGAAGCCGCCCCCCCACACACAAGCTGCGACCGGTGAGCCCCCCAACTACACACACATTTCACACCCTCAGCCAGGGTTAGCAAGCAAGGCACCCATAAGGAGTAAGTGCCCGCCGTCCCTTGTACAACCATGCACCCGCACTCCCCTCGCCCACGCGTCTGAGTAACGCACAGCCTGGTGCACGGACCCACCACTGTCACGGGACCGTTTCCCCCTCCCCCCGTTCAGTTATCTGGTATTCATTCGTTGCGTTTTATTTGTTTTTTTTTTTTTTTTTTGATAAGCCAGCCAACCGGCCACGACAGGAAGCCCGCCACCAACCCCCCCCCGGGCAACCCGTATCACAGTACAGCCAGATTCATCGAAAACCCTCCAAGCACGCGCTGTCCTCCCCCCATCCCTAACGTCACCCTACCGCAAATGGAAACCGCTCCCTGCTGCCGGGGTCCTCGAGCCCATGGAGGACCCAGCAAAGGCATCCGGAGAGGCCGCAAGGCGACTGCACACCCCAGCATAACAACACCCCAGCCGGATTCTGACCACATGAGTCCGCACCGGCCACCGATTCTCGCTCGCCCACCCCACCACGAGGGGACGACCATCAGCCCACCAACCCGAGGCCTTGTCCCCGCAACTGACTTCAACCAGTTAGCAACTGAACTGCAACCGATTAGCCCCCAACAATTGCTTGCCCCCCCGCCGAAAAACGGCCCGCAACCCCCCTTCCCCATCCGCCAATGCTTGTAGCTGTTGGCCGACACCCCCCCCACGACCCCACCTGATTGCCACCCCCAAAATCGTACACACCGGCTGCGAACTGCCGCGCGCCACCCCAGACACGCAGACACCCATCCTCTGCACCACCGCACTTACCACAGCATCCCTCCCTACGTACCGCTGCCGCATCTGCTGCCCGCGGAACTACAGACACGTCCCACACCCGGAATCCGAATACCGGAAGCCTCGCCTGCCGAGCGAGCCTGAATGCCGCCCCCCGCCACAAAGGGTACAATGGGCAGAAGACCAGCCCGGCAAACCTGCCAACTCCCTCCCCTTGTAGTCCCTTTCTAATTTCGCTAGGATGACCCGCAACAGCCCATCGCCTGCCCGTAACCGCTGTCGCCGCCTAGTCCCCCAATACCCCTCCCCTTGCTGTAAGGTGGCCACCGACCCACCCACCTAACCGCAACGAAATTACCTGGCCATCCCTGCCTGGAATAGTAGGTATCCTACGGCAAGGCAGAGCAGCGCTTCCCCAAGCCTCCCCTGAGGAATAGGCCCCCTATTGTCAAGATGCGTCGACCATGCGCATACCATGCACACTCCAACCCCCAGAAGCTATTTGTATGCCCCGCATCCGTCCTGGTCCCTCCAGTCCGCAGAACCCCGCATCGTTTAAGGTCCCCCCGCACCCCTTGGGAGGGGCCACCCGTCCACCCGCCCCTTAAAGCCAGCAGAGATATGCCGAGACGCTGCCCCCCAAGCCGAGGCCAACATGGTAAGCCCACTACCAGCTCTGACCACCGCTACATCAGTGCCCCACTCCCTTAACCGGGGGCTGTGCGCTGACCAGTCACAGCCCACCCAGCCATAAGGGAAACAACCAATTCCCAGAAAGCTGTTGCTAGATCGACAGGAGGCATGCCCAGCCCGCGAAGAGCTGTCACCACCCCCCACCCCCTTGGAAGAAGGCCCGCAGACATAGACCGGCCCTCCCAGCATAAAATGTTCTGCACCCAGTCCACCCGCAGAACCTCGGATTCCCAAATCATGCGTGCATTAACAGCACTCCCGAAGTTGCCACCACCCCCTACCGCAGCAACCTTGCTTAAGGGAGCCTGCACTTCCATCAACACAAAGTACCATGCAGCCGACCCGGACATCGCGACCCATGCCGAATCGACGCCTTACCCATAAAGGAGACGATCCGCCCACTCGACGACATCTACATCCCCGCAGAACCGGCACGCCCCTGCACCACTGCACCGGGTCGTCGATCTTACGCTGCGCATACTGCCAGTCAATTACCTCCTCCACCATCCGCTCCCCCAGATGAACCGGAAGTACGCAAACCTCACGTATGCAACCGAAGCTGACCAGCCTATCGGCATGCACATACGAACCAAGCACCCCCTTTACCGCAGCAACCACGCCATTGTCCACAACTGCACTGATGCCGTAACCCCTGTGCCATCCGTGCCCAATACCCAAATGGTTCACCAATGCAACTGACCGATCCACAAGCAGCATGACGAGCACCCTGCCCACGGGGTGTGATCAGCGCTGGCAGACCCAACAGCACCGAAGGTATGAAACCGCCAAAATTTCCGAGGTTCAGCTTTGCTCCGGCGGTATTATTATTATTATTATATATATATATATTTTTTGATTGATGTGTTTTCTATTTTTTTTTTTGTGCGTTCAAACACCCCCAAGCGTACCCAACCGAGTGCTGCAGTTGCGCAACCCAGGGACCTCGCCCCTATGCCGCCCCCACGACGGCCAAAAATCGGACCCCCCAAAACCATCCGGGAACCCACACTCCCCCTGACTACTCCTCTCCCCGCGGGTCTCGAAGAAGCCACCTCCGAAGACCCCTAAATGAAGTAGTGCAGTAGGCCGGCCGCCCCACCGCGGATTGCTCGAGGGCCGGCACCAAGGCCTAGCGGGCTCACTACCCCCTTTCCTGCCACGCCACAGCCCAAACAAATTGATTCCCAAGATGCTATTTGCAGCCCCACAGGGCCAGAAGCTTTTGGGACCTCCCGTGCCACTCTCCTGCCACCCCTGCCTCACATCTGTCGCACCCCCGCCCCTCGCAATATTGTCATGGTTTTTTGTTTTTTTTTTATATACCGACTCTTCCGTACCCTACCTTTTTCCCCCTAGCAGGCGGACAGCTTTATATCTCGCCGCTTCCTCATCCTCAGGCCAGATACTACGTACACTATCCCACTGCCCCCAGGCCTCGAAACCCTGCCACCCACCCCTTCCACGCGAATAGATGGTGCACGCCAAGGGGAAGGACTGCTCACCGTGGAGCCACCCCGACACCAATGTCCCCTGTCCCACGCGCGTATCACCCCGCTCCACCCCGCGATTTCTGACATCAACCCAACCCCCGGCCTGCTGGTAACTCACCTGCTGCCCCAGTCACGGCCCCCTGGCCTCCGATGTCTGAGGCCGCAAGCATCCACCTTCCTCTTCCAGCTGGGGCAGCCCGCCCTGTGCTCACCGCTCGCAGTTGTCCACCTCCACTGCCCCTGCCCGCGTGCCAGTTCGTCCCATCACCTGCGGAGACAAAGAGAACACAAGGAAAAAACCCCCAGAGGGGGGGGACACTGAATACCCAACAGGGGGCCCAGCCCGCAACCATTCCCCCTGCAGGAACCGAGGCCCCAGCCCAAGCCCGCGCTCCGATCTTCAAAGCCCCACTGGAGAGTAATCTCGAGGACTGCCACCAGCCCCCCAGGAGACCCCAGCACTGACCTACCCCCACCCCCACGCCCCAAGCACCTCCCCCAAACCGAAGGCCCACAGTCCCAATGCTCCTGAGGCCCTCTCCCGCCACGGAGTCTCCCAAAGCTACAAACCCCCCTCTGACCTCCCTGCTCCCAGTGATTACCGTCAGAGCAGCCCACGATCCCCCCTGCCCGATTACTGCAGCCCAGGCCCGCCACCCCCAAAGCCGGAACCGTTCGCACCGCTCGGGGACCTCATTACGCCCCGGCCAAGCCCCGCGAGCCCTCCCCCCACTCTACCGGACCAGCTCCCAGCTATCCTCCCCCCCTCCCGCTTCCTCTTACCTCCGCCAACCCCGTACGCCTTGCCGGAGCACCTCTCCGAGTACCCCCGCCCTACCTAGAACATAATTTATGCCCCAACAGGGTCAGCCCAAGGTCCGTCATGCTCAGCCTCCAACCCCCCTGCGGCCAATCCAGGTCGCACACACCCGGCAGATTTCCAAAAAACCCAGGTGCCATAAGGCGGGTACTGGGTCCACCCTGGCTATCCCGGGCACCTCTTAATAATGGTTTACGGACCGTACCTCCTGGAACTCTTCCAATTCCCGTTTGTATTGCGATATTCAATTTGTTTTTGTTTTTTTTTTAAATTTAATTATTTATATATACTTTTTTTTTTTTTTAATAAACCCCAGCTACACTACAACCAGTCCCACAGCCCGACTATGGGGAACTGACCCCCCCCACCTCTGTGCTAAGCCTCCAGCGAAACCACCAGCAAATGCAACCCCTAACCCAGCCATGTCCCGCAGCCCCCCCCCCCAAACCCACCCCCACCTCACCACGACTGGCAGCCCCACTCCTTTAAACCATTAAATTGAACGAATTTGTCTTGTTTTTTTTTTTTTTTTAAATTAATAGCATAGTTAGGTGCTGCCCTCACCCCCCGCGCCACATGCCCCGTCACCTTCGCTCCGTCGACTGAGCGCCTTCGGCACTCCGCACCGATCCCCGGTCCACACGCACCCCCCTCTCCTACCCTGTGAGGAAAAGGCCGTGCCCTGCATCACCTTGGCGTCTGCTCCGCCTCAGGCCGCCGGCTCCCGCGCTGAGCTGCACGATCCTGGACTCGAAAAGCCCCGCAGCCGCTCCAGGCCGCATCTCCGCCCGAAAAAACTCCCGCATCTGCACTCACTCAGCCCGCTGGAAGCCGTACGGAGGCAGACCGGCCTAGGTAAGCAGAAGCAGGCTCGGACCCGAGGAGCCGCCTGAGTTCCGGCAACCGCTGCTGACTCATGGCGCCTCCCCTTCAAACTGCCGCCCGCATCCTGCTCCCAGGCTCCACCGCGCTCCCGCGCGCGAGTGGAGCCAATCAAAATCCCCGGCGCCCTTCCCCCCTTGCGCCTCTGCCCCCATTGGCACAATGGCCGCGGGCCAGGGTCCTCGCACCGGCCGAACACCCGGTTACATGCGGCCGCCGGGACCCTGCCCCGCGGCCTTTCATTTAGTGTAGCAGTGTTTAAAAAAGCTTTGAGCAAGTTCCTGGAGGAAAGGCATTATAAGGCATTATTAAAGAAGACCAGAGAATAAGGCATTATTAAAGAAGACTCGAGAAATTCACTGCTTATCCTAGGACAAGCATTGTGGAACCTGTGTATCTTTTTGAGAACATCCCAGGTACTTGTGACCTGGATTGTCCACTGTTGGAAACAGGATACTGGGTTTGATTGACGCTGGTCTGACCCAGTATGGCATTTCTTATGTTCTTAATAAATAAAAAAGTATTTTCTACCTTTTGTTGTTTGGGCATTTTATTTTTCAGTTACAATTGTTCCAGTCACTTTCTTCTGGTTTCTTTGGGTCTTCTGACAACTCTCCATTGTCTACTGTCCATTTGTTTTTTATCTTTATCTTTATTCATTGCTTTATATACCGCCCACACCGAGGCATCAGGGCGGTTTACAATATCCAAAATTTTAAATTGGCTGCGGAAAAGGAAACAGAACTCCATTGGTAGGTTTTTTCCCCATTCTCTCTCTACATCTGCTTTAACATACTGATCTTTCCCCTTTGGCTCATTCCTCAATTTCTTGGTTTATTCCTTTTTCATCCACTCAAATTTCACTCTTCCATCCTCAGTCCCCACTTACTACTACTACTACTACTACTGAGCATTTGTATAGCGCTATCAGTCGTACGCAGCGCTGCACAGACATAAAAGAGACAATCCCTGCTCATCAGAGCTTACAATCTAGTCAAAGACAAAACAATCTAGTCAAAACAAACAATCTAGTCAAAATAAAACACAGAAGGTGTAAGCAGGGGTAAAACAAGGGAAGGAAAGGAGATCAGGTGAGTCAAGATTCAAAAGCGTCAGCGAAGAGGTGAGCTTTCAACCTGGATTTGAAGAGGGTTAGAGAAGGTGCTTGGTGTACAGACACAGGTAGCTTGTTTCAGGCGTAGGGTGCAGCAAGATGAAAGGAGCAAAGTCTGCAGTTAGCAGTACAAGAGAAGGGCACAGATAGAAGCAGTTGGCTAGAAGAGCGGAAGTCCCAAGGGGGGTTGTAAGGGGAGACAAGAGAAGAAAGGTACTGAGGAGCCCCAGAATGAATGCATTTATAAGTCAGCAGGAGAAATTTGAACTGGATGCGGAAATGGATAGGGAGCCCGTGAAGTGACTTGAGAAGAGGAGTAATATGGGCATGATGAGACTGGTGGAAGATTAGTCTCACAGCATAGTGCTGGACAGATTGAAGGGGAGAGAGATGATTCAGTGGGAGACCAGCAAGGAGTAGGTTACAGTGGTCAAGACGGGAGGTGATTAAGGAGTAGATTAGCGTTTTAGGAGTGTGTTCAGAAAGGAAGGGGCGGATTTCGCTAATGTTATATTATGTTATGTTAATATTATGTTAATATTACTCTCCCAATCACAGATTTTTCTTCCCTCCCACCCAACTATATTTTCCCCTCTCCAACCTCACCCCCCCAGCTCCATCCCCTTCTAGTCCTCTCCCAATATCAGTTCCCTTCTAGTTCCAGCCCCACCCAGCATCCACTTCCTTCTAGTCCCATTCTCCCATCCCCTCGCATCAGCTGATTTCCAGTCCAAGCCCCCTTCAGCCCATTTCCAGTCCTAGCCCCCCCATCAACCATTTCCAGTCCTATCCTAGCCCTCCATCAGTTCATTTCCATTCCAAGCCCCCCCATCAGTTCATTTCCATTCCTAGCTCCCCCATCAGCCCATTTCCATTCCAAACCCCCCATCAGCCATTTCCAGTCCTAGCCCCCCATCAGCAATTTCCAATCCTAGCCCCTATCAGCCCATTTCCAGTCCAAGCTCCCCCCATCAGCCCATTTCCAATCCTAGCCCCCCCCCCATTAGGCATTTCCAGTCTTAGCCCTCCCCATCAGGCATTTCCAATCCAAGCCCCCCAATCAGTCCATTTCCAATTCTAGCGCTCATTGGCCCATGTCCAGTCCAAGCCCACCCCATCAGCCTATTTCCAATCCTAGCCCCCCATCAGGCATTTCCAAGCCAAGCCCCCCAATCAACCCATTTCCAGTCCTATCCTAGCTTCCATTAGCCTGTTTCCATTCTTAGCCCCCCCATCAGTCCATTTCCAGTCCAAGCCCCCCTCCAGTCTGTCCATTTTCAGTCCTATCCTAGACCCCCATCAACCCATTTCAAGTCCTAGCCCCCTAATCAGTCCATTTCCTGTCCAAGCCCCCCCCCAATCAAACCATTTCCAGTCCTAGGCCCCCCATCAGTCCATTTCCAGTCCTATCCTAGCCCCCCCCCCAAAGAGCTCTGCGCCTGTCTGACCATCTTCAGAGCGAACCGTGGAGGCCCTCAGGGCCGGCTCACCTCTGCACAGCTGCCAGAGTGAAGAGTGGTGTGTTCTTTCACTCTGGCAGCTGCTGGCACCAGAGGTTAAAAGGCATTTCCTATGTCCCGGCACTCATCGTGCTTCACAAGAACACAGCTTCCAGAGAGAAGGAATATGCCACTGTTCACTCTGGGAGCTGTGCAGAGGTGAGCCGGGCCTTGGTCCTCCCTGGCTCCCTCTGAAGTTGACCCTGCAAACTGACCATGTGTGGAATGAAGTTGGTGTGAGGCCCCCTGAAGCGCAGTGCTCTGTGCAAACAACATTCTCGCACAATGGATGGGCCGGCCCTGATATCTGGCCCTAGGGCTGCCATCCAGGGATCCATGTTGTGCAGCAGTCACTCTCGCAGGCACAGAAATACCTCTTTTTATCAGAAGGTAGTCGTACCTAAGTATCGGAACCTTTCCAGAGTTTTAAATACCAACTTCCTCAGGAGCATAATGAAAATCCGATGGAAAAAGAGCAATTGCTCAGAAGATCTTTTAAGTGTTTGCTGAAATGTCTAAACATTTTGTGCTAGTGCTGCTGCTCTAATGAGCACATGCACTATGTATTGTCTAACATGGACCATCAGTAGTTATATGATGGATTCAAACACGTGTAAACCATACATGATGTCTAGTAGTGTATATCTGAAAAGCAGGTAGAGAAAATTCTTTTGGTATAATGATTCTTGTTACTTCTGCAGATTTAGAGTTTATCACAGTACCAGTTGTTGCTGTCTCAAGGGTACATAAGAACATAAGATATGCCATACTGGGTCAGACCAAGGTCCATCAAGCCCAGTTTCCTGTTTCCAGCAGTGGCCAATCTAGGTCATACGTACCTAGCAGTTTCCCCAAAAGACACAGGTTCCACAATGCTTGAACTGGGTCAAGCATTGATATCCTGGGTCCTTTCTTAATAATGGTTTACGGACCTTTCCTCCAGGTCTCCTGCTATAGAATATTGTTGTGGTCTACTGGAGCAGAGGAGTAGCCTAATGGTTAGAGCACTGCCTTGGGAATCCCAAGACCAGTGTTTGATTTCCACTAGCACGCTTTGTGGCCTTGGACAAGTCACTTAACCTTCCATTGCTCAGAAAAATCCAAGTTATCAATGTCCTTGTTTAATGTACATTACCAAATTTAAGTTACAATATAAACTGCTTTGATTAAAATGATAATGTGGTATAAAAAACCTGTTAAATAAATAAGTAGTCTACAATGGAGAGGAGCCTGACCACAAAGCAAGCCTAAGTTCCCCTTTAGGTGGTAGAAAATAGTAAGCAGTACATTGTGCTGGCCTTCATAACTATTCTCTGTAAATCTTAAATATCAAAAGTTTATAGAAGATGTAAACATCTTCCAGGTATTGTGACTTTCCCAAACAAGGAGACATTAGGTCTTTCAGGAGCATCATGGAGTTTCTTTCCCTTGTTTATTACTTTTGAACAAAGTTGCCTTCAGCATGACTGACTGAATCTGCTGGTTCTGTTGTCCCAATAATTAAGGGGGTTATTTTAGAAGCCCCCGTTGTCTGAAAACAGGTACAGAGACATCTCCAGAGGCATTTTAGAAGAAAGGTTAATGGATGACATCCAAGTCTGAACAAGGGCATGGTAGAGGCACTATAAAGAACCTGGACATCACTGCCTGATCTCAGAAACATTTAGAGCTATCTCAGGCACCCTTTGGCTGTAAAACACCCATAGAAGATGGTACTTCACCATCCCCAGTGCTCTACTTAATCACAATAATGGCAGCTGTGGGATTCAAACCCTGGCTTCAGCCCACAACTCTAACCATTAGGCTAGTCCTAGACATCCACAAGTTCAACACTATTCCAGGGATGTCTATGTAGATGCTGCCACAGACGTCCATATTGGGCACATTCATGCTTATGAAATTGTGCCCAAACTTGTATGTGCCTGCTTTTTTTTCAGACATTGCACGTGGACGTCATTTGTAAAATGCCACTTTAAATGTCAGGAAGATGTTGCAATGGGCTGAACTGTGCTCCTTCCTGCTATTGAAGCCAAGCGCAATCACTTTCCTAGTGAAAAATGTCTGGGGCTGGGAACACATCACCAGGTCATCCAGTTGTTCTAATTCCACACCACTGAGTCAACTGCAAGCTCTCTGCAGTATCCTCCCAGTTTTCTCTGCCTTCCTTTCAGTGGTGAACTCTTATTTGCAGTATATTGTGAGCTTTCTAACTAGACAGTCTGCAGTATTAAGCATTCATTCCCATGTAGACCTTTGCAATAAAAGGCTGAAGAAATGCTTTGGACTCCGAAAAGAGGTTTTGTCAATGAATTTGACTCTGTTTCTTGCTCCTTAGTATTCTACTCATTCCTGAGCTAGTCTACCTGTCTGTCAAAATGAAAATAAATTGATGGAAGTTACTTCTGTTCCTTTGCCAAGCTTCCAATGAAATGCACAGGGATGCAAATGGTTCAGCCGCAAGTACAGTAGAGAGAATTACATTGTCTGTTAGAAAACATATCAAGTGTCAATCTATTTCCTTGCAGCTTTTCATAAAATAGATTGGTTCTGTAACAAGAATGAAAAAACTGCTACCTAGCACATATTTGAAACGGTAAATGAATGTATCGCTGAGGTATTACAAGGAATGGCAAAACAGAGAGGTAGGAGGAGGCAAGGTCAAGTGTGGAAGAAGTGAGACGCTATTATAGACTGAATTGCAGTATTCAGTGGAAGATATTCAGCACCGGTTTGGACTACACTATTTTGCCATTGCTAATTTAAATATACACATAAAGGGCACGATTGAAGAATCAGCCACCTTAAAATAATTAGGCTAATAGAACAGTAAGAGGTAGCACCAGGGCTTAATTTCTGGGGGAATGGCCTGGAACGCAGTTCCTGGCCCGCCGCTTGAGAGCAGCAGGGGCGTTGTGCACAGCCCTTTCGTTCCTGGCAATCGACAGCCAAGAGGAAAGGAGGGGGCGAGCCTGGAGCCGAGAACAGTCCCTCTACTGCCTAATACAACCCTTTTCCTCTGTTTTCCCACCCTCCTCCTTTCTCCAGCTCCATAGTTCCTTTTTGTCTTCAGATTAAATCCTGTGTTCACTCCCAAACCATTCCAATAGGACAAAATCCACTCTGGCGAGATGTATTTTGATACTGACTAGAACAAGTAGGCAAGCCGAGAGCTAAAACAGCTTTCAATACAGTCCTGCATTAATGCCACTGAAGTTGATATATTAGCACTGTGTTAGTATTGTATCTCACTCTGCCATGAATCTGCATTTCTCACTGCCACGGTTTGCCTGTGGAGAACAGCAAATTTGCAGCTGAAATACTTTGCACCTATTGGTTTTTAGGGATAGGAGAATTTGCTTAGTTAACATCCAAACCTTTATCAGGACTGCAGAGCACAGCTCTGTACATATAGATAGATAGAAAACACAGTCACTGCTCATCAGAGTTTACAGTCTAATGAAGGCAAAAAACATCACAAAACTGAAATATAGAAACATGAGGACAGATAAAAACCATACAGCCTATCCAGTCTACCCTTCCATACCAACCACTGAACTTTACAGTCCTGTTTTTCTTTTTTCTTGTAGTAGGTGCAAATGCCAATGAGGACATCTTTAAAATATATCTGTGTGCTCATGCAAAATCAGAAACTGGGGACTAGAGAAAGGTAAGATACACACAGGTAGTGAACAAGAGAGCAAGGAGCATCGGGATCCCAAAGCAGCTGCAAAGAGGTGGGTTTTTAGCCTGGACTTGAATAGGGCCAGAGATGGAGCCTGATGAACTGACTTAGGCAGAGGCGGCCCCAGGGTGATGTGGGGCCTCATTTGCATGAATTGAATTAATTTTATTTATTGTCCATCTAAAATCTAATATTGCCCATCTAAAATCCTAGTTTCCCAATATTCATACACAATTTATTAAAACAGATGCTACAATAAAATAAACATAATGAAAATTAAGAAGCAAAATTAACTTAAAACCACTCTCACACACTCATAAAAAACAAACGATTATAAAATATCTGCATACTGGATTCATTTGGTCAGTGCTATGACCAGCTTATTGATGATGAGGAGGGAAAACATAAAATAAGGAAAAAACTAATCTTGATAGCCTTGAATTCGAAATCATAGTGCCCAGGCTGGATTAGACTCTGCTAGAGCTGGAAAAGACCAGAAATAAGCAGAAGTGAAGCTATCAAGCTACTAAACAAAATTAAACCGAGATGCTCCCTAGAAATGTAAGGTTTCCATGAAACTGAAATGGCAAAATATTTTAAAATTTCAAACTGGCAGGATCAAGAACACAAAATTGCAAATCTTGAAGGCAATCCATATTCCACTAACCCCCAACCAGCATACTACAGTTGGCTCCACACCAAGAACCATGGTACAGGACCCATAGAGTAAATCTACCATTCCATAAGAGCACTAACTTCCAAAATTCACACAGCAAGGAGCGTACCCAGAAAACAGCAGCACCATAGATATTGCAGTGGACCCTAGAACATCCAAGTACCTACTGAGAACCTGAACAAGTCAGATTCCTACATAGGAACCCCATGCTGACAGAACACGTGGCCTCGGTCACACACTTTGAACATAAATAGAACCTCATCAATAAGTGACTACAAACTAAAAATAGAAATATGTTGACAACAATTAAACTAAGACTCCAAGAAGCCACACCAGAGAAATAGAAAGATGCATGTAAATAAAACATCTAAATTACAAAAATCAGTATACTGAAATAATTTTTTTCTACCTATGTTGTCTGGCCGTTATATTTTTCTAATCATGTTGGTTCCAGTCTCTGGTTTCTGCTTTCCTGTATCTTCTCTTAACTCCTTCCAGGGTCTCGTCCATCTGCTACTTCTCACCTCTACATCAATCTCTGACATTGATCTTTTTCTTTTCAGCTTTCTTCCATGTATTATTTAATCTCGCCTTTTTCTTACTCATCTTGCCCTCAGTCTACTACTTTTCAGCCTGAACCCCAATCCCTGTATTCCCAAACTCTTTCTGCAGCCTCGTATTCCCCAGCCTCTTTGTCCACATCTCTCCCCTTCCTCTGTTCCCACTGTCCGACTCCTCTCCCCTCCCCTGTCCTCACAATCTATCTTCCCATCCAATATCCGCCACCCCAGCTTACTACTACTACTACTAACCTTGTATAGTGCTGCAAGGTGTATGCAATGCTGTACATATAGTTGTAAGACATGGTCCCTGCTCTTCAGAGCTTACAATCTAATAAAACATTTAAAAAGCATCACAAAACTGGGGTCTAGAGTATGGCAAATAGTGGGCAAGGGAATGAGGCGCATTAGGATCCAAAAGCAACCTCAAAGATGTGGGTCTTCAGCCTGGACTTGAACAGAGCCAGAGAAGGAGCTTCCACATCTCTTCTGTATGCAGTGTCTCTCTTCTCTCGCTCTCTCCCCTGTTTCCTCTCATGTCTAGCATCTCCACTCCATCTCCCTATTTCTTGTCCAGTTGCTCCCCTCTGTAGTTGTATGACCCTCCCCTGTGTCTAGCATCTCCCGCCATCTTTTTATTCTCCCAGTGCCCAGCATCTTCCCTCCCTCTGAGCTCTCCACATGTCCAGCATTTTCCTTCCACCTCTCTGTTCCCACTTCTCCTGTGTTTAGCATCTTCTATCCCTCTGACTAAAATCCCTCCTGATGTCCAGCATTCACCTCCACCTTCCGATTCCCACATCCACCGTATTCAGCATGTCTTCTTGATCTCCCTATGACCTCCCTCCTTGTGCAGTATCTCTCTTCCTTCTTTATATTTGCTCCTCCCCTTTGTCCAGTAACTGTGTCTTTCCTGCTACTGCCATAAGATCCTGGCCACCTTGCTCCCTCTAACCCAGGGGTGGCAAACTCCGGTCCTAGTGCACCACGATCCAGTCTGGTTTTCAGGATGTCCCTAATGAATATTCATGAGGTATATTTGCATCCACTGCCTCCCAACCTCCCTCCCATGCACTTCCCCTTCAATATTTCTCCTCAACCAGTGGTGAACACTGCTGCTGCATTTCCTTGATAGGGCCAGCCTTAGACACATTCGGGCATGTTGCCTGCACATGGACCCACTCCATGCCTGGATACTGAAAAAAATCTGCTGCCACTGCATCTTCTCAGCCATAGCAGCGGCAAAGATACTGCTATTAGCATGGTGCAGGACCTCTTGAGATGCATGCACACATGCATGCACCTCCAAGACCCTGCTGGTCAAGCCCATTCCTGTGCACACATAAGGCCCTGCCATCACGGCTCCTTGATGCAAAAAGTATGCGTCAAAGGGGTCATGACCAGCAGGACCTGAAGGTGCACCATGTGCTCATGTGTCTCAAGAGTTGCTGTAGCGTGCTAATAACAGCATTGCCGCCACTGCTGTGGCTGAGCAGATGCAGTGGGAGCAGATTTATTTTCAGTCTGCAGGCATGGTGCAGGGCCTTTAATGGAGCAAGGCCATGTGTGGGCAACGTTCCCAAACATGTCTAGGGTCAGCTCTGGACTCAGATAGTTTGTTCCAGGCATATGGAGCAGCAAGGTGGAATGAACAGAGTCTGGAGTTGGCAGTGGCAGAGAAGGGCACAGATAAAAGGGATCTACCAGAGGAGTGGAGTTCCCGAGGAGGAGTGTAGAGTGAGATGAGAGGAAAGGTAGTGAGAAGCCGCAGAGTGAATGCACTTCTAGGTTAGTAATAGAAGTCTGAACTGGATGTGGAAATGGATAGGGAGCCAGTGACTTGAGAAGAGGGGTTACATGAGTACAGTGACACTGGTAGAAGGTAAATCGTGCAGCTGAGTTTTGAGCAGATTGAAGGGGAGACCAGCAAGGAAGAGGTTGCAGTAGTCTAGAAGGGAAGTGACTAGAGAGTGGATAAATGTCTTAGTAGTGTGATCAGAAAGGAAGGGACAAATTTTGCTGATGTTACAGAGAGAGAAGCAACAGTGACCAGTAGCCCAGCACTGCTGCCAGCTGTCATGAGTGAACCTCTGACCTGGATCCTTTCTTAGAGATGCTAAAAAGGGCATGGTCAGTATCCCAGGGAAGGAAGGAAGGGGCCAAACAAACCAATCTCCAGACCAGTCCCACCCTCAAGCACTCTAGCTGCTAATGCCGTGTGGGCAAAACATTAGTGGGATGATGGCCTCTGTGGCCCTCCATTCTGCTGCCTGTGAGGGGAGATGCAGTCCCAGCCATTGCTGAAGTGACTCTTCTATCATACCTACATCATAACAAACACTGTCTGAGGCAGCAGGTACTGGGGGAGAAAAAATGGTTTTGCAAGCAAAAGCGGTAGATAGCACATTGTTTGTTAGCTCATAATATTTTCTGTTTTAGCACTTGAAGCCATATTTAAGAACAAAAGAACATAAGATATGCTACTGTATACTGGGTCAGACCAAAGCATCCTGTAAAGACAAAATTGCTCACTTTCCACAAGCTTTGTTCTCTTCTAAACAGTTAATGTACGCTGCTATGCAAAATCATGCAAAGCAACTAACAATTAACATGTAGTTAAACAATGCACAAAATCAGCTTGGTGGACCAAATTTGATATGCAGTTTTTCTATCAGGATTATTTAAATTGACATCTTTATTTATTAGTATTCAGCTCATGCCTTTCCAGGAGAAGATCAAGGTGAGTTACATTCAGGTAGAGTATAGAGTTCCCTATCCCCAAAGGGCTCACACTCTAAGTTTGCACCCAAGGCAATGGAGGGTTAAGTGACTTGCTCAGGGCCACAAGGAGTGCCAGTGGGGTTTGAACTGTGGTCTATCTGGTGCTGGGCTGCTGCCCTAACCACTAGGCCCACTCCTCCACTCCAGTATCAGTAGTTATTAGAAATTAGAAAGTCTAAATTATATATGTAGTTTTCCCCCTTTTATATTAGGGTAGCTGAGGCTTTGTGGTTTATATTTATATT
This sequence comes from Ichthyophis bannanicus, assembly GCA_033557465.1. NCBI lineage: Eukaryota > Metazoa > Chordata > Amphibia > Gymnophiona > Ichthyophiidae > Ichthyophis > Ichthyophis bannanicus. Next base: position 134,445,234 of record CM066044.1, read on the forward strand.
TATTTATTTTTTTATACCACGCTCTTTAGAATCAGTGCGGTTTACATGTATACTAACAGGTACTTTTTATTCCCTTGTCCCCGAAGGGCTCACAGTCTAAGTGTACCTGAGGCAATGGAGGGTTGAGTGGCTTGCTCAAGGCCACAAGGAGTGGCCATGGGACTAGAAACCCCAGTCCCTCCGGGCTGAAGTTGCTTGTCCCTATGTGGGAATTGAACCCTCGGCCTGAGGTAACCTGCCACTACTAATCAATATTTATTTCAGAAGACTGAGTTTTTCGTGTCAATGCCTCTGTAGTTGTTGTGTTGTATTGAAACAAACCACACCATGTATGCAGATTTGATTTCCTTTATATTTACGGATACATTATTTAACAATTTGGCTTTAACCTAATCACTCTTTTCTAGAGTTTCAGCCACCCCACAAGCTATTTGATACAGCCTCCTACGAGGCCTCATTCTTTGAAATCTCACTCAAGTTGCTGCTACCTTGATTAATCCTGCCTATAACCATCTGATTTGGTTCTTCTAGGTTAATTTCCCTGTTAACTTAATTTTTTTTGGCTGAGTGTCTTGTTAGTCTCTCTAGACTAGATTATAAGGTCTAAGGAGCAGGGATCATCTCTTATGTCTGAAAAGTGCTGGATACACCTTGTAGCACTATACAAATGATGATGATGGTGTTGATAATAGAAATAGCCCTTGAACTATTTGGACTTGTGCAAAGGAAGTGTTCTAGGGTTTTGCACTTCATGCACACTTAGCACAAAAATGAATGAGTGTTACGTGCAAAGTCTCTGCGGTAACTGCTGAGAGGGTGGCCAGCAAGGGATGAATACCCTACGTATGGCACAGCACTGTTACCGCGGATGCAGTTCCATCCATCTATTGAGATGGAGTTAAATGCACTTGTGCTAATTGCAACACTGACAGTGTGAAGTATATTCCCCTGCACTAACAGCAATGTGCTCTCCATGCCTAATCTCTATCCAATACCCCACCCCAATGTACAACTGGCAGCACGAAAATCAGTATGCATTAACTGTCATGCATCCATGGTAACTATTACCATGGGCCCGAATGCGTAGTTAATGCATGCCAAATCGTGCTTCACTTTTGTAAAAGAGCCCCAAGATATTTCACAGTGGCCATACTGTGTGCTAGTTGTACCTTCCTGCTCTATTGTTCTTTTTTAAGATTAGAAATTTATCATAGGAGGTGACGATGTTTTCCCCCTGCACATAGTCCATCACTTCTTGATGTACAGACATGTCAGGTTTCCCAAGGACTGTTCTTCCCTTCCTGCCAACGTGTCTCACTAAGTCAAAGAGGAAGAGCTCAATATTCAGCGGGGCAGTAGTCGCTTAAAGATATATGGATAAGTTATCCGTATGTTCTTATGCAGATTTTGTCCAGCCTATTTCTGTAAGTAAGAAGACTAATGTATGGTCATAGCTTTATACAGGTAAGCTATGGGGCTGATTTTCAAACAAAAGCACAATGCTGTTCACGTAAGTGGTTTTAAATTTTGACCCCTTCGAAATTTCTAATCTTACTTGTAAAACTCTGTATTCATCTATAGCAGTTTTATGACATGGGAAATACTTGCAGTAGTGTCCTTACAATCCATATACAGTATATGATAGAAGTTTGGCAGCTGTGGTCTGTCCGTCACAAAAGCCAGCGTGTGAATGCACGTACCACCCCAGACACTGGCTGCTGATAGAGAAATGTTGCATATCCCTGAAGGATATGGATCAGAGTTTCTGCTGAGCAGACAGCAATTCATAGATAGTGGAGTCCCTGGGGCAGTTAAATAGAAGAGGGAAACCTCCATGAGTTAGGGGTATGGAGGTCGACATCGGTATGCCTTTGCACCTCTCTCCTGGCAGCCTGCATGCTAGAGAAAGCATTGTGCCATGCTGGGAGGCCCTGCTCCACTTTTCAGGGAGTGATAGGCTTAGAGATAAAGTCCTGAAGAGTATACATGGGAAAGGAATGGAGGCATGCATCTATATGCCTCTAAAGCCTTACTCTGACTGCGTTTTCTTTGCCAGAATCGCTCTTTGAAGAGGGAGGATGAGTTGGTGGTGGAGGTACCAGTTGAGACTTGGGTGAGGGGGAAGAAGAGCTGGAGAGATAGCACTGAGATGGTGTGGGGGGATGTGAAGACTTGGCAAAAAAAAAAAAAAAAAGAACTAGGGGTGGATCAAACCTGGGGGAGACGGATTCAATGTGATCTGCACCTTTGCACATTAAGGCAATCGCAGGCTTCTGTCAATCGAGGGAGCTCCTATGATGTGCAAAGGAGCGCATCCAGGCAGTTTCCTGCTCTTAACACTAGTGGGAGCTCCTGTGATCTGCAAAGGTGTACCTCGGGGCAGTGCCCTGCTCCGATCACTAGAGGGAGCATTCACTGTTGTCTCGGGGTTCCAGCCATGAGCAACTATGAAGTAGAGCTCAGGGAAGCCCTGCTTCCTTAAAAACACCCATTAAGCAGGGGCTACCTTAAAGGGGGAAACAAGGCTTACAAATAAAGTAGCAGGGTGTAGCCTGCTTGGGTGTTTCAGAAGCACTTAGAGAGGAAAGGAAGAAGTGCAAGTTCTTGTTGGATGGGCATTGCTACAAGGTGAGCAGGGGTGAAATCTCCAGGTAGTGGCCAGTAGGAAGATAGCAGGGTGAAACCTCCTGGAAACAGTAGGAGGATATTACTCCATAATCTCTGAAAGAGAGAAAGGAAGTGGGGAAGAAGCAGCCCACAGGTAAGTCTGCTTTGGATTATATAAAGTGCCTGAAAACATGGTTCATTGTACATTTTCTATTGGATTAAGAAGTCTGAATGAAGGACTTGCAATTGGATTGAGAACCACACAGACTGTTTTTCCATTTGGACTCGTAGGGATAGATTGCTGCATTTCTGAAGTTCTTGCTGATATTATAATCTGTATGAGAAGTCTACTTTATTTAGCTGTTGAAGTGTGCTTCTTTTTGGTTAAACTGGAAGAATAAAAGTTTATCTGTGTGTGCTATTTGTAGGATTGTCAACTCGCTCCAGATGTGCCCAACAGGGTTGATCCAGTTCTGGGTTTACCCTATTGCATGCAGGGATATGCAGTCTTGTTTTTCTTATAGAGTGCAATGGAGAAATCAGAACTACATGTCCTGCTTGCAATGGGGTAAACCCAGGACTGGATCAAGCCCGTCAGGCACATCTGGAGCCAGTTGGCAACCCTAACTGTTTGGAACTCCAGTTTGTGCCTTATTGAAAGGGGCCTGCTATCAAAGAAGGTAAGCCTCAAGGAGATTATTCCCCACAAGTGGCTCACAGTGCCCCCTAGTTGTGACAATGTAGAGAGAGAAAAAGATTGTTTGGGACTGTTGGAGTTGAGAGTTGAGTGTTGTGTTTGTTTGTGTTGGGATTGGGCGGCAGAGTATGGGGGAGGGGCCAGGTAGTAAATATTCAGGGGAGAAATGATGGAGTCAGACTGAGCAGAGATGACTTAAGAGGGGCAAGGGGAGTGAAAAGAAAGTGTAATATTTCTTGTTGAAGCCAAGTCTATTGTTTTCCAAATAAAGAAATAGCCAGCATGTAGTATTCAGTATTTAAGGACATTTGTATGCTGTTTTAACATGTAAAATGTTCCAAGTGTGAGCTGTTTTGGGTCAGGGAAATACATTAAGGTACAGTATGCAACTCACCTGATCTTCTCCTGGAAAGGCGTGAACTAAATAAATGAAATAAAATAAATCAAAGTGATTTACAACTCTTTGAATGTTTATGATTGGCCATAGGGAATCATTGCACAAATCTCATGGCAGATCCATTGATACCTATGGAGCTACTATGACTTTTGCAGTCCAGGGATTGTCGCAACCATTTGTAGCAATGTTCCTGCTAAGCAACTTGAAGCTGCGTGAGAATCCTCTGCCGGCATTCCTGCAGTGAGGGGGGTGCAATGCGATTGCACAACATAGGTAGTTCCCTAGGGATAGGCAGATCCTGATCTAGCATTGCCAGCTGGCTCCAGATGCATCAGACAGGCTTGATCCAGTTCTGGTTTACCCCGTTGCATGCAGGGACACGTAGTTCTGATTTTTGTATTGCACTCCATGAGAAAAGCAAGATTATAAGTCCCTGCATGCAATGGGATAAACTCAGGACTGGATCAAGCCTCTTGGATACACCTGGAGCCAGTTGGCACCCTTATCTGGATCTCGGGACCTGCCCATGTCATGCAATCCTAAGCGTGATCGTGTTGCAGCACCCCCCACTTGCAGGAATGCTGACGGAGGTCTCCTGCCCAGCTTACTACTACTACTATTGATCCTTTGTATTGTGCTAAAGGGCGTATGCAGTGCTGTGCAGACACATGTACGAGATGGTTTCTGCTCATCAGAGCTTACAATCTAGTCAAGTCAGACACCACAACAGCGGAGGACAAGGATACATCTAGGAGAATGATAAGGAAACACATAGACTAGGCAGATCAGGATCCAAAAGCAGCATCAAAGAGGTGAGTTTTCAGTCTGGATTTGAAAAGGACCAGAGATGAAGTCTGTCGTGCAGACTCGGGGAGTTTGTTCGAAGCATAAGGAGCAGCAAGATGAAAGGATCAAAGTCTGGAGTTTCTAAAGGCAATAAGCATTTCTTGTTTCATATGAGAAACAGGAAATGCTCGTTACTGCTGGAAATGCCGCGGTCCACAAGTTTAAAAGATAGCAGAGCTGCGGGAACAGAGAAATGTTCCCATGGCTGCTTTCCTTTCTGAAGCGGTGGGTGGCAGGCGGCTAGCGATGGTGCCCCCTGCTGCCTGCGCCCTCCTGCCTTGCTTACCTGGCTTACCGGGTAGCACCAACCCTGTTTACTAAAGTGCACTAAGGTTTACGGGGTGGGAGGGGGGCGGGGGGTTAGTGGTAACTGAAGTGCCACAGTAACTGCTACCACAGGCTAAAAATAGCATGGTAAAATTCCCATTCTATCTGCTTAGTGTGTGATGGAACAGTGAGATGGGGGCAGGGGGTGGGAGATGACTGAATATTGTGCTTCGTGTGGGGCAGTTAACATGTGCTAATTGTCAGTGGGTCCTGTTAAGAGCAGTTGCGTTAATTGCAAATATAGTATTAACGTAGTGAAGAACTCTCCAGCATGGTGAATGTTGGCACAGCCCACTTACTGCATGTTACCTTTTGGCTCCAAATGTGCATTAAGTGCAAAACCTTAGCACGTAAACATGCCTCCATGTGTATACTTTCCTCCCATGACCTGATCTCTCTCTGGGACTGCCTGCTAAACCTCATAAGTAAAGGAGTGCTTGTTTTGTGACAATGTAAGCAGTTTTACCCATGCACAGGGTAGGCAATAATCAAAGTCCATTTCCAGTAAGAAGGCTTAGCAACTCTCATGTTGCTCATTGCATAGCGGTGATACTAGTGCAAGAGTATCCACAGGTCTTTTGCCAGATTACCATGTCTGACCATCAGGGGGCACATATGATTACAAAAGAGTAGGAGGACAGACCTACGGAGTGGTGCCTTGGGAATTAGAGGAGTGATAAAAGAAGAGCTTAGAAAGTTGTGGGGCTCTTTGCAGTGGGTCCAGAATTCCTGAAAGGAGTTTCTGTGATTGTGGCAAGGAATGAACTTTGCAGCTGCTCACAAGGAGATTCCAGGAGCCATCTGGAGAGAGAGAGGAAGCATCGGAGGCACCTTGATTCTGCTGGGATTTGTATTCCCAGCATTTTTTAAGGGATATAAGGGATTAAAGGGTCCATTGTATCTAGTGAATCTGAAAGGTCTGTAGTCAAGTTGAAGAAGGCTTCTCTAGTTTAATGTTTGAATCAAAGAACACTCCTAACATAGCTCTACTTAGAGTGGCCAAATAGAATTGCTAACATATAGCTGCCAGCAGTCCACACATTACATGTATATTCAGCGCCACAAATACATGCAGCACTGCTGAACATATTACCTTTTTAATGAGGTTTAAAAAGCCAAGCTGGGCAACATGGAGGCAGGGATCTGCTGCGGTGTGGAAATTCTGCACTAACCTCTCTGCCCAGTATTGTTTAACGGCTCCAAGAGATGAGATGGGGTGTAAGCAGGCCAGCCTACCCTTGGGCTCAGCCGGGGTAACATCTCTCCAGGGCAGAAAACATTGGCAGTGTGTGGCTTTCCCTTTACTGTGGCAGGAGCAGCATCTTCAGTGGGGCCACTGGCTGAGAGCTCCGTGGCTCTAAGCACATCTGGGGTGTGACTTCCCCAGAGCAGCAAATCCCCCCCCTCCCCTCCCACAGTAGCAGCCTTTGAAGTGCTCCCCTCCGGCTTGCTGACTAGTTCTCCGGTACAGGGGAAATGAAGAGAGCTCCAATGCAGTGCCAGCCTCTTTTTTTTTTTTTTTCTTTTCTATCACAGTTGTTGTGGATGAAGCTGGAGGTGTAGTGGGGTCATCACCTATTGTTGGGGATTCCTTGGCAGCAAGCTATGGAGGCGATCTGATTCTGGTGTCATGGGGCTTGGTTAAGCCTGCAAAGATTACACTGGAAGCACTGTGGGACATCGTGACTACTATGAATCCCTTTCTTTTGTTTGTTGTGAGAACTGCGAGTACGAACTTGTTAACTTTAAAAACTGATTTCTCTGAGGTTTCTTGACTACAGGAGGAGCATGCTGGCAGGATAGCCAGTATGGCAGCAGAGCTTGATCAGCTTTGAAGACTGTGTGTGGCCCATGTCTCCAGAAAGACAGGCAGACTATCTAGAAAACCAAGTGCGCAAGAACAATTTGAAATTATTAAACCTGTCAGCTTCTGAGATGGTAGGCAAGTATTTCCAAAAGGCTCTTGGGGATAACTTGCTTCCTATCGTGAGGGCTCATTATTCGTCCCTGGGTGCAGGTTCTCGTGGCTCTGCCTCCTGTGATTCCCCTCGGGCTCCCGGGGACCTAACTGGGTTCCTGGAAGTTTCTCTCGAGGGTGGTAACTGAACGGATCACCATGCTTGTGACCCTGGCCTTGGAACCTGATGTCTTTAGTTCTTTGTTCTTATTTCAGGAATTTTAATGTGTTTTTTCTAGGTTCTTATGTGTGTATTTTCCCCGATCTTTCACGTGTAACCCCACAAAGGAGGAAGGCATTCCTAGGGCTTAGACCTAGGGTCTTTTCTCTTGGTGGGAGGTTTTTGTTTTGAAATTTCCTTCTCATCGTATAGTTACCTATAAAGATAAAACGTTTCTCCTTTTTTGAACCTGGGCGGCTTCTGGAATTCCTGGTGGCTAGAGAGGAGACGGTGGTAACTGTGAAGCCCCGTATGGCTGACGTGTAAGCTCTCGCCCTGCTATGAGTATGTGTATTGTCTTGTAGGGCTTGATTTATTCCCCTTGCTTTTTTTTCTATTTCTTGGGGCCTCTGTATTTCTTTTTTTCTATTTCTTGGGGCCTCTGTATTTCTTCTTCTATAGTGGTCTAATTTAATGGAGATGATTATTTCATGGAGGTTTTTGTTTTTTCTTCCTGTTTTGATATTGTTATACCATTATTTCTTTTCCATTCTTATGTTTTGGAATGCATTTTGAATACGCTAATACAAAAATATTATAAACGCACAAACCCCTCCCCCCCCACAAGCTTACTGCCATGGCTTAATATATAACCAATTATTTCTAGGGTAAAGGGTGGGGTTTTTTTTGTTGTTTGACGCACCAGTTGGCAAAGTTGATTTGTCTTCATTTGGACTCCGCCTACTATTCCAGCTCCCCTCCCTATATGTTTTGCCTGTGCATCTTATCTGTCTGTCTCTTTATGTCTGTCGGTAAGGTGCTGCCTATACAGGTAGCTGATACTAATAATTTTATTCTCATATGCACAGTTGTGGTGATGAAATATCTGGACCCGTTTCTTTTCTCTGATGCCCTTCAGCATGGTATATCAAGAAACTGCATAAACATAAATATTGCTTAAAGAAACTGGCACATAGGGATTTTGAAGATTGTACTATTAATTGCTCACTAGAGACAAAATGCACTCCTAGGTACGGGTGTCCCTTCCTAGCCATTATTTGTTTTGAGGAGGAGGGTGGCAGGACTGCATGATGAGGTTTCTATCTTGCTGGGGCCACGTTCCTTGTGCCTCCCTTCCCTGATGTAACCTTGCTCTCGGGCTGGATTTTGGTGTTCGGAGGTCCTAGGCACTTTCCCTATGAAATATGGGCTTAGAGGACATTTATTAAAGATTTTGCTGAGAAGAAAAGCTGAAAAAAGCCTAGAGATTCTGCAATTATATTTTTTGAAATGTAATGTTGATGTTTTAGTTGCATTCAATTTCTGTCTCGTAATTTCTTTTCTTATATTTTTCTGCTTTTTAAATCTTTTCCTCCTTCCTAGACTCTAAATATTTCATAGGCCCTGGGCAGTGTGCCTACAATGCCTAATGGGAAATCTGGCACCCCCTTCTATCTACCTCATTCCCCCTTCAGCTTACCCTAGTGCAGGCTTCTGTGTCCTCCTCCTCCACTCCTGCCCACAGCCCCCTCATTCTCCTCCTTTTCTTCCCAACCCCTCTGTTCCCCTTCTGTGCTCAAGTTCCCACCTTTACTTCCCCAGATCTTCTGTTTTTATCTCCTTGCAAGGATTCTGTTTCCTTCCTTTCTTTCTTTTGTCACTAGCCTTTCCTCTGTCTACGCTTCCTGGGGCTCTCTACACCACTGTCTTTTCTTTCATTTCTAAGACATTGGTATGCTGTCCTGCACTTTTCTCTCAGCTGAGTTCTACTTCTTCCTGCCCACACTTCTGTCTTCTTTCGCAGCGATAGGGATAGATTTAAGTGGTAGCAACCGCAGCAATTAAAGGGTACAGGGAAGTGAATCAATATGCTCATATGTCCCATCCCTCCATAAGTTTCCAAAAAGAAAGCTCTGTGTAGGAAGAAATGGTAGTTGCATTAAATACTTATGACCACACAGCTCACCCGTCCTGTGCTTTTAGACTAAAAGGGACTTTGGAAGGATGTAAACTTTCAGAGGTTCATCCAGGGCCAGCTGAACCACCAGGCAAACTTGGTGGTTGCCTATGGCAGCAAAGAGCAGTTACAGTCAAAGCAAAGCAATGGATCCTGGCAGCCACACAAACTTGGAGTCCTTAATGCATACTTTCACCTGAAGGAAGAATGGGCAATATGCAAATAGGCCATTTACTTTTGTAAATGGATTTTTGAGGTCTCCTTCATTATTTATTTATATATTTATAAAACAAAGTTTAATATTTAAGAGTGATGCCCAAATATGCATTTTTATGGGATTGTTCTGGGAGGATGGTGTTGAGATGACTAGAATTGAGTTTAATAATCAAAATCTTCGAGAGGTGGGGGCACTAGGAGTCTGAAAGCTCATTTGAGGGGGGGGGGGAGGTGCCACAAGGCTGAAATTTTTACTAGGGCACCTATTAAACTTGCAATGGACCTTGTTTGAACCAACTGGGGGGGGGGGGGAGAGCCACAAGGAAGGAAGGGGTTATGTTTGCAGTGGTTTGGAGAACAGGGTGGTAGAGAAGTCTGAGAACACAACCTGCTCCACCTAGGCACAGTCAAGTAGCGGCAAATCCCAGGCACGTTGGACTTTTTAAGTGCTCAGTACAGTATCTCCTACAGGGCCCTGTATGGGACCAAAAATGTTTCTGCCGCTGCCACCCCTAGGCTCTGATTGGGGAAAGAAGGACATCGCCATCTCCGGTTTCAAGGACTGCCTCACCAGAGGAGAATATCCACTCACCTGGCTTGATTTTTCAAAGCTTTGTAAGCCAGCACACATCTTTTTCTAAAATGTGTTTTCTTTTTCATAGCAATATCTACAAACTAGAATTCGGTCTCGCAGCGCTATTACTTGTCTGGTGGATTAGGAGAGAGCGTAGGGCGTTCCTTGAGCAGAGAGACTGTGAAGTACTTTCAGTGGAAGTATGATGTTTTTGTATTAAAGGCGGCATGAAGAGCTTGAGGAAGATCACTTTGCAGCTGACACTTATTCCTGCAATTGATTTTTTTTTTTTTGTGTGGCATTGGTATAACGCAAGCGACAGCTGAATGGGAGGCAGCAATTTTGGTGATTCATGATAATGATCTAGCCCACATACTGACCTACAGAAATTTACTAGGCTGCTGAAAATAATTGACTCAAATTCAATAAAAAAAATTCAGACACAGACGAAGTGTAAGTATTTGATTTCTTTTATACTTGTTATAAAAAAAAAATATCCTATTACTCTTTGAACTTCCTCCCACTGAATCGTTCTATTGTAATCTTAAAAACTGACGGGCACTAACTCAACTCTTCCAGCAACTGTTTTATAGGAGGGGGGAAATATCTTACGATCTCCAAACAATGTTACGCAAGCAGTTATTGCTACATATCTTAATCAGTGAATCCAGGCAAATGGACTCTAATGATGAAGCAAGCACAGAATTAGTTACAGGAATGTGAACATCTTGCAGACTGTCCTATGTTAAGCAAAATTTAAGGGAGTCTTTTACTAAAGGGCATTAAACCGATGACGCACGTTCTGGCATGCATTGAGTGCGTGTTGGGGACACCCGTTGCCAGCTAACACAGGGCCATGATGGCATGGGACGATTCCTATGCTGTGTCTGACTCTCATTAGGGGAGGAGAGTGGTCGTGGTAGGGGAGGAGAGTGGGCGTGGTATGCTCTGTGCAGTCAGCGCCAGGTTCACACCACACGCTAACGCAGTGTCAATAGGTAAGTTAAGTGCACTCGCGCTAATGCGGCTTGTGTTAGGGGAGGTGTTCTGCATTAACTGCTGGGGAAAGGCCTTTCCACACCATCTGCAGTTAACCATCTGCAGTGGTGTCGCACCTAATACTGTTGGTGTGTTTGGTACAACACCCTAGCACCCTTTAGTAAAAGGGCCCCTAAGAGTGAATTAACTGGTTTAAAGTTAAACCTGAGCCTGAGATGAACCAGGACAGACTGTGAATTAGGGGTGTGCAAGGAAAAAATGTTTGAACGTTTTTATATTGAGGGGCACTGAGGCTTTGCACCTAATATGCCAATAGCTCCCAAAACCATGGTGTGTTAGGTGCACCACCACTATGTTAACTGAAGGGGGCGTGGAGCCCTAGGCCCTAATGTGGCATACATATAGTGCAGGTGCCACGTAACTCCACCTATTGAGCTGAAGCTGTGCTAATTACAAGGGTCACAGCGCGTGGCTTTACCCTTTGCTAATTGTGCAGTGCTCACCATGCCCACTCTCCGTCCCCTTATTACCCCCAATGCACTATTCACAGCTCAGGAATTGGCCAGCACTAGCTGTCATGGCGCTGTCCCAGCAGCACTTCATCGCACGCTAGAACGCACTGACAGTTAACGCCCTTTAATAAAAGGCCCCCTTTGTTTCTTTTCTCCATCTATATGACGTTATTTCATTTCATTTATCACACATGCTCTTTGCAGAAAAGAAATATTTTATTCAAGCCGTCTTGGGTGATATTCCAGGTTATACATCGTGGTAACACTATACGCATCGGCTTTGTATGGCGGCAGATTCTGGCTTTATCTTCATAGCCTCATGATGCCGAGCTCCTAAGTTTGTGCAGCATTGCACCAAGTGGTATTTAATAAAAAGAAAAGGAGGGGAATATGAATGAGGCAAAGCAAAGCAAAATTTTGTATTTGCAGATCAATATAACCAATAATAAATATGTCCATGAACTTTCCCAGTTCAACATTTTTTTTTCTTCGACTTGACTGCATTAGAAGAATCTCTGGAGACCAGAAATGTTGCTAGTACTTCCACCCGGCTCATCAGGAAATGCTGCAATAATCACTTTCTCATCACCAGTGTTTTGCAACTCTGCAATTAAACATTTTTATATCTTTAGTAAAATATATTAAATGCTTTTCTAGCACCATTCAGCAAAACCTGTTAAAGACTTCAATCTCCCATGCAATAATGTTTCCTGCATGTGTTTTTTTACATGTAATTTTGAAATAATTTAACCTAGATTAAGAGTGCTCGCAAATTCTCAAAATGTGCACTCCTGTACAGGGCTGGCCAAGGGTATCTGAAGCCCTAGGCAAGCCATTGGCTGTGTGCCCCTACTTCGCACGGTCTCACCCTTAGTCTAGCTTCTCCCATTCCCAGCCTCGCCAGGTGTTCAGCATCTCCCCTTCGCTACTCCCTCCCCTCCACGTCTCCAGCATCTTTATCCTTCCCTTTTCTCCCCTGCAAGGTATCCAGCACGTTTCCTCTTTTTGTTACCCCCACATGGTATCCAGCATCACCCCTCCACCACCACTGTGCCACCCACTCAACCCTATCTCCGTGGAAGGCCAAAAAATTCTGTTTTGGGGAGGGGGAGGAGGGTGGCAGCAGCAGGAAAGCCCTTTTAAAGCTGTTCTTAGTGGCATGCTTTTGAGTACCTATGCATGTGCACCTGCACGCTTAAGGCCTGTATGTCCTGCCCACTGTGTGAGGCTGTGCTGGAGCCCCTGAGACCTGATTTCATTTGGCATCCCGCGGAGGTATAGTAGTGGGGCAATAGCAGACATGGTGGTAGAGGGAAGGGAAGAGTGAGGAGATGCTGTGCTGCCACCCTAGGCAGATGCCTAGTCGATCTGGTGGTAGAGCCAACCCTGCTCCTGCCCTCACGATAGGAAGCAATATTTCTAACCTCATCGGTATCATTAAGTATAAAGGATGGAATACTGGGAAATATTTTTCATTTAAATCCTTTTTCTTAATGTCGCCTCATTTATTTGTTATAAATGTAGTTGTGTTGTAATGGGACTTGTCTGATTTGATTTACAGTATAGTCCTGATTTTAATTGTCTCTCAGATGAATTTAGATACCTTCCATTTAAACAAAGGTATTTCAAAATAATTTGAAGGAACAGATGCAGATTGTAGCTCTGTAAAATGTGGACTATATCCATAGGCATGCTATGCCTGCTTTGATTGGGGGATAAGCGGTAAGGAAGTCGGACTGGCAGGGGGAGAAGGGTACACTTTCTACTCCCCCCCCCCACCAAGATTGCCATGGATGAACTTTCTCCTCACCTCCCAACACTCAGGGGTATATCTGCTAATAGGGGCTAGCTGCCTTTGTGGTGCTAACACGGGATCTTTGCGCTGCAAAGACAGCTATCGTTGGAGAAATGCAGCTACTGCAGGGAATTTTCCACAATAGCTGCATTTTGCTTGGTGCCTGCATGAATGGGTGAGGTATAGGTGGAGAGTGGGTGCTCCTGTTCCATGCCGGTAAGCTGCATGTTTTGCAACTTCACTGATTCAGCTATCGCTACCTCAATGGGTGGTGGTAGCTGCATCCATGAAGTTGCCTTCCCCTCCCCCCTTGCTGGGAACGCCCCCTACAACATACTGTGGATGGACCTTGTAGGTAACGCCGAGCTTTTGCAACTATCACCCAGCATTCTCTGCGAAAGCCTAATGCCTTTTAGTAAACACACCGCTCAGTTTCTCGTTCACACCTATTGTGCTGCATACCAAGACATTATGCACCAAAAAATTTAATTTTAATTTTTTTGCACAATTTTTTAATGTAAAATTTATGCAAAAAAACATTTATTTACGCACAATAGATTAAATAGAACTGTGTAGTAAAACTTTTAAGGGGGCATGTTTAGAAGTCCCATTTGTGATTTGGATGTTTGAAAATTGCCAGTCTGATGTTCCAATCCCAGTCACATCCACATGCCATTTTAGATGCCCGAATTTGTGTTCAGTGCGATCACATCTATGCTACACGAGGGCATGGCAGAGGTATGTCCAGGGCATTCTGAACGACATACATGTACTCTACACATCTAAACCTGCCAGCGGACACATCCATGCTGTTCATTTCCTAGGAGCAGGTATAGACAATCTGAAAAGTGCTCAATTTGGCAACTGTTCATAGAAGAGGAATGCCGAAGAGAAGGCCTTCTCGCTGTCCCAGGAATTTTTACTTATTCAAAAAAGCATGCCAGTAAATAGAGGGGCCTATAGGAAGCAGAATTTGGGGGAGGTGGGGCACACAGGGGCCATGACCCCACTAATATTTTGCCTAATAGAACATCACAACTGGAGAATGGTTTGTTTGGCCCCTCCGGAGGGGCGATTTGTCTAGCTGCCATGCTGCTGCACCTCTCCATTTGCAAAATGGTAGGCCAGGATGTGTATGTGGCAAGAGATACACATGTGCATTCTGGAATACCATCAGGGACGCATCTGTGTTGTCGAGCCTGTGGCCATCCATGTCGGACATGTGTATGCCTCTAAAATCGCCTTGAAACCTTGCACATTCCAAGGGTATAGTTCGGCATGTCCTGCAACGTTTCTATTTGATGGAGATGTTGTTATCATTTAGGGTGGAGACGGGATGATTTTAGAAGACATTTACATGTGCCCACTTTTGTTGCGGGACGAGGCAGGGGGAAAGATGCTGGGCTGGGAGGAGAGATGCCAGACCATTGGAGGGAGAGAGGAAGGAGAAGGGGATAGAAGGCTCCTGGTCCATGGGGGGAAGGTAAAAAAAAAAGGACTTGGGAGGTGGAAGAGAGAGGAAGAGGCTTTGGGAGTAAAGGGGAAGGGTGAGAGAACTGGGAGATGCTGAAAATGGGTGGTGAGAGTGTGCAGATGGTGGGCATAGTAAAACTATGTGAAAGAGTCCTACTTGTCCTCTCTTCCCAGTAGGAGATGTAATGGTTTTCTATTTTCAATGCTGTCTTTTTTTTTTTTTTTTCATATGTAGAGATTTTTTGTGATGTGAGTTCTGGTAGTGCTGTTTTGATATGGCAGGTTTGTTACTGTGGGTTCTAAAATGAGCAGGGTTTTTTAGTACTTACTAATTTAAGGTACATGGCCAGTTGGCACTGGAGGATGGTAATGTAGAAATATGGTTGCCTTTCTTTATTCTCACTGTCCATGCAAATTGGTATTAAGACTCTCACTAAGAGGTAAGTTTACCAAAGGGTTAATGCGTATTTCACAAATGTTAACACGCACTAAGGGCAGCAGCACCCATTTATTGCTATAGGTATAGCGGGCATTTAATGGACATTTAATGTTTAATAAACATGTCCCTAATTCAGTGCGGGGACCGAAGCGGTTTGTGACGTGCTCCGGTGGAAGCCTCCTAACAGGTGAGATGGGCAGCAGATCGATTTTAAAATTAAATGTATGCAAATGAGGCCCAGTGGATGGGGGGTGGGGGGGGGACACCAAGTTCGCAAGTCACACAGGGCGCAGTTATAGATTGGTACTGCCTGAAGAGGTGATCTTCAAGTTGGTAGTGGGGATTCTCACAGGAGCGATTTCTCCAAATAGGTTAATTTTTGCTGTGTGTGCGCCTGTCACTAAGACTACAAGTGTGCACAAAATCACATGCATACATATGGCTGCTGTGTGAATTCTACATTCAATATGGTACACAGTTACCACAGCCACGGAGTGAAAATTTTGCACTGTATATATTATAAGTACAAAATGAACATTTTTTGTGCAACTTGTATCTGGTTTTCTCTTGTCTCTACCACCTTTTCTCTCTCCCTCACTTTGCTGTCTCTCCCCCCGTAGAATTCCTTTCCTCCTTCCACTATCCTGCCCCAAGGCTATACTCCCCTAGACACCCCTTTTTTCAACTCTCTTCTGCCCCAACAGGTCCCTCCTTCTCTCCCTCCTTCCCCTTATTCATCAAAGGTCTTCACTATCTCCCCCTTTCCCCCACCAGGGATCCTCTCGTCCTTTAGCTGCCTACTTTTCAACATCAAGGAACCCTCTTCTTCCCCTTTTCTACTAACTCCCTTGCAGTACATAAGAACATAAGATATGCCATACCGGATCAGATCAAGGTCCATCCATGTGTTCCATCTAAGATGTTATTTTGTAAACCGTGCTGATAATGAATAGTGTGGTATAAAACTAAATCAATCAATCAATCAAGCCCAGTATCCTGTTTCCAACGGTGGATAATCTAGGTCACAAGTACCTAGCAGTTTCCCCAAAAGACAGGTTCCACAATGCTTGTACTGCAGCAAGCAGTGGATATTTTGGGTCCACTTTAATAATGGTTTACGAACCTTTCCTCCAGGAACTTGTCCAAACCTTTTTTAAATCCGGCTACACTAGCAGCTTTTACTACATCCTCCGGTAGCAAATTCCAGAGCTTGATGACACGTTGAGTGAAAAAATATTTTCTCTTATTAGTCTTAAATAGGTTACCCTGTAGCTTCATTGCATGTCCCCTAGTCTTTCTATATTTTGATGGCGGTAAACCATCGATCTATGTTTACCCGTTCCACTCCATTCTTAATTTATAGACCTCCAGTTTATTTTGCTAATAAAAGCAGGTACCTGGAATTTGTGTAAAAAAAAAAAAAAAACCTTGAAGATCGCAATGGTTTATTTGGAATATATCCCCATAATCTCATCTATTTTTTAAATGCAGAGATTTTCCATTGGCTTTGCTTAGGGTTGTAACTCTGCTTCCTGCAGCTTAGCAGAGGTGGTTCTTCCATTAGGCCACCTGAGGCGATGGCCTCAGGTGGCACTCTGTTGGGGGGGCACTCCGATGCCGGTGGCACTCCGGCTCTGTTTTAATTTTAGATTTTGCAGCCTCTGGCCTGCCTATGATTTTCCATGTGGGAAGGCAGAGGCAGGCCAGAGGCTGCAAAATCTAAATTAAAAACAGAGCCAGAGTGCCGTTACTGGACAAATCAGCCTGATTGTTTGCTGGAAACCTGTAAGCGATCAGGCTGATTCATGCAGCGGTGATGGCGGGCACTCCGGCTGTTTTTCATTTTAAATTTTGCTGCCTCTGCCTTCCCGCCACTTTTTTTTTTTTCTCGCTGCAAGCATTCTTGAGGAAGAAAAAGCAGCGGAAGGCATAGGAAGGCCAGAGGCATCAAAATGTAAAAAAAACCCCAACCAGAGTGCCACCACTACCACTGGATGAGAAGTGCAGGTGGAGGGAGTGGGGATAGGAGGAGGACAAGTGAGAGACAAAGGGGAGAGACAGGGGGGCAAATGCTGGACAAAGGGGGGGGGGGAGGAGAAAAGAGGACAAATTCTGGGCAACATAGAGGGGAAGAAGAGCTGGGGAATGGAAGGACTGGAGGTCAAGGTTGAAAAGCGGTAGGTAGATGGCATAAAAAAGAGGGAGATTGAAATCTTGGTGGCCAGAGAGAGAGAGAGAGAGAGAGAGAGAAATAAATTGAAGAAAGGTGGAAAGAAAAAAATATCCAAGATGGAAGGAAGTGAAGAAAACAAAAGGAAAGAAAAGAAATGGCAGATGGAATCGAGACCATAGAAAGAGAGCTAAGAGAAGACAAAAGAAAGTAGAAGCCTCAGATTGCGACCAGCATGATCAGAGTATAAAATGGTCAACAGTAAAGGTAGAGAAAATAATTTTATTTTCAAATGAATGATTGATTGGATTTTGCACTATTTTAATATTTACACAGTACAGGGAAATGAGTCTCTTATTTCTCTGGTATTGCATTGCATGCAGAATCTTTCTTCTTGGGCTTTCAGTTTAATTTTTTTTTTGTCTACATATTTTTATTTTCACTTTAGGTTATCCTCCCTTCTTCTGTACTTGGCGAGGGTCTGTGTTCTGCATGTGTGACTGAGGCAAGGAGTTCTGTTAACATGGAGTTTGTACGAAGGGACCTGTACAGTAGTAATTTGACTTGTTTAGCTTTTCAATTGGTGTATGGATGTTTTAGGGCTCGCTACAGTATTTATGGTGCTGCTTTATCTGGGTAGGCCCCTTGTATGAGTTTTGGAAGTTTATGCTTGTATGATATGGTTGATTTGGCTTTGTAGATCATCTGTGACTTTTGTAGGGTTTGGTAGTGGTTCACAATATGCCTGTTCTGGAGAATGTTTGTTAGTGATATGGCCAGAATCAGCTTTTTTTTTTTTTTTTTTTTAAATTAGACATTGAGTTTTGTGGGTGAATGTCCTAGTTCTGCTCTGCACCCATTATTGGAGGGGGAGGGGGGGGTTCTGTGAATGCAAAATATATGTTCAAAAAGAAAAAGCAACAACCATAACACAGTTTATAACAACAAAGTAAAAATGAGTTATTTAATTTGGTGTTATAAACTGTGCAGTGGTTCTCGCTCTCTCTTTTAGTTCCGTGGTGTGCGAACATCTTTTTATTTCTTCCACATTATCTAATTAACTTTTTGATTTGGTTCAGTCCCTGGTGGCATTTTTTGAGACAGCCTCACCCCCTGACTCGGGGGGTGGGCACCATCTCCTCCCTCGCCTCAGGCAGCAGATTGCCTTGAACTGTCCCTGCAGCTTAGCCTACTCTAGTTTTTGTTTTGAGCAGAAATGCTCTATACTTTTGTTATATAGGGATCCTCTGTATTTACCCCAAATCCTTTTGAATTCCATCTTTGTTTCTGACACCTTACCCTCCTTCTTCCATAGGCTTAATATGCAGCACGTAGACTAGGTGTTTCCCCTGCATTCCAGAGGTGTCTTCATGCAGGCAGGTGCAGTAGCCTTTAAATACATTTCTCCTCTTGATCCCTCCTCCACTGACATCAACACCAGCAGGAGCACGCGGCAGGCGTGGTGCTTGGGCTGACTGTCAATCTTTTCTGCCTGCTCCTGCCTCGGAGTTTTGCTCCATGGACCTGCCTAAACTTTGGGACCTTCGCTGCATGCAAGATTGTGACTTTATGATTATGCAGGCGCTCATTTAACTATTCACATGCATAATCTTGTGATTCCCCAGGATTTATATTTATTATAGGTCTTGATATACCACCAGTCCTTAAACATCATAGTGGTTTATAAATATTGACAATAAGCAAAAGAGGGTAAAGAGAGAAGCAAGAATAACAGTAAAGCTCCGCCATACATTAAACTCTACCCTGAAAGGCTTGGGAGAAGAAAAAAGCCTTAGGGCCTGCTGACTCACACACTCCCCCACTCTCTCTTAGCCCCCCAAGCCTGACCCCACCAATCTTAATCGTTCTCCTTGTGCAGTTACAGCTGCAGTAGGGTGATTCAATAAGATATTTTCAAACCTATGTATTTCTTGATTTTCTACTCTTCCCCATCTTCCTTTGTTTCTGTCTTGAGCCTTTGATTTCTTTCCCGTTTTCTTTATTCTCTTAAGATATATTATCATTTCTCTAGCTTTTGGCTTATTAATTCACTTTTCCTTCTTGCATATTTCATCTGTATCTGATTTTTTAGGCTTTTTTCTTTTGTTACCAGTTTTATTCTTTCAGCATTTCCACTACATTTTTCCACCCTGTTGTCGTCGTCTTTTTTGCTTATCTGATTCCTCGGTTTCATAGTAACATAGTACTATGACGGCAGATAAAGACCAGTATGATCCATCTAGTCTGCCCAGCAAGGCAGCACGAGTAGGTTGCACCTGCTGCTCCATGCAAGTTACCCCTCCGCATGCCTCTGTTTAGGGGTGTACCACCCGCTCCGTGTATGGTCACCCCTATTTGTTGAAAATATAAAAGCTAGTTATGTTTATTTTGATTTTATCCTTTGGCTATAAAGGGATCCACTGTGTGTCCCATGCCATTTGAGTTCCGTCACTGTATTTGCCCCCACCCTTCCATCAGAAGGGCATTTCCAAGCATCCACCACACCTTTCCGTGAAAAAGTATTTCCTGACATTGCCTCTCTCAGTTTTTACCCCTTTGCAGCTTCATGTTGTCCTCTATTTTACACCTTCCCAACTTTGAAAGAGGTTTGTTTAAAAGTCTGAATCATATATCCCGTCCCTCCTCTCGGAGTGTACAATATTTAGGTTTTTCAAATCATTTTGTTTGACTTTCCTCGGGAAACCCTTTCCAGTCCTTTATATCCTTTGCGGAGATATGGGCTCCAAAACGAACAAACTATACACAAGTGACGGGCCTCAACCAGCGACCTGGTACAGTAGCATAAGTACCTCTCCCTTTCTGATGGTAATTCCCTCTTTGTAGTGCAGCCCAGCATCCTTCTGGCTTTTGCTACCGCCTTGTCTCACTGTTTTCACCACCTTGAGATCCGCCAAGACACAATCACTCCACGAGTCTCTCACGGTCCGTGCACACCAACCTCGTCGCTCCCCCTATCTCATACAATTCCCTTGTAATTTTTTCTGCTTTCCCAAGTGCATGACACTGCACTTCTTCACATTAAATCCTTAACTCTGGCCAACTATTAGTCCATTCTTTCAGCTTTTGTAGATCTTTCATGTTTCTCCACTCCCTCAGGAAGTCCCACTTCTGTTACAAGTTTTTCGTGGTCATCTGCAAACAAGACCTTTCCCATTCAGTCCTTCAGCAAATATCATTCACAAATACATTTGAGACAGTACGGCCCCCAACGCCTGAACCCAGGACCGAACACTGGGGCACACCGCTAATCGTCCTTCCTTTTCATTTCTTTGGTTTCCCCTGTCTCCTTTTGTTTTCCTCCGTTCACTGATTCTCTTCCCTTCTCTTTTCCATCCCTTCTCACCTGTTCTCTGGCACGACCCTTGTTGCCTTTCTGTCCTCATACACAACACTCCTCTTCAAGCATAAAACCTTCCCCAACTTTCATAATACTGCTCTCCTGATTCTGTCATATATTCCCTCGCCACTTTCTCTTGGTCTCCCACCCCTCCTTCCTTATTTCTTCTCTTTCACACAAACACACCAAAGACATGTGCTGGGATCCGGATGGAGAGAAGCATGCTTGCTGAGGGGCCAGGCATGCAATAAGCTGCATTATTCTTTAGTGCAGCGATTTGCCTTATTTTCCCATGTCTAACTGTATTTCCCAATACAGTAAGGATTTTAGCATGGGGAAACTTTCACAGTTACAATCATTGGCTAAAGGGTAGCATGGTCAGCATTCCGAACGGCTTGCAAACACCTGCTGAACAGGGAATTGCTCCCCTGATATTAAAAAAATGAGCTGAATTTTGGGGTTAAAGACACTTACTCTCCCTTTTAGTACAGAAGTTTTTGCCTCAGAACTTGTACTTCAAATGGAACCACGGTAGCTCCTCAGTCCCCAGGCTAGTCTGGTCCAGGGCACTCCTGCTCAGGAACTTGAAGTCAGAGCACCCCCTGGACCAAGCACCTGGCATATGGAGGCCCCTTGACCAGACCTTCTGGACCGAATAATACTTACCCTAGTCCAGGGAGGTGTGTGGCAGTATCCTCCTCTTCCCACTGTCCTCTTGGAAAATGGTGGTACTTGACCATTACGCAATGCATTGGTCCCCATCACTAGACTCACTCTGCCAAATATGTCAGTGCTCCTCAGTAAGGGTGGCAATCCCTTATTTGCAGGCTGAGCCCTTGCAGTGCATCATAATGCACCAGTAGGAGTTGGGATGCCTCATTTTCCAAATTAGTGGCAAAAAGAGAGAGGCTGCTTCTCTGAATGGTAAGTAGTTATTTGTCAAGTGGAGGGTGCAGTCCAGCAGCTTGGAAGCTCTCTGGTTTGAAGGCCATCCCCTGTGCCAGGTGCCTGGGCCAAAGGTGCCCTGGACCACATAGCCCTAGCTGAACAGTGGACCAGGAGGGGTGTTGGGGAGCTGGGATCCAATAAGCCATCAGAGTATTTTTAACAGGGTCATGGAATCCAGGTCTCGCTGGGCTGTCCAAGGAATTTTTGCAGGGTGAACATCGGGGGCATGTGTGTGTGCCCCGATCAGGTGAAGGTCTAATTGGGCTCACCAGACAAGGGTAGGGGGCAAGGGTCAGGGAGTCCAGCCTATTTCTGTCTCCCTTCTGTTGATGCATTGTCCCAGTCCTGCGCACTGACAAACACAGATATTTACAATTTGCTGCAGATTAGTGCAATAGCGAGTGCTGTATTTTTTTTTGGTCTGTGTACATTTTAAAACGCTGTCAGTAATTTTGCATACTGTTAATTTACTGCATCAGGAATAAAAGCTTTTTTTCCAAACACCCGCTTTAGAACGCTGTGCGCCGATGGTTTAGACGCACCATTTCTAATACTGGGACCTATGTACAGCAGCCTCTCTCAATGATATGTTATGGGGGGGGGGGAAAGCGGGGGAAAGAGAGAGCTTGGCTGGGAGTTGAGGCGAGAACTGAGGCTGGGTCTATGTTTAACCCCCTCTATGTTGCTGTCTAAGTAGATACAGAGTGTTTAAGAGTACTGGTATTCACATGAATGTGGGGGTTTAAAGGTATTTTATTGTGGGTGGGAGGGACTCAACATGCTTTTTTTGATTAGAAAACTGTCCAAGGGTTAATCCTGCCCAGACTGCATTTCACCCTTGTATATACTGACACTGGCATAGCATGGTATAAGGGCCTCAGTTATGTGCCATGCATTGGCTGTTGACAGGCTAGTACAGTGTTCGGTAGAGCGCGATGACAGAGCAACTAGAGGCTGACCTAGGGTGGGCTGTGGGGGGAAGAATGCCTGTGCTTCTGTGGAGCCATGGAGGATGGGGTCCCGCACATGGCTGAGAAGAAGGAATTTTTCAGATAGTGAAAGTGAGTACTTGGAGACTGGGAGTGTGGGGTAGAGTGTACGTGATTACTGGATGCGGGAAGGGAGGCAGAAGAAGTTGAATGACTGGTGGGGATGGGAAAGGGCTTGTGGAGAAATGGACTGCTGGAAGGGAGTGTAAGCTACCTTCATTCCACATTATCTGCTGTGGCAGAAAATTTGCTCTGTTTAGCACTGCAACAGCAGTCCTTCCTAGGTGCTGGGGAAACACCTTAGAGCAGTGGTTTTCCAACCCCGTCCTACTACGGGCAAGCACAAAACACCGCCAGTCACTAGTTTTCCTCCCGGGATAATCCCTAAGGGCTATGCTGCGAGATATATGCATTAGAGAGATATCCTGCCACCTGACTGGTTTGTTGCCCCCCAGTCTGGATTTGGAGACCCCTGCCTCAGCCTCTTCATTTAAAGATTGTGAGGTGGCAAGGTGCAGATGTCCTATACAATCGAAAGGTATAATAAGATGTGACACATTCCTCCCTCGTTCTCCACCACCACCAAATATTTGTCATTCGACAACTTTTTGGTGGTGGTGAAATCGAGGGAGGAATGTGTCACATTCTAATCCTGTCGCTGTCTAGACTCTGCACCTTGCCCACTCACAATCTTAAATGACAGAGGTTAAGGCAGGGTTCTCCAATCCAGCCCTGGAGGGCCACAAACCATCGGTTGGCAGGATACTCTAATGCATAGATATCTCATGCATAGTCATTGGGGATAATCCCGAAAACCGACTGGCCGGTGTGCCCCGTAGGAACTGGGTGGAAACACTTGCCTTAAGAGTCACCTTAATAAGAGGAGTCAATGTAAGAAATTATGACCCTGATTTACTTCAAAAGCACTTAGGGCCCTCCTTTTACTAAAGCCTGTTAGTTGATTAATGGTTGTTTTCAACACGCCACGGGGCGCAACGGGCGCTCAGGACAGTAATGCATGGAGCTGGTCTACAACCATTTTGCTACAGATTATTGCCAGCACTCCGGCAGCAACTTATTATCTAACATGGGTGTACCCTAATGGACTCCTCTGCAGGAAGGTTTGTTTAAGAGAACCTTCGGTAAACAGATGTGCACCCCGTAGTTGAACCAGTTGTGCGTTAGCTGCCGGGGTTCATACTGGATGTGCCCCGTGACGGCATGGAGTCTTTGCAATGAACGACTCATGAGAATCAGCATCATTCATGGCAAATCTTAGTGGAGTTTAGGTAAAAGGGGCCCTTAGTGTTGCTTTGCTGGGCAGTCCTATCTATTTCATTGTCAGTGGGCAATGAAAATCATTACCAACTGTTCCACAATAGTCACACTGCCACGGCAGAGACACTAAGGGCAAACGCATGGCCATTTTCGATAAAATGATCTGGATAGGCAGAGAAGTGATCCTTTGGTCTCTGTAGTCAGTGTTTTTTCAATCACAACAAACCTGCTGCTCCCTTCAATAGATATCAGGGTTGTGTGTCCAGTCTTTTCCCCCCTGGTTTGATTACCTGTCTGTCTTTCCTCTCATGGAGAATCAGTGAGTGGGCTTTGGGTAAACGATAGATTTACTTTTACCCAAATGATGTACTGCAAATATGCCTGCGCATCTTTTATATTATGCCATAGAGTACAGTATGGCTTACATGCATGTCGCCAATTTTAAAACAGAGCTAAGTATTCCTAGTGCTTATATTAGCAAAATGTTTCAGTTTTATATTCAATGAAATCTGTGTAATAGAGCTGAATATCAAGCTGCAATGAGAAAAAACAGAATAATTTATTTGTGAACTAGCAGTATATCAATGTTAGTGCCAAGGCCTGTGAAGATAGAGTCGTCTGTCACAGAGGTAATAAGTGTCGTCCCTTGGGAAAGAAAACTGCCAAACAACTGACAATCAAGGACAACTGTGATAAGGTGAATACCAAATGTTATGTGTCTTTCCACATCTTGTAAAAGCTGATTCTAGAACTTTTCTGTTGCTGATTCAATCCTGTGGAAGACTGACCCCCAGTGGTACAACCGTGAGACTTCTGCTAGGGATCATAGTTGCCATTTTGAAGCCAGGCAGCACCAAGGCAGGAACGGAAAGACTATTTCTGCCCCAGCCTACTAGATATTAGGGATTACTCCGGGTAAGGTTCAGAGGTATGGACAGTGGGGTGGCTTTCTTTTTTAGGGGGCATCTGTTCAGATGGGTCTGATTGGGGAGGATTCTGGTGGAGGAACTGTCCCGGGAGAGTTCTACAGTGGGGTGAATTATTCTGAAGGGTGCGATTGGGTGTGGAGGCTCTGCTGAGGTGAGGGAGGGCTTATCAGCAAGAGGGTCTGGGCTGGGGCCCAGGGAGGGATATCTGCTGGGTTAGAGAAGGGCCTATGCTAGAGGAGGGGGTCGGGGTGCACAGTTGACACATTTTTGGTTTGGATTGCCTTTTTCACCAGGGCCCACGATCCATGCCTCAGGAGGTAGTGTGGATACAGTCAGGGCAGATGCTGGATACACCCTCTGCATTTACCAACATGGGCTTTGCACTTCTAAGACTTTGGCAGTTAAGGGGCGGTGAGTGCAAAACCTTACTGCACTTCAGTAAACAGGCCCCTTATTAAATCTATATACTTTTATCTTTATCTTTATTACATACTTTCTATACCGCCCTTTATGACATCAGAGCAGTTGCAATGTTAGAGATTACAGAAAAATGGCCAATGGCCAGAAAGGAAAGGAACTACAAATTTTTGATGGGACAGGAGATTGTTATGAAACATAGAAATATGACGACAGAAAAAGACCACATGGCCTATCTAGTCTGTCCTTCCATATCAACAACTACAACAGTCCCCTTTTACCTTTAGAGATCATTCTGTTTTTGTCCCATGTTTTTTTGAATTCAGTTACTGTCCTCATCTCTACCAACTGCCACCTGGGAGACTATTCCACGGATCCACTACTCTTTCCGTTAAAGAAATATTTCAGCATATCACTCCTGAATCTATTTCCCTTCACCTTCATCCATGTCCCCTCGTAGCAGAACTTGACTTTCAATTGAAAGAGGCTCTCTCCATGAAACATTTATGCACGGAGGTATTTTAAACATCTCAATCATATCACCCTTCTATCCACGCTTTTCCTCTAAGGTTGTACATATTAAGATCCTTAAGTCTGTCCTCATATGCTGTTATAATGAAGACTACTAATCATTTTTAGTAGGCCACCCTCTGCACCAGGACTCCATCCTGCTGCAAATCATTTTGAAGGGTGCACGGTCTCCGAATTGCACACTATACTGCAAATGAGGTTGCACCAACGATTTATATCAGAGGCATTATCACCTCCTTTTTTCTGCTAGCCATTACTCTACGTATGCAACCCAAAGCATCCTTCGTAGCTTTTGCCAGTCGCCTTTTCTACCTGCTTAGCTACTTGAAGATCATCAGATACAACCACGCCTAGGTCGGGCGCTCTTCTTTAGGGGACAAAAGTACTTCACCTCCAAGTAATAACATATTGCATCCCTTGGCCAACCGGTCTGCTGCAGCCCAAATGCATGACCTTACATTTTTAACATTAAATCCCAGCTGTCGCAAATTCTAGACCATTCTAAAGACTTAGCTAGAGCCCTCCTCATGTTATCTACACATTCCTAGGTATCTACTCTATTGCAGATTTTTGGTATCATCAACAAAAGAGGCAAACCTTACCCGACCGGCCCTTCCTCGTATCACTAACAAAGATGTTAAAAAGAATCGGAACAAGGACAGATCCCTGGGGCACACCACTGCGTAACATCCTTCTCCTCAGGAGTGCAGCTCCATTTACCATGTACTCTTTGTCGAGCCTCCCACTCAACCAATTTTCTACCCAAGACAGTTAACTTTAGGAGTCCATCCCTAGGGTGCTCAGTTTGTTTATAAGTCCACCTGTGAGGAACAGTTGTCAAAGGCTTTACTGAAATCGAAATACACCAAATCATAAGGGCTCTCCCTTGGTCCAAACTCCCTGGTCACCCAGTCAAAGAAAGAAATCAATCAGATTTGTCTGACAAGACCTGCCTATGGTGAATCATGCTGCCTCAGATCCTGTAATCCGCTGTGAATCCAGAAACCTCACTATTTTCTCTTTCAGCAGTTGTTTCCAATAATTACTCACCACATGAAGTTAAACTAACCGAGCCTATAGTTTTCAACCACATCCGTACTTCCGCTTTTTGTGTAAAGGCACCACATGCAGCCTCTCTCCAGTCCTTTGGGCAACACTCCCGACTCCCAACGAGGCATTGTAAAGGTCAGTCAAGGGGAGATGCTAGAAAGTCCACCAAGTTCCCTCAGTATTCTAGGCGTGTATCCCATCCTAGGTCCCATCGCTTTGTCTACTTTAAAGTTGAGCTAGTTTCTCATGAACACAGGTTCTTCTGTTGAAAATTGTTCAAAGATGTCCCTCGCTGCTGTTCCTGTTTGTGGGCTGTTTTCTGAGGTCCTGCTCCTGGTTCTTCATCTGTGAACACAGAACAGAAAATAGTTGTTTAAGCAATTCCACTTTATCCTTATCTAGCTTCTACATATTTCTCCCCCCTGCACCCTTGAGTTCTGACAATACCACTTTTGCACGTCTCTCTTTCTCACTAACATATCTGAAAAAGTCTTCTAGCAAATTGCAATAAAATGGGGGATATAGTTCCTCCTCCTTTTGAAATCTTTGCCTTCCTGACTACTTTGCTGGCTTATCTAAGTTTTTCCAAATACAGATGCCTATCTTCCTCTCTCTCTCTCTGCATTTCTCTTGTATTTCATGAAGGCCTCCCTCTTATTCTTCACTTTTTCAGCTACTTCCATTCGAAAAGCCATAGCGGTCTCCTTTTTTCCTTGATTTACATTTTAACAAAAAGGTTGGTTGCCCTTAAAATATCCTCTTTCTCTTTTGACCACTGTTTTTATACATCCCGCAGATGTTCCATCCCATTAACGACTCCCTGAGGTATTGGCCTATCTTGGCCCAAAGTTAGTCTTCCTACAATTCTAAGACCCTCACCTTTGAATGGATTCTAACAGCCCTAGTCCTAATACTTGAACCACACCATCTGGTGCATCACTGGATGCCAAAATGATCTCCACTACAAACATCATTGAAACCCTTTCACCATTGGTAAGCACCAAGTCAAGTATGGCCCCTTCACGTTGTGGGATCTGTTACCAATTGCCTGAATAGTTCTCCTGTATGAGAATCCAGGATCTCCTTACTTCTTAGATGATTACTGCAGCAGGAATATGCCAATCAACATCTAGCATTATTGAAATCTTCCTATCAGTAGCACTTCCCCTTTCCTAGCAATGCTGAGTATGTCTTCAATTAACTCTCTGTCCACCTCTGCCTTATGAATATTACCTTTTAGAGCAAGGGTTTAAGACAACAGGGAAGGATAAGGGGCGGAGGAGGTAGGTCAAAGGCAGAGAGAAAAACCAGGTGAGTTTTAAGGAGAGATTTGAACCAGGGGAAAGACGGGTTTGAGGCGAAGACTGTGGTGGGGGAGGGAATTACAGAGGGAGGGAACCAGGAAGAAGAAGGCAGCATGACGGGGTGTCTCAAGATGGTCACTGCTTGGGGAGGGTAAATGTAAGATGGCTAATATTGAGCAAAGTGGAGGCTGCAGGTGGGGTTATGGAAATGGACCGGAGAGCAAAGAGATACGTGGAGTGGTTGAGAATAAATGGCCTTATTGACAGAGATATTAGCGAATGCGATAATTGGACAGGAAAGCCAGTAGAGACATATAAGAAGTGGTGTGACGTGTCATAGCGGGTGGTGGAGAGGATCGAGCAGCGGTATTTTTTGGATGAGGGTTGTGAGGTTGTTGAAGAGCTGGTGACGGGGGCAAGACCAGCAAGGAGGAGAGTTGCCAGTAATCAAGGTGTGACATCACTAGGGAGAGAAGCAGACCGTGGTGAGCAGATGGAGGAGGGGGGGAGTCTAGAAAGGAACGTAGAGTTCATAATCTGCCCTAAGAGAAAAGACGAGTAGCGATTGCACCAGCAGGGAGATGTGGTCATGGAAGGAGAGGGCTGAGTCCAAGGTGACCCCAAGGTAGGCAGAGGGAGAGAAAGTAACCATTTACTTTTAGACAGTTTTGTATACCACCTTATCTTCAATCAAAGTGGTCATAATACAATTGGGGTGATATATTTAACTCTTGAAGGGGGATATGAGACACATACACTTATACTTACAGGGAACCGGGGCAATGGAAGGTTAAGTGGCTTGCCCAAGACCACAAGGCGCACCTGTGGGGAACTAGAAACCCAGGGCTTCGGCCCAAAGGTTGCTGTCCTCTAGTGGGATTTGAACTCCCGACCTTCCGGCCTGAGGTTTACTTGTCCCAACCACTAGGCAACTCCTCCCTTGAAAAACCAGGGGCAGGCCAGAGATAGAAGGGGCAGGTCAGGAAATGGGGCCGCCAAAGGTGACACCCGATGGTGGAGGTTTTTGCAACAATTGAGTGCCAGAAAATTAGATGAAAGCCCATGTGGCAAAAGAATAAAGACAAGAGTTCAGTGGAT
Source organism: Ichthyophis bannanicus (assembly GCA_033557465.1). Classification (NCBI taxonomy): domain Eukaryota; kingdom Metazoa; phylum Chordata; class Amphibia; order Gymnophiona; family Ichthyophiidae; genus Ichthyophis; species Ichthyophis bannanicus. The sequence goes on from CM066044.1 coordinate 134,474,262, forward strand.
GTGAGATCAGCAGACACAGGGGAGGTGTGGTGCAGAAAATAATATCGTCGGCATAGTAATATGCCTCAAACAGGCCAAACTGTTGGATTTGCAAGGTAAGGGGAAACCAGAAAGACATTGAAGAGAAGGGGGTGGGTGAGGCACAGATCCCTGGGGGACACCACAGGAGAGAGGGCACTGGAGACTGAGGATATGGGGCAATGAGGAAAAACAGAAGGACTGGGGGAGGAAGACAGAAAGGAGTGGAACCATTGGCAGGACTTTTGCCAGAAATGCCGGGCACTGTGGAGATGAGTAAGAAGAGGTGAACGTAATCGACTAGAATCAAAATCAGAAGATTAGATCAAGAGAGTCAGCAATTGATATATCACCCCGGTCGGATGAAATATGGAGTTCATTGATGAGTGCTAGTAAAATCGTCTCGGTTATTATAGTGTCCAAATCAGAAGCCAGATTGACGCGGGTATGCAGGTAGTGAATCAAGTCAGAAGAGGCTGAGTGAGCTGCATGAAAACAAATTGTTCTAGAATTTACTTTAGACAGAAAAGGGGGAAAAAGATTAGAGGACAGGCTGTTAATGAGACAAAACAGAGAGGGTCAAGAGAGGTCTTGTTTAAAGCAGTGGATGGACAAGAGCATGTTTCCAAGGTATGGGGAAGACCACCGGAAAAGTGAGGTTAGTGTTAAAAAATGAGTTGAAATGAAAGGTGAGAAGAGCAAGCGAGCGGGCTCTAAGAGCCAGGGTCGAAGGATGGGATCAGAGGGGCATGTAGTTTTCCTGCGGAGGGAAAGGGATTTGGATAGGTCAGCCTGCAGAGATGAGAATGCAGACCAAATGTGAAGTTAATGGAGGCTGGGGAAGGAAAACGGGGATGAGAGAGTCGAGAAGAGCGGAAGGGGGGCAAGCAGGAAAGGAGGAACGGGAAGAGAAGAGAGAAAAACCTTCCCTGCAAAGAAAGTGCAGCCAGCTGAGAGGGATTGGGAGGAAGGAAGATGTGAACCAGGGTGGGCAGGAGAGCAGGTGTGGGGCTGAGTGGAGGAGAGTGATTTTATAACCAGAAATAATTGACAAAGAAGAATTAGCAGAAGGGAAGAGGGCGATGAAGATGAGGATGGTAATAAGGTTTGTTTAGCTTTTTATATGAGGTGAACGCTAGTGTTGGACAGAGACAGAAATGGTTGAAGTGGAGGCTGAGGAAGGATGTTTACCACCAGAGGCCGTTGGGAACACTGCAGGTAAGGGACGGTAAAAAAAGTAGAGGACCGGAATGATACCGTGGGTGCTTGGAAGAACCCAGGGAAGGGAGGGAGAAGGCAGAGAGGAGCTAGACTATCAAGAAGCACTGGTCAGGGAGGTGTTCCAGATTGCACTCTGTCATCAACGGAGCGGTGGAGCGGAGAAATACATCCTCCCGGCGAGTAGCTGGTTATGAAGAAAGAAAATTGGCCAAGATAGTTACAGTAACACGCGCGAGAGGGCTGAGGAAAATTCTGAGAATCTGATGGTGAAGGGGACACAGCGTTGGAAGGGAAAACGGAGAGACGAGAGAAGCAGATGCAGATATGGTCAGTCCAGGGAAGGGGGGAAGAGGAAATGAGGAGGGATCCAAAGGGGAAACTTGCGAGGGAAGTAAGAAGAAGATCAAGGGTATGGCCAGCTGCGTGAGTGGGGAAGCAAACATGCTGCAGTAGAAAGGGAGAGGGTCACCGCGACCAGGGAGATAAGACTTGTCCCAAGAGGAGAAAGGGGCATGAAAAATGGGTATTGAAGTCGCTGAGTAGGACTAGATGTGGGACATGGAACGAGATTTCAGAGATCGTGAGAAGGGCTACCAGAGAGATGGGCGGATGGAGGGGGAGGGGTTGTATATGAGGAGGAAGTGTGTAGAGAGGGAAGGATGAAGATAAAAGAGCAAGGATTCTGGGTAATGGAGTGCAGGGGAGTAGACTTGGCTTATTGGTAGAGAGGAGCGCTACAGGACTGCAACCCCTCCACCGAGACAACTTGGCGAGGAGAGGAGAGGCAGAGTAACCTGGAGGTAAGCAGCAGGTAAGAAGCGGGTCGTCCCCTTCCTTTTAGCCATATTTCCATAAGGAAAAACAGATCTATGGAGTCATGCAGTACTAGTACAGCACAACGAGCAGAAGTACACGATGACCACTATGGCTAAACAAATTCCTTTATTGAAGATACCCTTGAAGATCCCCGACGCGTTTCGGCTTTCGCCTTCCTCAGGGGGACTTTACAAAAGAAAAACAATTATATTAAAATGATACACTATTGTCTAAAGGGCTACTGGACATGATTAAAAACATTGAAATACATTGCATAATAAAGATAAAAATAAAAGCAACATAGACACCGTATTATAGAATTTACACATGAAAACTTAAAACAAAATACACAGAAGAATTAAACAAAACTTGCAAATAGATAATTAAAACAACGTTAAAAACTATTTTACAAACAGAAAAAGGAGACACAGGGCAGAAAGAAAGGCAGATACTCACTGGAGAGTGCACAATAGTGCTATATAGGGTTTGGAGACGTTATGGTCTTCTGTAATATATTATTTTTGCCACTGAATAAATGAGAACTAAATCTTAGTGGATGTATAAGGATAATGTTGCAAATAAATATATAAAGAGGTGAGATCCTATAAAATCTTTAGAAACCACTACTTCGTGGGTACCTGTCACGATTGCAAAGCCAAGCAGACGTTTTTTAGGAAAGCTTCAAAAACCACCCAATTCAGGTTACTGCAACATAACACGACAGATTGTAAGATCTTTGTATTGTTAGTAATTGCAGTTACAACTATCAAAGGAAATAATTTTTGTTACTTACTATGGACGGCAAGACTGTAGCTTGATGTGTTCCACTGAATGGAGCTGTGTTAAAAAAACGTTACTTTTCGCGCCAAAAGGGGCGGAGCTTGCATCATCCAATCATTATCAAAGAAATACAAAAAGTAGAAGAGTAGAAACTCATGTGGTTTGGTATTAAGGAGAGTTGTATAAATTAAAAAAGATTTCTAATTATTATCAGCCACGGACCAGGGAGATAAGACTTGTCCCAAGAGGAGAAAGGGGCATGAAAATGGGTATTGAAGTCGCTGAGTAGGACTAGATGTGGGACATGGAACGAGATTTCAGAGATCGTGAGAAGGGCTATCCAGAGAGATGGGCGGATGGAGGTGGGGGGGGGGGGTTGTATATGAGGAGGAAGTGTGTAGAGAGGGAAGGATGAAGATAAAAGAGCAAGGATTCTGGGTAATGGAGTGCAGGGGAGTGGACTTGGCTTATTGGTAGAGAGGAGCGCTACAGGACTGCAACCCCTCCACCGAGACAACTTGGCCGAGGAGAGGAGAGGAGAGGGCAGAGTAACCTGGAGGTAAGCAGCAGGTAAGAAGCGGGTCGTCCCCTTCCTTTTAGCCATATTTCCATAAGGAAAAACAGATCTATGGAGTCATGCAGTACTAGGTCATGAACCAAGAGGGTCTTGGCGTGAAGGGAGCAGCAATTCATAAGGCTAAACTGTGAGGAAGTCGAAAGCTGTGGGAGTAGTGACAGTAAGGGGGTAAGGAATAAGGTTCTGCCGAACCTGGGAGAGCTGGGAGGGGATCCCGGGGCAGTGGGGCAAGGGACCTGATACCCCAATGAACTGGGATCAATGACATCATAAATAGAAGGCAGACCAGGGACACAGCCTGGAGAGGTAGGGCACAGAAGTGGCCAAATCCGAAGGAGACAGACGCTGCAGACTGACTGCAGGAGCACTGTATCGGCAATTGCCTACGTCACCGGAGTCACCCCAAGGAGCACAGACCACCGCAGAGGAATGCTTTAGTGAGAGTTACTGGGCAGTCTGTGGCCGTGTCACTTTCTGGAAGTTGGGACTCTTTGCTAGGCAGTCTTTGATAGGCAGTCAGATTAATATTAGAATAGAGCAGTACAGGAGGGATGGCCAGAAGAGAACATGAATGAGTTTGGTTTTTCCTTTTGAAAATCTGAGGTGGTTAGTGCCCACTGGGAGTCTTTAATGTTTCAATTGAGTCATTGCTCATCCTGAGAAATGTGCTATGAGAAATGGATTCAAAAATATATACCAAAAAATAGATCAGTACCCTAAATGATCAATTCAAACAATCTGATCTCAGAAACATTGAGGAGAACATACAAAACACACCACAAATAAATACATATGTGTAGGTGACCCCAGTGGGGTGCAAATCTCCTTATTCTGCTGTAGCGGTTGGACTCACTCGTGGTTTCCTGGTTTGGTTCCAGTTGCCAGCTAAGTTTAAGAACTTTGGTTGTGTTTTTTCTATTCTTAGTACTGTGGCTTTTCTGGTTCTGATTTTGAAGTTCTGCACTAGTTCACTTGCACAATTTCATTTTAAGATAAAAAAGGAGAGGTTCGTTATTCAAAGGAGTTAATTTATCTCCTGACACAATGAACGTTCCTACAATATGTATTTGTTGTGTGTTTTGTATGTTCTCCTCAATGTTTTTGAGATCAGATTGTTTGAACTGATGAGAAATGAATTGACTTTTGGGATCTGCTGGGCACTTGTGCTCCAGAATGGCCACAATCGTAAACAGAATGTCTGGTTCCATGGACCTTGGGCTGACTTGGCCTGGCTTTTCTTATGTTCTTTATTCTTATGCTAGTTAATGCCATGAAAAGCAGGTGGGAGGATTCAAGATGCAATATTTGTCTTTGGATTTTCAGGCCTTCCTCAACTGTGTCTCCTGATGCTATAGGAGCAATTTTATGTGTGCAACATTTACCCCACGGAAGGCTAGGAAGCAATTTTTTAAAGGCCCCCCCCCCCCGAAATCCATTTGAAAATGTTCCCTAGACAGCTGTGTAGTTAATACATTGTAAGCATTATGCTTGCTAGATTTGGGGGGTCATTCCAGTACAGGAACATCCATGGTACTTGCATAGGGATTTCTACCTGAGGCTCAGAGGGGTGGAACAGGGGCTTGGTTTGCCATGGAGACATGTATAACATATATTTCAGAAAGGCCTGTGTACTTCTTACTTCCCACGCAGATGTGCCCATTATTCCTGCTAGAGCCGTGGAATAAGGCCAGTACTTTGAAAATTTTCAGCTGTGTTCTACAATTTGTCCCTTCAAGTGTGTGTGTGTGTGTGTGTGTGTGTAGTTAGAGGGTTGCATGGGTGGATCTGGTGTTCTGATCTGCCATTCAGGGAGGGCATGAATGCCTGGCCAGTAGCTGGACCTTACAGATGACCACAGTGTCACCAGGTGCCAGTGTGATAGGACAGCCATACATCAGCTGTGCCAAGCTCTGGGAGACATGACTGATGTTGTGTCAACATTCTCCAGATTGTACCATGAGGCTTACATCCTTACCCATTCCAGGATCTATGCAAGCTGCGAGAGTGGTGATATATCTGGAGGCTGGCTAGTTGGTATGCTGGCACAGGGATCCCCCTCCCATGCCCACACAGGCCTGATCAGGGGATCATTGCCACAAAGCAGACTGTGGGAAGGCAAACAGGGTTGCCCCACAGATAGCGGATGTATACAGACCGAAATCAGCCAAGAATGAGAGTGGACATTGTATGGGACAGGTATACCCACATGTAGGGAGCTGCTGTGAGAAATGCCAGTACCCAGATATGACCGGAAGGCCATAGTCATTAAAAGAGCATACTTTTGTAGCTCAGCAATATTATGCATCCTGTGAGGAACTGCAAAGTTAGTTTGGGGTTTTGTGAACTTGGTAAGGACTCATATTTAGCATTTTAAGTGTGTGTGGTTTTTAGAGATGACCAATGGTAGGACAACTGAAGAATTTTTATATCGCCAAGTACTTTTTTATGTAAAGTACAGTATGTCATGACAAACATGTTAATATTTACTTTCTCTTATAATATGTTAGAGTGTACTGAGATTACTTAGTACTTTTCTGGGCATGAAAGACTATATATACTAGTCTAGTTTGCATCAGCATTCATTTATCATTAGTATTTATGTCTAGTTTACATCAGCAAAATACTGTCAGTGAGAACAGCAGCTTAGGAGATGAACATTTTAACAGAGGAGGCATGGCCATCGGGGGCATCCATGGATATATCATGGAGATGAGCACGATCGGAAATGTGCAGCTGTCCAGAATACAGTGAGTGTGGGGACATCCAAACTGATTTCAACAACTACGGGACAAATTTCTCTGCTTCAGTCTATGGTTTGTACCTGCACCCGTGCACGGTTATCGCTCTGAATACATGCACGGGCTGGCTGAATAGCATGTGGGACGTGCCACGCTGGACATGTCTGCAGGCACATCTATATCCATGGATGTGGGATCAGGACTGAATCACGCCTATGCCCGATTTAAACATGTCCTCTGGAGATAACCAGCCTATATGGAATCTGCTTCTTAGGCTCCTGTGAGCATCCATGCTTTGGCTGGTAACTTGGAGTGTTTCAGCACAGGGCTCCTGCTCAGTGAGTTGCACCTCAGACTAGTCCTGAATATCTTCAAACTCTGTAGTCATCAGTTATTGCAGTTAGGTTAGGTTAGTTCTACATCAGAGACCCGACACTAGTTCTGCAGAGACCAGCCCTGGTTGGCCAGGATTCTTATGCTTCTTATCATTGCCAGGACTTTGCTCATTCAATAGCTCAGGCCTATTTTCATATCTAAATTCTAGCATTTTCTGCTTCTGGTCTGAATTTCTTTTGTTCCTGCCTTGTTTCTGATTGTAGTCTTTTCTCCTGGGTCTTTTTCACCTGGCCTGTTTCTCCCCTTCAGACTGGCTGCTCAGCATACTGACCTCAGCCTGGCTTTTAATTTTGCTGTGCCTTAAGAACTGATGTTTGTCTGCTGTAATTTTGTTGTTCTGTGCAGCATATGTGATTTGAATATAACAGACCCTTAGGGGCTCTTATACTAAAGTGCGCCATGCAGCTAATATGGGTTTTAACACATGGTAATTGCCAATGTGGGCCCATGGTAAAACATCGTGCTGGTATGACCGCTATCGTGTGTGGATTTCTGTGGTAACTGCACATGGTGTGATGGCACAGACTGATGGCTCTGGAATTGGGTGGGCAATAGCAGGAGAAGGGACTTGGAGAGCACATTGTGATGAACACAGGGGCACATGCCATGAGCTGTCAATGTTGCAATTACTGTGAACATAAGAACATAAGATATGCCATACTGGGTCAGACCAAGGTCCATCAAGCCCAGTATTCTGTTTCCAACAGTGGCCAATCTAGGTCATATGTACCTAGCAGTTTCCCCAAGAGACACAGGTTCCACAATGCTTGTATTGGGTGGCCTCTGTGGGTGCCCTTACTGCCACCTCAGTGGGTGCTTGTAATTGCACATGGGTGCAGCATGTGCTACGGGACGTGTTCCTGCAGTAACTGACAGGTAACATGCTAGTCATGCTCCTGACAGTTACCGTGGAGGCTGTACACTTACTGCATATTCATTTTTGAGTTAAATGAATGGTAAATACAGAACCTTGCCCTGCTTTATGCAGGACTTTTTACTTATGGGCAAAAAACAGATGTCTGTGAAACTTAGACATAGTAATTTCTGAGAAAAAAACAGACTATAACATGTACAGGAATAATGGCACCCTTCACTAATATTTTGGTTGCGCAACCCTTGGCAGTGATAACAGCCTCCAAACGTTTCTTGTAGCCATCTATAACTTTTGTACACCTGTCTGCTGGTTGTTGTTCCAGCTCATGAATGTTTCCAGGATTCCATTAACCAATGGCAGATTTTAGCTCTTTCCATAGGTTTTCGATTGGATTGAGATCAGGACTCATTGCTGGCCGTTTTAAAACAGTCCATTTGTTCCCTTTTTTTAACCATTCTTTTGTACTTTTGGATGTATATTTTGGGTTATTGTCCTGCTGGAGGACTCATGACCTTCGACCCCAGACCTAATTTCTGACACTAGGTAGCACATTTTGCTCCAAACTATCTTGGTGGTTCTCTGAATTCATGATTCCTTTAATATCATCCAGGTCTTGAGGCAGCAGAACAGCCCCACAACATTATGGAACCTCCACCATATTTAACTGTAGAAAGGGTGTTTTTTTTCCTTGAAAGCTTCATTTCTTCACCTGTAAAAGTATCTCTGGTCTGCATTGCCAAAGAGCTCAAGTTTGGGTTTCATCTGTCCACAGAACATTTTCCCAGAAAGATTGTGGTTTCCTAAGGTGCGTTTTTGCAAAGATCAGGTGTGCCATTTTGTCTGTCTTTGAGCAGTGGGGTCTTCCTTGGTCTTCCCCCATGATGTCCTTCTTTGTTTTGTGCGCAGTGTTTGATACAGGTTGAAACCACCACTCCAGAATGCTCCAGGTCAGCCTTAAGTTCTTTGAATGTGGTTATGAGGTGTGTTTTCCAACAGTTTGCACTAACCTTCAAAGATTTCTTGGATTAATTTTCCTCTTCCCACCACATCCTGGGAGGCTCTTGACAGCTCCATGAGCAGAAAACTTCTTAACATTGTGAACTGTAGACACTGGAATCCCAAGGTCTTTGAGATGGTCTTGTACCCCATTGAAGTTTGATGTTTGGTGATAAAGGCTTTTCTGAGGGTCTCGGGCAGCTTTCCTTGTCTTCACCATTGTGAAAATGGAATAGGGAGTGAATGTGGTGATTTTTAACATTAGAGTCATCATTCACTGGTTGATTCAAGTCATGTGAGTATTGACAAATGATCACAGGTGCGTCTAATTTTACTGCAATGGGAATGTGGTTCTTCTGTTCACTGATTTGAATTGTTTATAAGGGTGCCAATAATAATGTCTTTTATTCTCACAAACATCTCAACTATCTTATCAAGAGGCTCGCCATTAATAGGACAGTAATGCTTTACAATCATGCGCTGTGAAATAAACCACAAACAGAGAAACCATCAAAGCAAAGCTGAGGATTGAACAAACAGGTATACCTGCATATAGAAACATAGGCCATGTGGTCTTTTTCTGTCGTCATTTTTCTATATAGTCTGTCCTTCCATATCAACAACTGCAACAGTCCCCTTTTTTCCTTTAGATATCCTCTGTGTTTGTCCCATTCTTTTTTGAATTCAGATACTGTCCTCATCTCTACCACCTCCACTGGGAGACTATTCCATGGATCCACCACTCTTTCCGTAAAGAAATATTTCCGCATATCACTCCTGAATCTATCCCCTTTTACCCTCACTTGCTTTCAATTGAAAGAGGCTATCCCCATGTGCATTTATACCATGGAGGTATTTAAATGTCTCAATAATATCACCTCTATCTCGCCTTTCCTCTAAGGTGTACATATTAAGATCCTTAAGTCTGTTCTCATATGCTTTATAATAAGAACATAAGATATGCCATACTGGGTCAGACCAAGGTCCATCAAGCCCAGTATTCTGTTTCCAACAGTGGCCAATCTAGGTCATATGTACCTAGCAGTTTCCCCAAGGGACACAGGTTCCACAATGCTTGTATTGGTTCAAGCATTGATATCCTGGGTCCCTTCTTAATAATGGTTTATGGACCTTTCCTCCAGGAACTTGTCCAAACCTTTTTTAAACCCAGCTACACTAACAGCCTTTACTACATCCTCCGGTAACAAATTCCAGAGTTTGATTACACGTTGAGTGAAAAAATATTTTCTTTTATTAGTCTTAAATAGTTTACCCTGTAGCTTCATTGCATGTCCCCTAGTCTTTCTATATTCTGATAAGGTAAACAATCGATCTACGTTTACCCGTTCCACTCCGTTCATTAATTTATAGATTTCTATCATATCTCCCCTCAGCTGTCTCTTTTCCAGGTTAAAGAGCCCTAACCTTTTTAGCCTTTCTTCATAGGAGTATCCTTCCATCCCCTTTACCATTTTGGTGGCTCTTCTCTTAACGTTTTCTAAAATCGCTATATCCTTTTTAAGATATGGCGACCAGAATTGCACACAATATTCAAGGTGCGGTCTCACCATGGAACGATATAGAGGCATTATAATATCTTTTGTTTTATTTTCCATTCCTTTCCTTATCATACCTAGCATTCTATTTGCTCTCTTGGCCGCCGCTGCACACTGGGCCGAGGGTTTTAACATGGTATCCACAATGACGCCTAAATCTTTTTCCTGGGTGGTGGTTCCTAATGTGGAACCTTGCATCGTGTAACCATAGTTTGGGTTGTTCTTCCCTAGGTGCATAACCTTGCACTTGTCCACATTAAATTTCATCTGCCATTTTGATGCCCAGTCTTCCAATTTATCAAGATCCTCTTGCAATTTTCCACAATCCTCTTGGGTTTTAACAACTTTAAATAGTTTTGTGTCATCTGCAAATTTGATAACCTCACTCGTTATTCCACTTTCCAGGTCATTTATGAATATGTCAAAAAGCAGCTGACCCAGCACAGATCCCTGGGGTACACCATTATTCATCTTTCTCCATTGGGAAAATTGGCCATTTAGCCCTACCCTCAGCTTTCTATCTTTTAACCAGTTCCTGATCCACAATAGTACACTGCCTCCTATCCCATGACTCTTTAGTTTTGCCAAAAGTCTCTCATGAGGGACCTTGTCAAAGGCTTTCTGAAAGTCCAGATACACAATATCAACCGACTCACCTTTTTCCACCTGATTATTCACTCCTTCAATGAAGACCACTAACTATTTTAGTAGCCACCCTCTGTACTGACTCCATCCTGTTTATATCCTTTTGAAGGTACGGTTTCCAGAATTGCACACAATACTCTAAATGAGGTTGCACCAAAGACTTATACAGAGGCACTATCACCTCCTTTTTTCTGCTAGCCATTCCTCTCCGTAAGCACCCAAGCATCCTTCTAGCTTTTGCTGTCGCCTTTTCTACCTGTTTAGCTACTTTAAGATCATCAGACACAACCACGCTGAGGTCCCGCTTTTCTTTAGTGGACAAAAGTACTTCACCCCCTATACTATATTGCTCCCTTGCATTGCTGCAGCCCAAATGCATGACCTTGCATTTTTTAACATTAAATTCCAACTGCCAATTTCTAGACCATTCTTCAAGCTTAGCTAGATCTCTCCTCATGTTATCTACACCTTCCTGGGTATCTACTCTATTGCAGATTTTGGTATCATCCACAAAGAGGCAAACCTTACCCGACAGCCCTTCCGCTATATCACTAACAAAGATGTTGAAAAGAATTGGACCAAGGACAGATCTCTGAGGCACACCACTGGTAACTTCCTTCTCCTCAGAGTGACCTCCATTTACCTGTACTCTTTGTTGCCTCCCACTCAATTAATTTCTAACCCAATCAGTAACTTTAGGATCCATCCCTAGGGTGCTGAGTTTGTTTCTAAGTCGCCTGTGAGGAATGGTGTCAAAGGCTTTACTGAAATCTAAATACACCACATCTAGGGCTCTCCCTCGGTCCAACTCCCTGGTCACCCAGTCAAAGAAATCAATCGGATTTGTCTGACAAGACCTGCCTCTGCTGAATCCATGCTGCCTCGAATCCTGTAATCCTCTGGACTCCAGAAATCTTACTATTTTCTCTTTCAGCAGCGTTTCCAATAATTTACTCACTACCAAAGTTAAACTAACCGGCCTGTAGTTTTCAAGCACATCCTTACTTCCACTTTTGTGTAAAGGCACCACATGAACCTCTCTCCAGCAGTATCATTCATTGGTCTCATATGAATGTGGAATAATAATCACAAAATAATAATTTTCACAACAATTACAACACAGAGCAATCTCTGACATGATATCACGTTTCAGACTAACATGTCTTGCAAGCTTCAGGGAATTAACTTTACAAAAATACAACTGCATCAAAGCCAGATATAAAGCTCACAGCTCATTCCAATCCAGATGTACATACTTGGCTAACCCAATTACAGGTAGTCGTCGACTTACGACCTATGCGACTTACGACTGATCGACTTTACGACTGGTTTTCTGGCCACGACTGGCAGCGGAGTGAGTGTTGCCCAGCAGTGCGTACGACAGTTTCTGCTCCACCTTCTAATGCTCCCTCTTCTAAACCTTCTAATTCTAATTCATAATGCAGAGGTCACTCAAAGATCCAACCCCCAAGATGTCTACTAAGAGGAAATTGTCTTCTTCTCCTCATCAGCCAGCCAAGAAGAAGGAAAGAAAGGCCATAGATCTCAACACAAAAATGATGGTGATTAAACAGCACGAAGGAGGGAAAAAAGTTAATGTTATCGCACGTGATATGAAGTTATCCCATTCTACCGTGCCAACAATTTTAAAAGACAAGGAAAGAATTCATGAAGCTGTGAAAGGTTCTGCACCCATGCAATCGACAGTAATTACGAAGCAACGGACTGGGCCCATCCATGAAGTGGAGAAATTGTTGTCCATTTGGATAGAAGATAACATTCAAAAACGGACACCGTTAAGCCTTTATATCGTCCAGACGAAGGCTAGAAGTCTGTTTAAGACTTTGAAGGAACGCGCCAGAGAAGACTACAGTCAAGAATTTTCGGCAAGTACTGGCTGGTTCAAGAGGTTCAAGGCAAGATTCCAACTGCATAATGTTCGAGTGACTGGAGAAGCAGCGAGTGCAGATGAGGAAGGAGCTCGTAAGCTTGTCGACAATTTGGATAAAATAATTACGGATGAGAGTTATCTTGCAGAGCAGATTTTTAATGTTGATGAAACTGGATTGTTCTGGAAACGAATGCCAGCTCGCATGTACATTCACAAAGAAGCGAAAAACATGCCGGGATTTAAAGCATTTAAGGATAGACTAACTCTGCTGCTTGGCGGGAACATCGCAGGGTTCAAGCTCAAGCCTTTCTTAATTTATCACTTGGAAAACCTGCAGGCATTCAAGAATATCAACAAGCAAACACCAGTGATGCCAGCAGTCATTAAGAAATGGCATGAGATGTTACAAATGGTATAAGAATGTAAAGAAATCTATACAGACGATGAAAGCTGTGAAATTTCCCACTTTCAAGTTGTTTTCTTAGCACAGCATTGGTCGGGTTTGTGCTGGAGCTGTGTTGGAGCTATGGTGGAGTAAGTCAGTTCTCCAGTGGGAGGTGTGGAGATCAGCTGATGGTGGTAAAATGGCTGCCGCTCTAGCCAATTTTTGAGCACCAGTCCCTTAATAAGCAAAATGCCTTTATTTTATTGTATTAGTGTTTTCTTTTATTTTCTTTAATGTCTAAAGAAAGAAAAGTAATGTACAGTAACAGTACAATAATACATTACACTACTAAGACAGTGATGATACAATGGTTATAACAGTAAATGGTGATAAAATATGACTAAGATAATTACAATACCATTACATGGCATAATATACTTACGGTAATTTAATATAGGCCGACTTACGACCAAATCGACTTACGACCCGGTCTGTCGGAACCAAATGCGGTCGTAAGTCGATGACTACCTGTATACACAACTAACACAGACTGTGAATTAGAGAAGTCCATTCAATTTGATTGTTTAAAACCATAGGCTCTAATGAGTTCAAACGGAAGATCCATTTCTGCTCAATGAGAATATAGTACATTTGTAGTCCTGCTCTTTGTTGTGAGGGTCAGTTTTGGAATAATCATGTCCTGGCAGTGTCCCAGTTTTTATGCTATTTCCTTTTTTAATTGGTCTTGTTTTATTTGATTCTTTTGTGTCAAATATGTGTGTATATAGTTCAAAGTCATTCCATTGGCCACTCTTTAAGAGATATTGGACATTAAGGGGTTGAACTGTAAGGGTGTCAATAATGTTGACCACAGCTGTAAATAAACAAAATGCCTAAAAAAAAGATGTCCAAAAACTGTATCTCAAAAACACTCAGTCTAACCAGAAAGCAAAACACACACTCGCAAAAGGAAACACCAACCAGTCTAGAGCGAGGTGTAAACTAAATATCTTTGTCACGAGGAGAATCTATAACCACCAACCCAACACGGCCATGTTTCAGCACCGCCTTCATCAGGGTATTGGCCTATACAGAAAAGAAGACAATAAATAATAATATAGAGTCAATGAATAAAATTAAAAATGCCCATACACAGACTGCAATCAATAATAACATTCATGAAGAAAAATGTTTATTTTAATTTCATTTTTCAATTCCAAAGGGTGTTTCTTAATCTTCATATGTTTGCATATTTTATCAGTGTGTGTATACTTATATATATAATGGGGGTGGTATATTCCACAAGCTCAGACGATCAGCCCTTTCATAACAGCTGATTACAAGGCTCAGATGCTTTTTTTCTTAAATGTCCCAACAGATGTATCAACTTTCTTCTTCATACAAAGGGACAAAAATGATACTTATCTCTTAAGTTTCAGTACTTGCATGTGCCGCTGTTTATATACTTTGGCTGCAAATCCATGGAAACTCAGACGTTGCAGTCTTTGCTTTTAAATCCCCTAACGCTAGCGTTTCGACACTCATGTGCCTTTGTCTGAGAGGTACACCTCCATGATGGCTGCCCAAGTCACATCACTGGGAACACGCAAAAACATTTCTTTTGTTAGATATCTTTCCAAAAATACATTTAAATATCAACCAAATCTAGCATACTCCCCCCATGCTGTCTAAAGGGTAATTCAGGACCATCCTGATGAACACTGTGCCATCATATATAGTTATTTAGTTATCTCTCTCTTATGCCAAAAAGTTTGTTTTCAAAACTATACCAAAGCACTTCTTGCAGCAACTAATGTTATCAAAATCATTTTTTGTAGGAATTTTTTTTTCTCAAAGCTCTTAGGCGACCAATTTAGTTAGATTGTCGAGCCCATTTGCAGATCAACATGTGAAGACAGGAAATGTTCTTTTCAGCAGTACTGTTGGTAAATCTTTGACAAATCCCACCAAAAATGAAAAAGGTGCCTCTAGCATCAGGGCCTGTGCAACAATTAGGCAAACTAGGCACTTGACTAGAGCACCAGTGGTCAGTGCTTCATACTGCCACCCATCTCCAGCATGGGCAGCAGCGGTAAAAAACATTTAAAATGTCACCGTGGCACCGGAGGTACCTTTTGGTTCTGATAAAGTGGCACTGCTCACACTTCCATTCGCCCTCCGATTCCACTTGCCTTTTTGAATGTATTGCCACCACTGAACGTCCTGGAGAGAGGCGTTAGCAATGGGCATGGGGGTGGAGAAATGACGGTGCTGGGAAGAGGTTCACCTACAGCATCTTATTCCCTTGCACAGGCCCTATCTAGTACCACAACCTTCCCAGCAAGTTTAGGGATAGTCTTATTAACATGACAGACCTAAGCCTGATGCATGCATATTCTGTATAGGAGCTTTTAAGATGTCTTCCATGGCCACTAAGGATGTGCATTCATTAATTCACATTCAGCTTGTTAGGCATCTTAAAAAAAACAAGTGTGCTCAAAATTGATAATTTGTAAGTTAATCGCCAGTTTAATACATGTGCACTCAGTTTCTGCACTTAGACACATGACGGAAGATGAAGACCAGATAGCCTATCCAGTCTGCCCTTCCATACCAGCTACTCTAGTCCCCTTTTTCTTTTATAGATCTTCTGTGTTTTTCTTGAATTCAGATACTGTCATCTCTACTGACTCCACTCTAAAAAAAATATTTCAGCAAATTACTCTCGAGTCTATCCCCTTTCACCTTCATCTTATTCCCCATTGTTGCAGAGATTTCCTTAAATTGAAAGAGGCTCTCCTCCTTTGCATTTATGCCACAAAGTTATTTAAACATCTCTATCATATCTCCTCTCTCCTATCTTTCTTCCAAAGTATACATATTGAGATCTTTAAGTCTGTCCCCATATGCCTTATGCCTTATGGTGAAGCCCATTGACCATTTTGGTAATGATCCTCTGCATAGATTCCATTCTGTTTTTATATCCTTTCGAAAGTGTGGCCTTCAGAATTCAACGCAATACTCTAAATTAGGTCTTACCAAAGACTTATACAGAGGCACTATCCACCTCCTTCTTCCTGCTGGCCATTCCTCTCCCTATGCACCAAGCATCCTTCTGGCTTTTGCTGCTGCCTTTTCTACCTGTTTCTGATTTTAATCACCCCCAGGTCTCACCTTTCTTTCGTGGAGAGAAGTACTTTGCCTCCTACACTGTACCACTCTCTTGGAGTTTTGCAGCTCAAATGCATGATCCTGAATTTCTTTAGCATTAAATCTCAGCTACCAAATTCTCGACCATTCTTCAAGCTTCGCTAGATTCCTCCCCATGTTGTCGACTTCTTCTTGGGTGTCTACTCTATTACATTTTTTGATATCATCCACAAAGAGGCAAACTTTACCCGATCATCCAATTCTTTTTAACATTTTTGTTAGTGATATTACAGAAGGGCTAAGGATAGATCCCTGTAGCACACCACTAGTAGCATACTTCTCCTCAGAGTGACCTCCATTTATCTGTACCCTTTGTCGTCTCCCACTCAATCAATTTCAAATCCAGTCAGTTGCTTTAGGGCACTGAATTTATTTATAAGTCCCGTGTGAATAGTGTCAAAGGCTTTGCTGAAATCTAAGTACACTACATCTTCAAAAAGTTATAACATGCATAGCATTTATTTTAACAAACAAGTGTGAATCTAACAAAAACAAAATCTATGAAAATAAATGAATGTAAACAAAAAATGGTTTCTCTGTATATCTCCAGTGGCCACAACAAACCTAAAGGAAAGGTTTAGAATCTAAAGTTTAGATAGTATGTGGAGCTCGGAATGGAGACGTTGAAGTTGGAACCTACAGAATTCTGGTGGTATTTTAGAAAAGGCGTTCCCAGATGTGGAATTTTTTTCTTTGCATTAGGCTGCGCAGGAGCGTACACTCTTTGCGGACACACAGAGTTGGAGAAACCTTTTTATAAAATCTACACGTAGGGAAAAATCAACAAACAAAAGCTTACACATGTTTAAATGCCGCCAAACTACAGCTCTCTTTAATTCATTTTAAACTGGAGGAGGAAATAAACAGTGGAGGATTGTGAGGCAAAACAGAATATTTCTAACTGTAAAGAGTAGAAAACTTTGAAGAGGAGTTTCAGCACCTCCTGAGCATAAATATAGTCTGGGCCTTTTTTGAGGGGGGTATGTAGTAGTCCAGAGTGCCGGCACCTTTTTCATTAACTGCTAAAATTGACCCCTGGTCCTCGTGTATTAATGAAAGAGCCATGCATATGAGTAGCAGCTCTTTTTTTTTTTTTGTCTAGGAAAAATGCACAGAGTATAGCCTTTAATCCCTCCTGTAAAGGGCTGGCCGAAAACAAGCACTTTTTAAAAACATATATATGTACCAAGGTTCAGATGTGAATCCTGATGTGGAATATTTTGGTCATGCACGTGTATTCGCTCTATAAAATGCGGAATACCAGAGGATGTAGTAAAAGCTGTTAGTGTAGTTGGGTTTAAAAGAGATTTTGACAAGTTCCTGGAGGAAAGGTCCATAAATCATTATTAGAAGATTGGGGAAATCCATTGCTTATCCCTGATAAGTAGCATGGAATGTTAGGGTGGTCCACAAACCAATGTAAAAAGTTAGTGTTTGTAGAATCATTTCTCCACAAGGCTTATTTTTGTCCATTAGGGATAGCTTACTTACCTGTGAAATTTCAGCGTGACAGGGAAACATTTAGAGGTTACCCCATTCTGGAAACTTTATGGATGGGAAAAGGCATTTATGTATTGAAAATATTCCTTTTTAAGGCTCGGGTCAGGATGACTGCATGTGAGTCCATGGATATCACAGATCTGTTTCTCAGTCTTGTTTGTCAGATTGTTGAATGAAGTACCATTTGCAATCCAAGCTCTCTCTCAATGACATCGAATGTTTATCATTTCTTAACACTTGCCCAAACCAGGCTGTTGCATTTTCAAGGCCCCTCTAGTTTTTGTGTGAATATTTAGCAGGCTTAGCCCTTTTAAATGACAGAGTCTCAGCGGAAACGAAGAAAAAATAGGTGCAGACGTTCCAGTTATCTGCTATTTAGTTCAGATGACACAAAAGCTGCCAAATGGGTGACCTCTAAATGTTTTTTTTTTCATTAAAATTTTGTGTGTTTAAATATGCTAAAGAACAAAACTAGCCTTGTGGAGAACTGAAATCAGTTAGGTTTTTTGGACCTCCCTAATGGAATATATATACTTTTGGGAACCTGACAAGTACTTGAGACCTGGACTGGCCACTGTTGGAAACGGGATATTGGACTTGATGGACCCAGTATAGCACATCTTATGTTCTTAGATGTTTGATCAGCTCAGGCATTCCTTAACCTTGTCAATGACTCATCCCCTTGCAATTTCTAGTTCTAAGGATCCATATGTAAACTTCTCCCTTTATAAAATGGCTATTTACAGGCAGATGCTATTTTCACATGTACACTCCAGATTTTGCACATGGAAATTACCGTTAATGCTTCTAAAATTACCCCTACAGTGTTAGTAAAAGAATGTTGTATCTCCAGGAACAAGCAGGAATGAGTCTTCACATATGGGTACGTCGGTACCGACGGAGCCTGCGCGGGAACGCTCCCCAGCTTCCCAAAAAGGAAAGCTTTTGGGAGCATCCCACAGTGCCTGCGCGCTGCCTTCCCGCCTTTCCTAACCGCCTCTCCCCAGTTCTTCTTTTCCGCGGAGCCAGCAGGTCGTGTTCCTGTCACCGCTGAAGAAGTTCTTTGTTTTATTTTATTTCTTTGGTCGCGCATCTGCCTTCCCCGACGTCGGACCGGTACCACCGGTCTTTCTTTCTTTTCTTATAAAAAAAAAAATATATCTTTTATATTTCATATTTTTCCCTCACTTAGTGTGTTTTTCCTCTTTGGGCCTTAGGCCTCACGAGAAATTTTCCTCATGGAAAAACCAGCCTCCGGGTTTAAAAAATGCACTAAGTGCAGCGGTACTATTTCTGTCACCGACACCCATGAATGGTGTCTCAAATGTTTGGGTCCTGACCACTCCATTTTGGATTGTCCGTCCTGCTCCTTGATGTCTAAACGAGGTTTACAGAACCGAGCAGCTAAGCTCCATGTGCTGTTTCCCTCTGATGCAGCTTCAGTGGCATCGACATCTTCCAGGGCTTCTACTTCCTCCCATGGATCTCAGGTAACCAAACATAAATCTAGCCGGTCCTCGAAGGGTAGATCTCCTTCCAAGCATCGAGATGCCTATGGGCTTGCCCTCGAGGATTCCGCACCGGCAAAGCAACCCCGGCGGGAAGCTCCGGCTTCCAAAGCTCCACCTTTGGGGTTACAGGTTTATTTATTTTATTTATTTTATTTACAGTTTCTTTTATACCGCACTATTCGACATCAGCGCGGTTTACAATGAACAGAAACTACACTTACCAAATATTGATCGGTGCTTACAATGAACAGCTGGGTATACATTAAACAGGTTTACATTCAACAGGTTTCATAAACAGAGGAACATAATAACTATGTACAAAAAGCAACTATGTACAGAACAACTAGGCGTATCGAGCTTTGGAAGAGCACCCTGACAGTCGATACTTTGATTCCTCCGAAGATTCTGATGCATCGGAGGAGTCTGCTGAAGTACCCATAGCCCTTCCTGAAGAGCCTTCTTCTCCAAAAAGAAGAATGTCTCCTCCAGAGGACTTGTCCTTTCAAGACTTCATAGAGAAGTGGCTAAAGGGCTTTCTATTTCAGTAACCTCTGAATCAGAGCCTAGAGCTAAAAAATTGGATATTTTAGGTTATTCTAAGGCTCCTAAGGAGGCAGTCACCTTGCCAATTCTTGAGATTCTCTATGATCACATGATTGACTTATGGGAGACTCCTCTCACTATCTCTCCTCATTCTCGTAGATTGGACACTATGTACCGTGTCCCTCCTTGTCCTGGGTTTCATAAAACACATCTTCCTCACCATTCTATTGTGGTGGAGTCAGCTATGAAAAAGATAAAGAGTGCAAAAAGACACTCCTCTGCTCCCCCAGGAAGAGAATGCAGGACCTTGGATGCTTTTGGTAGGAAAATCTTCCAAGCCAGTATGCTCATTGCCAGAATCAACTCCTATAGTCTTTATATGGGTATGTTTCTGAAAGAAGTTGCAGATAAGCTGCACACTTTCCTCCCTTTTCTTCCAGAG
The DNA here is from genome assembly GCA_033557465.1 of Ichthyophis bannanicus. Classification (NCBI taxonomy): domain Eukaryota; kingdom Metazoa; phylum Chordata; class Amphibia; order Gymnophiona; family Ichthyophiidae; genus Ichthyophis; species Ichthyophis bannanicus. Next base: position 134,494,361 of record CM066044.1, read on the forward strand.
GATAAAAGGGAAGAATTTCTTATTTGGATTAAGCATACTCAAGATATTTCAAAGTTTTCCAACCGTGCAGCTTTTGACTCCTTTGAGGGTGCCAGAAGGGCTTTGGCCATTGCCATAGCTGCACGCAGAATTGCTTGGCTCCAAGCTTCTGATCTAGAATCTTGGGTCCAGGATGGCTTGGGAAATCTTCCCTGTACAGGAGAAAACTTGTTTGGCAAAGATTGGCAAATAAAAGCCACTCAAATGGATGCAGAAAATTCTGCTTTGGATAGACTTTCAAAGTCAACCTCCATTCCTGCCAAGAAAAAACCTTTCAAGAAGTCTTTTTTCAGGAAAGGCAGATTCCATCCTGCTTCTGGCCAACAGTCATCTACAGGTCGTTTTGCTGCTAAGCGTCAGCAACCTAAACAGGCCAGGCCTAAGCCTACAGGAGCTGCTGCAACTCAGCAGACCCAGCCTCCTCAGGGTTTTTGACTTGATGCTAGAGAACTTAGCCTTTCTGGCTCTGAAACAGCCAGAGCCTCTCACCATTCCAGGAAGGTTAGCTCATTTTGCTCCCAGATGGGAGCAAATTACAGCAGAGCAGTGGACCCTCTCCATCATAAGGGAGGGCTACAAGCTTCATTTCTCAAACCTTCCTCCTCACACCATGGTGAGATATTTCAATTCTCCAACATCTCTCCTCGACCTTCTAGGTCAGGAGGTGGCTGCCCTTCTTGCCCAAAGGGCAATAGAAGAAGTACCTCTTCTTCAACAAGGGTCAGGGTTTTACTCCCCCTACTTTCTGATCCCAAAGAAAACAGGGGGCTACAGACCCATATTAGATCTCAGATAATTGAACAAATTTCTATGCAAGGAGAAATTCAAGATGCTTTCTCTGGGCACTCTCCTTCCATATCTTCAGAGTCAGGATTGGCTTTGCTCTCTAGATCTCAAGGATGCGTACACACATGTCCTCATCCATCCATCTCACAGAAGGTTCCTCCGTTCTCTTTTCCAAGGAAAGCATTACCAATACAGGGTGCTTCCTTTCGGTCTGGCCTCTGCTCCAAGAGTGTTCACCAAATGCATGGCAGTAGTAGCTGCATTTCTACGCACTCTGGGAATATTTGTATTCCCATACCTGGACGACTGGCTCATCCGAGCTCCATCTCAGTCAGAGGCCCAGACTTCCCTGGACTGCACAAGGCACATTATGCAGTATCTGGGACTTGTGGTAAACCTCCCAAAGTCCCAGCTCACCCCTACTCAGTCCCTAGAGTTCATAGGGGCCTGGCTGGATACTACCACTGCAAGGGCCTATCTTCCTCAGGCCCGTTGCCTACGCCTAGTGCAGTTAGCCTCCCAGATTCAGTCAAAGAGCCATTTAACTGCCCGGGAGATGCTACAACTGCTAGGCCACATGGCATCCACAATGCATGTGGTACCCTATGCTCGCCTTCACATGAGAGCAGCTCAATGGACTTTGTCCACCCAGTGGACTCAAGCATCAGGAGCTCTCTCAGACCAAATAGCAACCTCCAGGCGCCTCTTTTGGTCTCTCCAGTGGTGGATGTCCACCCAAAATCTGTTGCTGGGGTCCCCCTTACAACAGTTGTTGCCCCAGGCAACCCTCACAACAGATGCCTCCCAAGCAGGTTGGGGAGCTCATCTACAAGACCTCTCCACTCAGGGTACTTGGTCTCCACAGGAGATCTCTCTACATATCAATCACTTGGAGCTCCAAGCAGTTTTTCTAGCTCTCAAGGTCTTCCATGCCCTGCTCAGCTACAAGACAGTCCTCATTCATACGGACAATCAGGTAGCCATGTTTTACATAAACAAGCAAGGAGGAACTGGCTCTCTGTCACTTTGCAACGAAGCTTTAAGATTGTGGGCCTTCGCCAGAGAGCATCAAATCCATCTCTTGGCCGTATACCTCCCAGGAATCCAAAACTCTTGGGCAGACAGACTCAGTCGAGTTCTTCTTCCACACGAATGGTCCCTGCACATGGACCAAGTACTCAGAATCTTTCAAGAGTGGGGAACCCCAGACATAGACCTCTTTGCAAGTCCGTGGAATGCCAAACTTCCCCGGTTCTGTTCCAGAATTCCGTGTCAGGGAGTTCAGGCCAAGGATGCCTTCCTCCTTCACTGGGGTCAAGACTTCCTGTATGCCTTTCCACCCATTCCTTTAATTCCCAAGACTCTGTTCAAGCTCCAGAGGGATCAAGGATCCATGATCCTCATAGCTCCACGCTGGCCACGCCAAGTGTGGTACCCTCTACTTCTGCATCTCTCTCAAGCTCCCTCCCTAGACTTGGGAGCTGCTCCAGACCTTCTGTCCCAGGAGGAGGGGACTTTGTGGCACCCAAACTCCAAGTCCCTTCATCTCAGAGCTTGGTTGCTGAAGGTCTAGACCTTCAAGGTTGGAATCTTTCTCAGCAGGTGAAGGATATCCTCCATGCTTCCAGAAAACCTTCTACTAGACGTTCCTATGCTTTTAAATGGAAAAGGTTTTCCATTTGGTGTGCTGAGAAGGGTCTTGACCCTCTAGCACTACCTTCAAATTCTCTATTGGAATATCTCCTGCATCTCTCCAATGCAGTCCTTAAGACGAATTCAGTAAGGGTCCATTTGAGTGCTATTGCAGCATCCCTTAAGCCTATCAATGGACAGCCTATTTCCTCTCATCCTCTTATTGCAAGATTCATGAGAGGCCTAACTTTAACTAAACCTCCCATTAGGCCTCCTCCGGTGGCATGGGACTTAAATCTGGTTCTTGGTCAGCTTATGAAGCCACCTTTTGAACCCTTAGTCACCACCTCCTTGAAATTTCTTTCCTGGAAGGTTATTTTCCTCATTGCAGTCACCTCAGCTCGCCGCATCAGTGAACTGCAGGACTTAGTGGCTAATCCACCTTATACAAGGTTCCATCATGATAAGGTAGTCCTTAGGACCAATCCACACTTTATGCCTAAAGTGGTTTCACCTTTTCATCTTAATCAAGAGGTGTATTTACCTGTCTTTTTTTCCAGGTCCTCATGCATCAAGTGCAGAGAGGAATCTTCATACCCTGGATTGTAAGAGAGCTCTTGCCTTTTACTTACAAAGGACACAGCAACATAGAAAATCTTCTCAACTCTTTGTTGCCTTTGATCCCTCTCATTTGGGACTTCCAGTCTCTAAGAGGACACTGTCCAATTGGATTGCTCAGTGTATTTCGTTCGCCTACCAGAGTAAGAACCTTTCTCTGGAAGGCCATGTCACAGCTCATAATGTGAGGGCCATGGCCACCTCTATGGCTCATCTAAATTCTGTGTCCATCGACCAGATCTGTCGAGCGGCCACCTGGGCCTCGGTTCATACCTTCACAGCCCATTACTGTTTGGACAAGGACTCCTGCCGGGATGCCTTGTTTGGTCAGGCTGTTCTCAAACACCTGTTCCATGCTTAATCAACTCCTGCCCTCCTTCCCTGAATGGATGCCTGAGATCCATAGGAGGAGATAGAGCCCTTCTCAGGGTCTCATAACCTTGGGGATCTCCCAGGCATCTCTAGCTAGGGAGTCCCCATATGTGAAGACTCATTCCTGCTTGTTCCTGGAGATAGCACAATTACTTACCTGTAACAGGTGATCTCTGGGAACAGCAGGAATAAGTCTTCACAACCCACCCACCTCCCCTAGGAGTTGTATCTCTCTATCTATTTTTCCTTTCCTCTCTCTCTTTGTCTCAGCTTTAAAACTCAAACTGGGGAGAGGTGGTTAGGAAAGGCGGGAAGGCAGCGCGCAGGCGCTGTGGGATGCTCCCAAAAGCTTTCCTTTTTGGGAAGCTGGGGAGTGTTCCCGCGCAGGCTCTGTCGGTACCGACGTACCCATATGTGAAGACTTATTCCTGCTGTTCCCAGAGATCACCTGTTACAGGTAAGTAACTGTGCTTTACATTTGATTTTTAAAGTCTCTCAAATTTTTTTTCCAATTGTCTCATGATTTAATTTCTACTTGTAATGTGAATTTTTCAGATCTGAAATAAAACAGGAACCATTTGTCTTCTTACTACCCCAAAATAAAAAATTAAAGTTAAAATGCCAAGAATTCCTGGACTAAATGATACCAGCAGAAGGTGTGTATTTGTTATAAAAACACATGTGTTCTACAACTGAATTTATTTTGTGAGGAAAAACTGACTCATTTTTAATATACAACATAGCTGGCATAAGTCTATAAGCAAAAAGTAGTATCTCTAAATGTAAAGAGTAGAAAACATTGAAGAGAGGAGTTTCAGCACCTCCTGACATAAGGAAAGAAGATTTGTATGACACTGCAATGCCCTAAATTAGAAAGTTCAAGGAACTCATAAGAGAAACAAGGCTTGCCAGAGGCAAAACCGAGACACTTGCTATGTTTCCACTTAAATTTTGATGAGTAAAGTCAAGCTATATAAAATCCCATCTTTTGCTTCTGAAGAGTGATAAATACTTGCAAAGTCTCCAGGAGCAGGAATGGGTTTCATATTTGTTACAAAAGTACTTTCGCTGGGCCATTTATCACAGTTCCCTAATCCGCGAATCATTTATCTTGGTTTTCAGGCGTTTTATAAGTATTTCTAGAAATAATTTGACCATGTCCTTTATTTCTCCTTTAAAATGCTTGCTGTAGCCACTTGTTTTGTTTAAAGTCATAGCTTGCTGCTTAGTCTTCTCTCTTGATATCCTTTGAGCCTTTTCTAAGGTCGATTTAGTTATTACAGAACACACTTTACTGTGTATCCTGAAGCTCTCTGTCTTGCGTTTTGACGCCCTCTTCATCTATCCTAACCTAAAGTAGCAATATGTTTCATTTCCATGTTCAGTGCCACAATTTTAATGATTCAGACCATTTGGCTGTTTAGTCTCAAGATCAATAGCTATTTCACCCAAGTCATAACTTCTTTAGTCAGGAAGAATGAGGATTTTTAAATTAAAAAAAACAAAAACCTCTGTGAGCTATAAACTTTTCATAATAGCCATTGAAAAGCATAGGTAGGTAATAAAGCACATTCTGGAAGGGAGGGAGGAGTGGCCTAGTGGTTGGAGCAAGTTGCCTGAGTCTGGAAGACTGGGGATTCAAATCCCACTGGCCACCTCAGGCTGGAGGGACTGGGGTTTCTAGTTCCATAGCTGCTCCTTGTGGCCTTGGGCAAGCCATTGTCTCAGGTACAAAAAAATAAAAAAAATTGTAAGCCCTTCAGGGACAAGGGAAATATATACCATACCCAAATGTATACCACCTTGACTCAGTGAAAAGTAGTATGTAAGCATTGCTAAATAAATAAAATAAATTAGTTTAGACTTCAGTTTCTGGGGCATTACTGCCACTCTAAACTTCACTTTTCAAAATATTTGGTCTAGAGATTGCAAAAATGGATGAGGTGTTGGCAACATATTTAGCTGAGTTGTCAATGCTTTGTGGGAATTTGAATGGACAAGAATTTAAAGGAAAGATGCAGAAGGATAGCAATGCAGCAAGTCATAAGATATGCCATACTGAGTCAGACCAAGGTCCATCAAGCCCAGTATCCTGTTTCCAACAGTGGCCAATCTAGGTCATAAGTACCTAGCAGTTTCCCCAAAAGACACAGGTTCCTCAATGCTTGTATTGGGTCAAACAGTGATATCCCGGTCCCTTTCAATAATGGTTTATGGACCTTTCCTCCAGGAACTTGTCCAAACTTTTAAAGGGGGCAAGTTAATGAAATACTTTATGGCAATAAAACACATTTTTTTGTCCCTTAGCATGCTTTAAATGGCACAAATGTGTATTTTACACTTTGCACTGCAATGCACATTACATACTAATGAGATGCAAATGAATGCAGAACACCTTATTTATTTAGCTGTATTTTATATACTGCCTTTCTCTGGGTCAAGGCAGTTTACATGGAACTGAGATGTAATTTACATTGAAACATTGCATACTGTACATAGTTTAATACCAATCAAAGAGCTTTGGCTCTTAACTACATTCAGATTTCATTATGTACAACAGTAGTGCTAGGCGGATGTGCATTGTTCTTCAGGGGGGGGGGGGGTTTAGTCACTGATGTTGAAGTGTTTGATAAACAGATATGTTTTTAAATTTCTGCAGAAAGTATTGTCTGATGTTCCTGAGCGGATCTGGCAGTCTGTTCCATATGGAAGGTGTGTAGAGTTGGAAGGCTCTTTTGCATGCCTGTTGGTTTGATTTGGTTGTGATGTGGGGGATGTTGAGGGTATTCATTGTCGAGGTCCGCCTAACTCTGTGTGGTTGTGAGGGCAGTATAAGTGGTCGTAGGTGGTGGTGGTGGGGGGGGGGGGGGGGTCTGAATGAATTGCTTTGTGAGTTAGCATGATGGTTTTGTATGTTAAGCAGCTCTGCAGGGGAACCAGTGAAGCTGTTTGAGTTTTGGGGAGTTCTTTTCTCATTGCTGCTTGTAGGATTCTTGCTGTTGAGTGGAAAGCTGTCTGGAGAGGTAGGAGTGTGGACTGCGGTAGTCCTTGGAAGATGGCATTGCAGTAGTCCAGGTGGGGTGGTATTGATGCTTGTAGTACAGTGCAGAAGTCCTTTCTGGTTCAAGGAGTGGTTGGAGGCGCTGGAGTGTCTTCGCTTTGAAGTAAATTGTACGGGTGGTTTTGTTTATGTGCGTTTTGAAGGTTAAGTGTTGGTCGATGGTGAATCCTAGGTATTTCACCTCTGTTTTGGTTTTAATTGTGATGATGTTCAGTGTTATCATAGGGGGTGGGGTGAATGCAGCGTCTCTTGTTATGTAGAGGGCCTCTGTCTTATTATAGTTTATTTGTAGGTTACATAGAAATATAGAAAATGACGGCAGATAGGTCGTATGGTCTTTATCTGGTCTGACCATCCATATTCCTTTCTCTCCCTCAGAGATTGGGGGAGAGGGGAGGAGCAGGCGTAATCCCTAGTTGCTCTTTCCCCCTCTGGTGCTGTGTTCAAAATTTTGCTGCAGTTTATTAACTACCCCCCTAAGTGATGATTTTTTTTTTTGTGCAGGGTTAGTCTAATCTTACCTAAGAAACATTGAGGTGACATTTTAGCCATCTGGTGACCACATAAAGATATATAGGCAAAGTATATCCATATATCTTTATACAGATTTTTGTTGGTCTAATCCATCTAAGTTGGACCACTGAATATGACAGCTTATTTTTATATGGATAATTTATCCATATAAAGTTAGGTTTGCTATTTCCGTAGTCTAACTTGTATGGAGAAGCTACATGGATAGAGGTGAAATATCATTTACTATTGGACTGCCCCTTTCTCCTCCTGCTATCCATGAAGAAGGTAATTTTATACATTGTTTTTCGGTATGTAAAGCCTGTTTTACATGAGGAAAGGCCTTTTATAAAATTGTCCAGTATGTGTGCTGACAATATGGGGTGCACTTTTATGCACACCATGTGCAGGTGATTCCTGTGACATAGTTTGGGTGGAGTTGTGATGTACAAGCATATGTAATAAAATTCATACACACGAATATGTGCACATATTGACACCTGGCTTGGCATGCAGGTAAATACGTATGTCGGCATTTGCATGCTATAAGAGCTGTATCTTGGTGGTTGCTTTATAAAGGCACATAGGGGCCTATGTAACCTTCTTAAAATACTAGATCAACATAGCACAAGCCCAATAGTTTCACTATAACTTTAAATGTCCTATAGGCATCTTTTCAATAAAACTGGACCATCAAACTTGGAGTACGCCTCCTATTAAAGAAAGGGTGACGGCACCATAACCTTAAGCATCAGTCCTGAAAATGTTATGTAATTTTCTTCTTTTTTTGAAAGTTATCCAAAAGTGATTAAAGAAGCTTCATTCTTTGGCATTCAATATACCAAAAATCTATCTACTTATGAATAATCTGCTACAGAGAGAACAGATATTTCATCAAGTCATTCACAACGACATATCACGTTTTGAAAAAAGCACTTTCTGCATCAGGGAATCCAATGCTTTTATGGGCCGTCTTGTCAAAATCTTCTAAATAATTTTTCCAGATGGACTGATGATAGTTTTATGGTTCAGTGGGGGGTTACAATGGCTTCAGGAAAAGAAAATGTGGTGGGACACCCAGGGGTGGCCCAAGAGGGGTGCGGGGCCACATGCGGAGATTAATTGTGGGCCTCATTTGCATAATGAACCTCATTTGTGTAAATATTTGCATACTGTTAACATGCGCTTTTAGTAAACATGCCTCTTAATGAGTATCTGAATAAAGAAAGACTAACAGATTTCTACATTTACTATATTGCAGTGACAACCACAAGGCCCATTAGGAAGTACTATAAACACTAATCATTTAGAACCCATAGCAAATCCACCGTATCATAACAGCACTACTAGGACTCACAAAGCACCAAACCCTACCTATCAAAAAGCAACACTGCAGATATTAAACCAATACATCTTACTGGGGGAAAGAGAACAAGTGGGACTGTCAAATAGAAACAATATGAACAGAATACCTCAACTTGGTTACACATGCAGAACATAGACTGTCACCACACAAAGAACAAGGGATCACAGTTTAGAAATAGGAAGATGATAATTTAAACTGGGAACCCCAAAAGCCAGACATGGAGTGGAGGAGTGGCTTAGTGGTTGGGGCAAGGTACTTAAGGCCAGAAGGTCGGGTGTTCAAATCCTACTAGAGGACAGCAACCTTGGGCCGGAAGGACTGGGGTTTCTAGTCCCACAGGTGCTCCTTGTGGTCTTGGGCAAGCCACTTAACCCTCCATAGCCCATGTTCCCTGTAAAATAGTTATCTCCAAGTTATAATGCCCTGTTCAATGTAATTTCAGTTCAATGTAAACCGCACTGATGCAGCATAGCGCAGTATATAAGAGAATATAAATAAATAAATAAAAATGAAATGTACAACACTGGAGAAATAAAACTGTAAATTAATTTCCGCTTGCACTAAGCAAAAACACGAAGATGTTAGCAATACACACTTCCCAGACCTGACACATTCCAGTTAATAAATTCAAAATAAAAAGTATTTTTCTACCTTCTGTTTGGGATTTTATTTTTCAGCTGCAATTGCTCCATTCACTTTCTTCTGGTTTCTTCGTGTCTTCTGCGAGCTATCCATTTGTCCTTTTCTTCTCTTTTAGATTTTTTCCATTCTCTCTCTATATCTGCTTTAACAAACTGATCTTTCCCCTTTTGCTCTTTCCCCCTTTTCTTTCCTTATTCCTTTATCATCCACTCAAATTTCACCCTTCCATTCTCAATCCCCACTTACTCTCCCAATACCCAGCCCATTGAAGACTTTTCTTCCCTCCCACACAAAATATCTTTTCCCCTCTCCATTCTCATTCCCCATCCCCAACCCTTTCTAGTCCTCCCCCAAAATCAGCTCCCTTATTGTTCTAGACCCACCCAACATCCGCTTCCTTCTAGTCCCAATCTCCCAAGCCCCCACATCAGCCCATTTCCAGTCCTAGCCCCCCATATACTTTTTTTCCAGTTCCATTCCAGCCCTCAACAGCTCATTTCCACTCCAAGCTTCCCCATCAGCCAATTTCCAATCCTAGCCCCCTTGTCAGCCCATTTCCAGCCCTATTCCAACTCCCCTCAGCCTGTTTCCAGTCCTATTCCAGCCCCCATCAGCCCATTCCCAGTCCTATTCCCCCATTAGCCATTTCCATTCCTATTCCAGCCCATCACCCATTTGCAGTCCAAGCTCCCATCAGCCCATTTCCAGTCCTATTCCAGCCCCCATCAGTCTATTTCCAGTCCTAGCCCCCCATATGCTCTTTTCCAGTTCCATTCCAGCCCCCCATCAGCCCATTTCCACTCCAAGCTCCCACATCAGCTATTTTCCAGCCCCCTCATCAGCCCATTTCCAGTCCTAGCCCCCCCATCACAGCCCATTTCCAGTTCTCGCCCCCCACCACCATTACAGCCCATTTTCAGTTCTAGCCCCCCATCACAGCCCATCCAGTCCTAGCCCCCCCACCATTACAGCCCATTTGCAGTCCTAGCTCCCCCATCACAGTCCATTTCCAATCCAAGTCCCCCCATCACAGCCCATCCAGTCCTAGCCCCCATCACAGCCTATCCAGTCCTAGCCCCACCCCATCACAGCCCATTTGCAGTATAAGCCCCCCATCACGGCCCATTTGCAGTCCTAGGCCTCCCCCAAAAGCCCTGCGGCCATTTAAGGGACTGCAGAGGGAGCTGGGGAAGCTTGTGCGAGGCCCCGGCTCCCTCTGCACAGACGCTAGCGTGAGGAGTCTCTTCCCTCATGCTAGCGGCTGTATCTGTGAAGCCGCACATGCTGGGAAAGGTTAAAGGGCATTGCCTTTTACCTCTTACGGCATTCACAGCTTCACAGATACAGCCGCTAGCATGAGGGAAAATACTTCTCACGCTAGCGGCTGGCAGAGGGAGCCGGGCCTAGCATGGGCTTCCCCGGCTCCCCCCGCAGTCGTCCAGTGTGCATTAATGGTGTTCGCGCGGGGCCCTGTGTAAACAACATTATCGCACAATGGATGGACCGGCCCTAGGGACACCAGAAGAGGCTGAGGGAGAGCAAGATGGAGAAGGACTCTAAGAAGAAAAAAGGGGCAAATGAGAAGATCAGTGGAAGCCAGAACAGGAAGCCCAAGGCAGTGGTCAATACCACTGTGAAGGAGTGGTCAGTATAAGGCAGTGAAAGGAAGACGGGAAAAGAAACAAAGGGACAAGCAGTGACATGTACGCATGGCACAGCACAAGGGACGCATGCCATGGAACAGCAGAGGAGCAGCGCATGGACAAAAGGATACAAGATACCAGTGCTGGCAGGTGGCTACATGAGCACCCTGGGCTACAGCATGGTAGAGAACTAGCAGATGTTGCTGGAAGAACATGAAAACCGCAGCATACGTGATTTAGTGTATTGGGTTAGAGCAGTTGCAGTGGTCCACGGAGCGGGGTGCCTGCATGCTCTGTTGGAGAGTCAGCAATCGCAGGCAATAGATGAGATACAAAGGAATATGGCAGAAACTGACTGACAGATGGGACAGAGGCAGCCTGATATGCACAGATGACTACTGTATGTAGAGGTTGATGAGGATAAAGCAGAATTGCTTAACAAATATTTTTGTTCTGTGTTCACAGATGAAGGGCCAGGAGCAGGACCTCAGAAAACATCCACAAATAACAGTAGTGAAGGGGATCTTGAACCATTTCAGAAGACTGTTTGTTTTTGTGAGAAACTAGCTAAACTAAAGGTAGACAAAGTCCCTTAAACTTATTAGGTATATTTGTGTTAGTACAAGTATCCCCAGAAACCTTAAGTAAGTAAACAACTTAAATAGCTAAACAAAACCTTAAAACTAAGATACAGGCAGCAGTCCAGCAACGAGATGGGGGGCTATCCAGTCTTTTGCATTGAGTGTCACATATACGATTTTCTCCCAGTTGGTGAGAGGCCTTACATGTGCACTTGGTGTAAGGAGCTCTTTGCTCTTAGGGAGCGAGCCAGATCTCTAGAGGCTTGGAGGACCTAAGGCCAGATGGAAAGGTATATAGACGAGACCTATAGGGACACAGTACTGAAGTCCCACCTCCAGTCTGGCAGCCTCTGTTACCATGGAGGGGAGAGCATCATTTTAGTGTGGCAGGAAGTGATCCTGTAGCTAGGACCTGTCTTCCAGGTGATGTAAAACTCTCTCGCACCAGGGATATGTGCCCATGAAGGGAAGGGTTAGAAAGGTTGTTATAGATGGTGATTCAATCATTAGGCATGTAGCTAGCTGGGTGACTAGAGGATGTGAGGACCACCTGGTAAATGCCTGCCTGGCGCAGAGGTAGTAGATCTTACCTGCCACCTAGACAAGGTTTTAGATAGTGCTGGGGAGGAGCCTGCTGATTTGGTGCATGCTGGTACCAATGATATAGGAAAGTGTGAGAGGGTGGTTCTGGAGGCCAAATTTAGGCTTTTAGATAGGAAGTTGAAATCCAGAACTTCTAAAGTAGCATTCTCAGAAATACTTCTCACTCCACATGCAGGACCCAAAAGGCAGGCAGAGCTCTGAAGTCTCAATGCATGGATGAGACGATGGATCAAGGAAAAAAGCTTTGGATTTGTTAGGAACTGGTCACCCTTCTGGGGAAAGGAGGGGCTTTTCCAAAACTGGGATGGAGCCAGAGTACTGCCATTAACCTTTTAAAAAAGCGATAATAGGGGAAAGCTGACAGTTGTTCAAGAACGCAGGGTTCAGAAGGATGTATCTTTGAAGGATACTAGCAAAAGAGGGAAGTTAGGGCATCCCAACAGAGAGATTCCAATAAAGAGAAAAGTAACTCAGATGCCCTTAAGTACAGAGCTGAAAGAGTCCAAATTATACCTATCCACTGATAATGTGAATAAAATACAATGCCTGTATGCAAATGCTAGAAGTCTAAAAAATAAGATGGGAGAGTTCAAATAAATAGCACTAAATGAAAGGTTAGATATGATTGGTATCTCAAAGACTAGGTGGAAGGAGGACAAGCAATGGGTCGCTGTGATACCTGGGTACAAACTATACCGCAATGATAGGGTAGATCAAATTGGTGGAGGAGTTGCACTCTGTTAGAGAGGGCATTGAGTCACACAGGTTTCTTTGTAAGAAACAATACACTATTGAATCTGTATGGACAGAAATTCCATGTAGAAAGGGGAAGGCGATGGCAGTGGCCAGAATGAACAAATGGATGACGAAATGCTAAAAGAAATCAGGGAAGCTAACGAAAGATACAACACAGTAATAATAATGGGTGATTTCAATTACCCCGAGGGAAAGCTAGTCCTTAGTGGAACACAGGATCTGGTGCAAGAGATAAGGGTGTTGGGGCCGCTTGGCAATAATGATTGTAGCTTGATTTCATTTGATTTAATAAACGGAAGAAGGATGGCAAGGAAATCCACAGTACTACCTTTTAACTTTCAAAAGGGAGACACGAAAAAATGAAAATCTTTAAGAGAAAATTAAAAGGGGAAACTGCAAAGGTTACTACTAATAATCATTTACATAGCACTGCAAGGCGTACACAGCACTGTACAAACATATAAAGAAGACAGTCCCTGCTTTTAGAGCTTACAATCTAATCAAGACAGAACAATACAAGAACAACAACATCCAGGTGGCAATGTCAGATAAGCAAGTAGAGATAGGAGTTTGGAGCAAAAGGGAGATGTCAGGTATAGATCGATTTTTTTTTCTTTTTAAGAGTCATCAACATAAAAATGATACTGAAAGCCATGGGGAGAGATGAGGGCACCAAGGGACTGGGTATAGAGAGAGAAAAGGAGAGGGCCCAGAACAGACACTTGAAATGCATCAACTGAAAGAGGGATGGCAGTAGAAGGGGAACTTACAGAGCAAACACTGAAAGAAATAAGAAGAGAATCAAGACAGTACAGGGCCTCTAAAACCAAGTGAGGATAAAGTGCCGAGGAGGAGGAGGAGGTGGTCAACATATCAAAGCGGCAGAAAGAGCGAGAAGAATGAGAACTGAGTATTTTGTACTTAGCGAGGAACAACTCACTGGAGACTTTTGCAAGAGCCATTTCAGCAGAATGAAATGGATGAAAACCAGATTGAAGTGGATCAGTTAGGGCTTGAGAGGAGAGTGATTCACGATGGTGGCAGAGAAGTGCATGTTCAAGAATTTTGTAAATGAATGGGAAAAGGGAGATGGGTCAATTAAGACAAGTAGGGTCAAGTGAGGGTTGTTGGAGGAGAGGAGTGATTGCAGCATGCTTGAAGACTGCAGGGAAAGTTGCAGTGGAATGCAAAAGGTTGAATATGTGAGATGAAAGGGATGACGGAGGAAGAGATGGCGTTGAGGAGATGGGTGGAGATAGGATCAGAAGAACAGGTAGTGAGTTTGGAGAGGAGGAAAGAAGAAGAGAGGTTTCCTCAACAGAGATTTTAGAAAAGGATGAAAGGGTGATAGAAGTTGAGGGGAAAAGTTGGTAATGGAGAGGTGGAAGAGAGGGTGAAGAAGATTTAGTGGGGGAACTGAAGAGTAATCTTATGCATTTTGTCATGGAAATAGTCTGCTAGGGTTTGGGCAGAGAGAGAAAGAAGGATTGGAGTGGAGGTGCCTTAAAGATGTACATCAAGCATGGGCATTATTTAAAATTACTATCGTGGAAATCCAGACCAGATGAATTCCATGCTTTAAGAAAAGGGGATGGAAGGCCAAAAAACGTCCAGTATGGTTTAAAGGTGAGGTCAGAGAGGTTGCTGTAGCCAAAAAAGCATTGTTCAGGCAATGGAATAAAGAGCCAAATGACGAAAATGGGAAACATAAGCACTGGCAAGTTAGAAGCAAGGTATTGATAAGGCAGGCAAAGAATTTGAAAAGAAGCTTCCTGTGGAAGCAAAAACACAAACGTTTTTTCAAATACATTCCTTGCAAAAAACCTGTGAGAGACTTAGCTGGAACATTAGATGATAGAGAGGTAAAAGGGGTACTAAGGGAGGACAAGGCCATAGTGGAGAGACTGAATGAATGAATTCTTTTTGCTTTGGTATTTACTGAAGAAGATGTAGGGAAGCTACCCAAGCCTGAAATGGTATTTAAATGTGAGATATCAGAAGAATTGAAATAAATATCAATAAACCGGGAAGATGTGATCCAGCGTGCCATCCAGGGCTTATCTGGGAAACTACCGACCAGTGAACCTGACGTTAGTACTGGGCAAAATGGTAAACCATTGTAAAAAACAAAGTTACTGAACATGTAGGGAGGAGTTGGCTCAGTGGTTGGGACAGGTTACCTCAGGCCGGAAGGCCAGGTGTTCAATTCCCACATGGGGACAAGCAACCTCAGGCCGGAGGGACTGAGGTCTCTAGTCCCATGGTCACTCCTTGTGGCCTTGGGCAAGCCACTTAACCCTCCATTGCCTCAGGTACACTTAGATTGTGAGACCTTTGGGGACAAGGGAATAAAAAGTACCTGTTAGTATACATGTAAACCGCACTGATTCTAAAGAGCGCGGTATAAAAAATAAATAAAATAAAATAAATAAAATGTAGTCATGGTTTAATGGGAGAATGCCAACATGGCTTTAGCCAAGGAAGGTCTTGTCTTATTAATCTGTTTAATTTTTTGAAGGTGTGAATAAACAGGTAGACAAAGGTGAGCCGATCAATTATAGTGTATCTGGATTTTCAGAAAGCCATTGACAAGGTCCCTCATGAGAGACTTTTGTTGAAATTAAAAAATCATGGGATAAGAGGCAGTGTACTATTGCGGATCAGGAACTGGTTAAAAGATAGAAAGCATAGGATAGGGCTAAATGCCCAATTTTCCCAATGGAGAGTGAAGTATGCCAGGCATCTGTGCTCGGTCGACTGCTTTTTAACATATTCGTAAATGACCTGGCAATGGGAACAACAACAAGTGAGTGTATTTTGTTTAATGTAAACCGCACTGATGTCAAATAGCACGGTATATAAGAGCTGTTAAATAAATAAAATAAATAAATAATCAGATTTGCATATGGCACAAAATTATTCAAAGTTGTTAAAACCCAAGAGGATTGTGAAAAGCTTGACGTTGAAATGGCAGATGATATTTAATGTGGACAAGTGCAAAGTTATGCACCTAGGAAAGAACAACCCAAACTATGGTTACACAATGCAAGGTTCCACATTAAGAACCGCCACCCAGGAAAAAGATTTAGGCATCATCGTGGATAACACGTTGAAAACTTCCATCCAGTCTGCAGTGGAGGCCAAGAAGGCAAATAGAATGCTAGGAATAAATAAGGAAAGGAATGGAGAATAAAAGAAAGGCTATTATAATGCCTCTATATCGTTCCATGGTGCAACAGCACCTTGAATATTGTGTGCATTTCTGGTTGCCATATCTTAAAAAGGATATAGTGAAATTAGAAAAGGTACAGAGAAGAGCCACCAGAATGGTAAAGTGGATGGAAGGATACCCCTATGGGGAGGAGAGGCTTAAAAGGTTAGGGCTCTTCAGCCTGGAAAAGTCGGCTGAGGAGCGATATGATAGAGGTCTATAAATTAATGAATGGAGTGGAATGGGTAAACATAGAAAAATTGTTTATGCCATCAAAAAGTAGAAAGACTTGGGGACATGCAATGGAACTACAATGTAAGTTATTTAAGACTAATAAGAGAGAATAAATTTTTTTCGCTCAGTGCGTAATCAAACTCTGTAGGATGTAGTAAACGCTGTTAGTTTAGCTGGGTTTAAGAAAGGTTTAGACAAGTTCCTGGAGGAAAGGTCCATAAACCAAAGGTGACCCGGGAAATCCACTGCTTATCTTTGTACCTTTTTTGGGAACTTGCCAGGTACTTGCGACCTGGATTAGCCACTGTTGGAGACAGGATACTGGGCTTGATGGATCTTAGTCTGACCCAGTATGGCATTTCTTATGTTTAATGGAGCCAGAAGGGATACATCCCAGAGTACTGAAGGAACTTGGAGATGTTCTAGCAGCTCCACTGTCTGACCTTTTTCAGTGCTTCTTTAGAGTTGGGAGTTGACCCAGAGGCCTGGAGGAAGCCTCATGTGGTCTCTCTACACAAAAGCGGAAGTAACGATGAGGTAGAGAACTACAGACTGGTTAGTCTGACCTCTGTGCTGAGTAAATTAATGGAAACACTCTTAAAACACAGGATAGTGAGGTTTCTGTATTCGAATGGATGCAGGATCCCAGGCAGCATGGTTTTTATCAGAGGCAGCTCTTATCAGACAGATCTAATTTCTTTGACTGACTGGGCAACCAGAAAGTTGGACCAAGGGGGAACTATAGATGTGGTGTACTTAGATTCAGTAAAGCCTTGACACCGTTCCACACAGATGACTTATAAATAAATTGAGCATCCTAAGAATGGCCCTAAAGTGACTGACTGACTATTAGAAATTGGTTGAGTGAGAGGTGACATGGCTAAATGGCATTCACTCTGAGGAGATGGATGTTACCTGTGGCGTGCCACAGGGATCTGTCCGTGGTCCCATTCTTTTTAACATTGTTAGTAATATTGCAAGAAGGCTGCCTGGTAAGGTTTGCCTCTTTGTCGATGATGCCAAAATCTGCAATAGAGTAGATTCCAATGAAGGAGTAGATAGCTAGATCCCTCCTCATGTTAAGCATGAAGAATGGTAGAGAATTTGGCAGCTGAAATTTTAGTGCTAAAAAATGCAGGGTCATGCATTTGGGATGCAAAAATCCAAGAGAGTGCTACAGTAAAGGGGATAAAGTACTTCTGTCCACAAAAGAAAAGTGGACCTGGGGTGATTGTTTCTGATGATCTTAAGATGACTAAACAGATAGAAAAGGTGACAGCAAAAGCCAAAAGGATGCTTGGGAGCATAGGGAGAGGAATGGCCAGCAGGAAGAAGGAGGTGATAGTGCCTCTGTATAAGTCTTTGGTGAGACCCCATGTGGAGTATTGTGTGCAATTCTGGAGACCGCACCTTCAAAAGGATATAAACCGTATGGAGTATGTGCAGAGGGTGGCTACCAAAATGGTCAGTGGACTTTGTCATAAGGCATATGGGGACAGACTTCTAGATCTCCATATTGTACAGTATACTTTGGAGGAAAGTGAGAGAAAGGAAATACCTCCATAGCATAAATGCACAGGGGAGAGCCTCTTTCACTTGAAAGCAAGCTCTGCTATGATGGGATATAGGATGAAGGTGAAAGGGGATAGAGTCGGGAGTAATATGTAGAAATATATTTCTTTACAGAAAGAGTGGTAGATGCATGGAACAGTCTCCCAGTGGAGGCAATAAAGGGGGCTATAGTAGTTTGTATGGAAGGGAAGACTGGATAGGCCATATACATTTTTTTTTTTCCTGCTGTCATGTTTGTATGTTTCTACTTCATTCAACACACCATACAGAGACAGCACAGATGACATCCAGTAAGAATAGGGATGACATAGTGTGACATTTTAGGGGGTGGGGAGGGGGGAACACATAAGGGAAGAAAAAAGGAGCCGAGAGCAGACGTGAATCCTGCATGGGGAGGGCTGCAAACTAGATATGGGGACACAATGCAAAGGGCGGTAAGGGCTTCAGGGGAGAGAGGTTGCAGATGCTGAGTTAAGTCATGCAAATATTGTTGGCTAATCCACGAAGGGCTGTGAGAAGGTGTATGTGTAGTCAACCTTATTGGCACCCTTGCATTTTAGGTATGTTGTGTAAAATATCTTGAGAAATACAGTTGGAAAATTTTCCAATTATGTCATCATAATATTTTAATATGATGTTCAAAGGTATACAACCAATAAAATATGTCTATGCAACTTAGATGTAGTAATTTCAAAGAAAAAAATAAAATATGACCTGGACAGGATTAATAGTACCCTTCACTAATATTTGGTTGCATAACTCCAGGCAGTGATGACAGCCTCCAAACACTTCTTGTAGCCATCTATAAGTTTTTGTACATCTGTCTGCTGGTTGTTTTTCTCACTCTTCAACTGTGATTTGTTCTAGCTCATGAATGTTTCCAGAGTTCCTTTTACCAATGGCAGATTTCAGCTCTTTCCAAAGGCTCTCGATTGGATTGAGATCAGGACTCATTGCTGGCCAGTTTAACAGTCCATTGTTAATTTTTTCTTACCCATTCTTTTGTACTTTTTTAGATGTATGTTATGGGTCATTGACCTGCTGGAGGACCCATGACCTTTGGCCCAGATCCAGCTTTCTGACACTAAGCACATTTTGCTCCAAAATAGTAGCCCTCTGATTTCATGATTCGTTTAATACATTCCAGGCCTCCAGTTCCTGAGGTAGTAAAACAGCTTCTTTTCCCTTATAAGCTTTTTTTTCTTCACCTATAAATGTATCGCTGGCCTGCATTGCCAAAGAGCACAAGTTTTTAGTTTCAGCTCCACAGAACATTTTCCCAGAAGGATTGTGGTTTCTCAAGGTGGGTTTGGGCAATGGTCAGGCAAGCCATTTTTTATGTCTCTCTGAGCAGTGTGGTCCTCTTTGGCTTTCACCCATGAAGTCCATCTTTGTTTAGTGTACGGTGTATGGTGTGGGTTGAAACCACCACTCCAGATTGGTCCAGGTGAGCCTTAAGCTCTTTGAATGTTGTATGTGGTGTATTTTCCAACAGTTTGCACTAACCTTCAAAGATTTCTTGGATTAATTTTCCTCTTCCTACCACATCCTGGGAGGTTCTTGACAGCTCCATGAGCAGAAAACTTCTTAATAACGTTGTGAACTGTAGACTCAGGAATCTCTTTGGAGACGGCCTTGTACCCCTTTGAAGTTTGATGTTTTGTGATAATGGATTTTCTGATGGTCTTGGGCAGCTCTCTTGTCTTCACCATTCTGAGAATGGAACAGGGAGTGAATGTGACCATTTTAAACATTAGAGCCATCATTCATTGGTTGATTCAAATTATTTGAGTACTGACATTTTGATCACAGGTGTTTGTCTAATTTTACTGCAGTGGGAATGTGGTTCTTATGTTCAAACTGATTTGAATTGTTTATAAGGGTGCCAATAATGTCCTGGCAATGTCCCAGTTTTTATACTCTTTCCTTTTTTAATTAGTCTTGTTTTATTTGATCCTTTAGGTGTCTCGTGTGTGTGTGTGTGTATATGTATATATATATATAACACTGACTCGACGGCACTTAAGAACAACATATGTATGTATGTAGTACAGCAGGATGATAAAGGGATGGATACACCATGAGGGCAATCTTAGAACTAGCTGCATAAGTAGATTTGGCCAGTGTAAGTGTAAATAATGGCAGCTTTAGAAAGGGAACATATACACACTTTCCCTTCTAAAATCCCCACAAATGGCAGCACACACACACAAATATTTTTCCCCTGCTCTTGGCTTGTATCAGCCAAGATTTACACATGTATTGCATTTTGCAAAATAGTCATGTAAACCCCAAGGGCTGCCGAGCTCCACCTCAACTTTGACCCTGTGAACACCCTCTTAAACATCTAAAATTCAGGGAGCTTTTTACTAAAGAGTTTTAGCTAGCAGCATGTGTTCTGGTGCGCGCTGAAGGCGCGCTGAGATACGCTTTGGCAGCTAGCATGGGACTATGAGAGCATGGGCCGCCTCCTGTGCTGTGAATCATGTGTTGGGCGGAGAATGGGCGTAGTGAGCACTGCACACTTAGCACAGGGGTAAGCACCATGTGCTAGCCGTGACCCTTGAAATAAGCGCTGGTTTACCTATCATCACCTCAGTAGGTGGAGTTATGTGCATCCACGCTATTGGATGCCATGTTAGAGCAAAGGGCTCCATGTTAACTGCCAGGAATATACTCTCCACATCCCTCACAGTTAACATGGTGGCGTTGCACCTAACGTGCCATAGTTTTGGCGCTATTGGCAAATTAGATGCAACACAATAGCACCCTTTAGTTAAAGAGGCCCTTTTGTGTACAATCACCGTCTATGTATGCTTCTAAATGTATATGCAGCACATTATTTTAGAAATGGCTCTCTCCATACTTAAGAAGGCATTTCATGTGAGAAACTAGGTCTTAACATTACCTTCCATATCTTCTAATCTAACCGATGCAAAGTAAGTCAAAGGACTACACGCTTGCTCTTGCTACCTTCTACATCACTTGTGCTAACACTATAGACATGCTCTGTAGCTACTATTGAATAAGGTTATGAAGCTGGAAAATCTGGAAAACTACAAGGAAACAATTTAAAAATGATGAAACAGCAAACTGGAACTCAAATGGCCTTCAAATTGCTCACTGCTTGCAGCAATACCACCTGCTATTTGTTTTAGTTTATTGCTTCAGAATACTTTTGAAAATGATAAAGGTTTCGTAAGAATTTATCCTTGAGGCCAGGATAATGGAAAAATCAAGCATAAATGCTGCTAACATAACATAACATTTGTTCAGGAAAATTGTAGAGATGTGGTGATTTTCTAGGAATATTCAGTCATTTTGAGTTCCAGAAAAGTATTAAACTTTCTGGCCCCCTGTAAAGCTGGAGGTGGGCAGTTGGAGTATCCATTTTCTCCAAGGTTGATGCAAGAGTTTATCTTAGGACAGGGTATTCAGGTTCAGCCTTCATGGGCCACCAACTGGTCAGATTTTCAGAATATCCCTAATGAATATGTATAATAATGATATTAAATCAAATAACCGTATTGGGAGCGGAATATCACAAAAAGTATTAATACACCCCCCACAATCATTCAATATCTCAAAATATCAACATTAATATTTCAACAGGACTAAAATTGCCCATTTATTTATTTTATTTATTTATTTAGACAGTTTTGTATACCACCTTATCCTTCAATCAAAGTGGTCACAACACAATTGGGGGATACATTTAACACAGGGGGATATGAGACACATACACTAATGCTTTCAGGGAACATGGGCAATGGAGGGCTAAGTGGCTTGCCCAAGACCACAAGGAGCACCCTGTGGGACTAGAAACTCCGGTCCTTCCAGCCCAAAGTTGCTATCCTCTAGTGGGATTTGAACCCCTGACCTTCCGTCCTGAGGCAACTTGCCCCAACCACTAGGCCACTCCTCCCATTAAGGGTCCCGCTCTATAGATCCAGTCTTAGAAAGAAAGAAATATTAGCCAGTCATGCAAATCTCAACATTTTACCAAACTGGTTTGCACCAGTCTGACGCACACCTCCCGATAGCCTGGATCTGGCCTGGCCCGGCCCTAGGAGTAACCCATGAGCTGTTGTCGCCACACCTATCCTAAAGGAATGCAGCATGATCCCCTTGCTGTCAAACCCGTGTTTGAGGCAAGCTGCCGGAAGCACTGGAGCTGGAAACGAGACAGAGAGAGTGTAGGCTATTCCACTGCTTCCTCCTGGAATGTGCCGAGCTGTAACAAATGCATTAATTTCCAAGCTCAGCAACACTAGCTTCCTTACTAGTCTCATCACCCTCCCTACCTTCGCTGTCTGTCTGTTAATGGTGAAAATGACCGCTGCATTGTCAGAGTGGAAAACTAGTCTCCTCTCAGCGAGCTGGTGTCTCCACAGGGTCATGGCCACTACGATCGGGAACATTTCAAGGAAAGTAATATTCTTGGTCACGCCTGTACGGTGCCACTCTGCTGGCCAGCGCTCCTGGCACCATTGCCCCTTGAGGTAAATATCAAAGCTAACTCCGCCTGACGGCATCAGTGGCAACAGTTTCTTTGTCCGTGTTGCTAATGGCCGTCTCTCTCCAGATGTTCTGCCATTGTACTGTAAGAGGAACTGTTGTCACGGCCAGGTCCTCCCCCATAGGGGGCATTGACCCTAATGAAGTGATGACACTTGCAAACCTCTCTTGTGGTATCTGCCAGGCGCCGGATGAAAGCCCGGCCCATGGGCATCACCCGACAGGTGAAGTTCAAATGCCCCTCAGAGATTGCAGCTCCTTAAGCATGACTTTCCTTGTGGCTATGGTCACCTTGACAACGGCCTTCAAGGCTGCCAGTTTTTCTAATGGGAGGCGAGTCACCATTTCTTTTGTGTCTGTTTCTATTCCCAGGAATGATAGTTGCTGTGCCAGCCCCTCAGTCTTGCTTGCTGCCAGTGGGACCCCCAATTCGGTGGCCTTCGCCTGGAAAGCTCGCAATTTTCCATGGCAGGCCTGGTCTTCCACCATCGGAAAAGGGGTGGCTCCAGCTCCCTTCCTTTTAACCACAGCTGGCCTCCCCCTTGCCCTGCCTATCCCCACTGCCCTCCTGCTTGCCCTCCCCCATCCGGGCAGACCCATTATGGGGCACGCACCCAAAACGGTGCTTTCCCACCATATTCTTTAAAGAGAATCTGAAAATCTCACCTGTTTGCGGCCCTCAAGGACAGAACTTGTGTACCCCTGCCTTAGAAGTATTTGCAGCCTTGCATCCCCAGCTTTCTACCCCTCACATAATTTTTTTTTAAAATGCTACATTTGTGCATTAGTCTGAATAAACATTCTGCATTTAAATAGATTTATTTTTTATGAAAAAATAAGAATATAACTGGCTATTTCAAAACAAATTATCAAGTACACAAATAGACTTTCAAGTACTGAGTCCATACATGTCACAGTACATGGTTGTTTTGGTATATTTACATATACTGTTGTAATACCAACCAAAGCAATTACTGAAAATTTGGCATAAATGCTCCAGAAATGAAGAACGTAGAAAACCTTTCATACTTTAAACAGCAGTAACACTCGGGACTCAAACTATAAGATAGCGGTGTGCACTGAAAAAAAATTATGGATTGTTTTCAGATTTTTTTTTAGCTGATTTTTGGACTTTTTGTTTGAGAAATTTGTGTGTAAAAACCTTTTAGCATGCATAATTCAATTGTATCACTGTGTATTGTGAACAGCTTTAAGCCATGGTAAAGCCTGGGGTGTTGGGTCACCAGGAGTCAGCATTGACGTCATGGCACTTAAAAAGAAAATGCACATGAAGGGTAAGGTTTTTTTTTAAATAACAGTGTGCTTAGGTTAATAGGACAGGAAGACATCAATTTAATAAAGGCACATAGGTGCTTCTATTTCCTTATAAAAATACTAGCACAAATCCTACATTGCACCTAGATTGATGGGGTGGGCATTATGCTAGCTTTAGAGCAGGTGTTAAATGTTAGCATGTACTTTAGCAAGGGTATCAAGGCAAAAAAAAATCATTTTGTTTAATTTCCTGTGCCATTTGCAAGGTTTTGCTTTTGTTTTTCCATTTTCAAATTTTGTTTTTATAAATGTTTATTTTGGGACAATTTTGTTAGAGATAGCTGTGGCTCCTGCTCTTCCATAGACTTACTCAAAAGATTTTTCTTTGCCATGTTCTTGTGCCAGAACTTCTGTGAAACCACACCTAAGTATAATATCCGAGACATTTGCCAGGTTAATCCAGATTCTGGTTGGCCAATTAGTGATGCACTTACAGTGTGACACAATGGCGTGTTTCCCCTTTCCTCTGTATGCAGACTCTGCTATTTTGTGTGGGAGACTCTGTTGCGTAGGGGATTCTGTCCATGGTAAAGGATACCTCATTAAGGAAGTAGGAGATGTATGCGTGTGTCTGAGAGGGTGATGGTAGTGTGAGTAGTGACCAATGCTGCATATGAGGAAGAGGTATGTGTACTCTGTATACAAATGATATGATGTGCATGTCTCTCCCTAAGGGTTCCTGCATGCTATGATTGGCTGCTTCTGCCCCACCCCACTCTGATGCGGCCTTCCGGTTTGGCATAATCCAGAAGTCTGCATTGGAGGAAGGCGGAAGCAACCAATGATAGCATGCAGGAACCATAATGTAGTGCAAGAATCTTTTAAAAGTGCTGCATCATGATTCCCTTGCAATTGCTTCTGCTGCTGGCCCCAGAAAGGGGGTGGCATCAATGGCAGTTGAGGGGGCAGCAGGATGCAGTGGCCCACCTAGGGTGCCTTCAATCCTTTACCGGCCCTGAATGTTTGTTTGTGTTTGGGGGTTATGTGCTTGTTGGCAGTGTGTGTTGTCACGAGGTCAGCCCTACGCCTAGGGCTAAGAGGGCTGGTCTGCCATGATTTTTATTTATTTATTTATTTATTTAGCTGTATTTATATCCCCTTTCACCGGGATATAATCAGAAAGTGAGACCACACCTTTCTGCTTTCGCAATGCCTCTTGGGAGTTGTAGTCCCTTTCTAGACCTCTGATAAAGGAATAGTTATGAGTCGAGTGTTTTAAGGCAAAATGACAAGAAATTTATTCCCCTCACATTAGGACTTAGTGTAGAACAAAATAGGAGAGTGTCCAGGTGTTTGCTTGAGGATTATTTACAACAAAATAAGGTAGCTGGCTTTTCACACTCTGGATACAAAACGTGCTTTGCCTTTTCTAATTAACACAGATTGGAAAACAAATCAGCTTCTTCTGTCAAAGTAAAATAAATTCCTTTCCTTTGTTGTTTCACAGCTCTTTAACTCAAAGACTTAACACAGTGACTCGATATCATCGGCTAAGCAAAGCGTGCAATCCATTGGAACTTCAACTATGTCATTAACATTACAGTCCGTTTGCATATCTTCCAGCTCAGGATTTACTGAGCTTGGCTCCCACTGTTACTACTGTGTTTAAGGTAACCTCCCTCTGCAAACTTGCGTGTTTCCCCTGTATACAATTCTAGACAGCAAGGGTTTGAAATACCTGTGGCTTTGGAGCTTCTTCTCTGGCTCTCATCTAGTTCCTTCCAGTTATAAGGAAATGCTCTGTGACTCTCCATTTGTAATTCCTGACTAGAGCCACCCCCTGGCTCGCTGTTCCAGGTAGAGCTTCTTAACCCCCTGCTTTGGTGCTAGGTCTCCACTTGTGCAAACTCTGAAGCCTTTCCTCAGGCAGTAAGGACTGAAGGGCTCCCTGTTCTCTCTGCCCAGGCTGGTTCCTGGCAACAGGCTGTGCCTTCCCACCTTCTAGTCTGCCGGCTTCTCTCCCAGAACTGCAGGTAGGTTCTTTGCCAAGTCTCCCATTCGTCTAGGGTTCCTGAGCCTCTCCAACCACGTCTCTCAGGAGCTCTTTCCTCTTGCTCCCTCGCTGGCTTCCTTCCTTGCTTCTCTTGTTGTCCTCGCTGCCCCTCCTTTTGCTCCCAACCAGCATTTAATTTCTGTTCCCTAAGGATTGGCTCTGCGTTTCTGAACAGGTGTGAGTGATAAAGCTCCAGGCTTGCTGCTACGTCAGAGCTTGGGCGTGTCAGCTCAGCTCCTATCTCCCCCTGTTTGTCTTTCTCTTGTAAACAGTGTGCTATGTGAGCTGGCTGACTGTCAGTTTTAAAGGTAACCTTTTCCTTTCTTTCTATTTCCATGGGCTCTATAGGAGCTTCTATATCACAGTGTCGGACTGTGTATGTATGTGTATCTTGATATGGAGGTTGTGTATGTGTGTGTTATGTTTGTGCATACTTGTTGGCAGTGTGTGCCAGGCACTATGTATGGAAGTAGGGATGTCTTGAGTTGTTTGTATTAGAGGCTGTGTGCATTGGTGTGTGTGTGTGTGTGTGGGGGTATATATTTGTCAGTGTGTATTGGGGGGGTTGTAAATATGTATGTGTGTCAAGATTGTGTGCATCTTGGCAGTGTGTTTGAAGTCTGTGTGGTAGTGGCGGGTGCGTGGTGGCGGGGTGTGGGTGGGGAGCTGAGTCAGGGCTGGCCCGTTTACAAGGCAAGCTCGGTGATCACGCTGCCCCCCCCCCCTCGCAGTCACTAGTTCTGTTTGGGAGGGGGAGGCAGGCAGTTTCCAAAAGCGGCAACAAAAGGCTACTGTCCTCCTCCATCTCCTGAGACAGAATTGGCACCAGCCTGGGGGGGGCCCCGGTGGCATTGCCAACACGGGGGGGGGGGGGCGGCGAGGCCGGTGTTTCTGCCTAGGGTGGCAGAAACTCTTGGACTGGCTCTGGGCTGAGTGCATGTAGGCTTCTCTCCTTCTATTTTTCTCTGTTCTCCTGTATTCAGTCTCTGTTCTTTCATATTCCTTCACCACTATCCCACTTCTTTCACTTTTTCCCTATCTTTTGTTGCCCCCGTGCTTTTTTTTTCCAGTTCCTCTTCATTCCTGTCCTTTCCCCTTTCATTATGTTCCAAACCCCCTCTTTGCCTCTTCTCTACCCCAGCCCTTCATTTTTGCCCCACCCCACTGTTTGCTCCAACCTCTTAAACCGCACCCCTTCACTTATGCTGAGGTCTCCCTTACTCTGCCCTCTTTTTTTTTTTCTTTTCTTATGCCCTGCCCTCCGTTCTGTGATGATAGACATTCTCTTGCCAGAGGGACTTAGCACGACCCCCCCACGTGCCTTCAAGTCGCTGCCCCTTTTCTTTCTGAACTGGCAGGAAAACTGTGAACTCCCACTGGTTCTCCAGTGCTCCATCCATCTCTTTGCCAGCAAGTTACCTGGGGACGCCCACCATCTGGCCTGACAATGCCAACTGGACTTTCTTTCCTCTTGTTGTGCTGATGGGAGCTGGATAATCTCAATTGGCTCTTTTGGCGCTTCCGTCCACCTCTAATGTCAGTGGTACCTGGGGACTTCTGCTGACTAGTCTGCATGGTCCCCCTCCTCTTTCTTGTGCCAGCATAGAAACATAGAAAACATGATGACAAAGAATATCTAGACCACATAGGCCTATCTAGTCCTGTTTCCTGCCATGATCAACAACTACACAACAGTCCACTTTTTTCCGTTTATAGATCACTCTGTGTTTTGTCCCATGATTTTGGAACTCAGATACTGTCCGTCATGAGTTGCTCTTCTGTCTTTATGCTGTTCATGCTTTGGTTGAAGCCCGTAGGCATCTGTTTTGTTTGCACATGCATCAATCGACAGATGCATGAGAGATACGAGAGAACAGATGTCTGGAGTCTCCCCAATAGGAGAACAAATGACGACAGAAAAGACCACATGGCTTAGCTAGTCGTTCTTGTCCATATCACCCACTACAAGTTCCTTTGTTTACCTTCGTTAGCGAGTCCTCTGTGTGTTTGATCCCGTGCCTTTTTTCAATTCAGATACTGTAATCATCGCCTACCATCTCCTCATCCACTGGAAGACTATTCCACATATCTATCACTGTTTTCGTAAAGAAACTGAGACTCGGGAGTCATTATACGGAAATATCTCCGGTCACCACTCTATTCCTATGTCTCCCTTTGTTTGCAGATGTTGCTTCAAAGCAAAGAGAGTCGCTCTTCCTCCTCTACATTTATGCCAGGGAGGTAGTTTAAACATCGTTAATCATCTCACCTCTGTACCGCCACCTTTCCTATTATTCGTAAGTATAAAATATGAAGGTTCCTTAAGGTTCTGTCCTCATATGCTTTATAACGAAGACCATTAACCAATTGTATTAGCCCACCCTCTGCACCAACTCCCAACCTGTTTTTATGTCCCCTTTTGAAGGTGTGGTCCTCCGGAATTGCACAAGAATTGCCTAAGGTGAAACACTCACTAAAAACATTTAGCACATTTCCCTTCCCCTGGCAAAAAAAAATTACTAGTCCAAAATTTTCAAAACATGAAGCAGTGGGATAGGGTGTGTCTCATCAATATTTTTGGCCAACAGAGCACCCAAAAAAAACTAGATAAGCTTGGGTGGTAGGGCTATAGATTTGGTTGGGTGACCCTGCCAAACAAACGTGTGTTTCCACCACCCTTGCCAGAATGTATCTTAGCCCCTATCCAAGCAGCCTGTAATTTCAAAGGGCGCAGGAGTGAGTGCAGTTGATCTCTAATCTGCTCACCACCTATTGATTGATATTTTCAACCAGTAGGAGAGAGGCTGATAACCATTTTGTTGGATGCAACAGCACGAGATGTGAGGATGTAAGTTCAGAGCTCAGATTAGCATGAAAACCAGAGAATGCTACGGTTTCAAATCTCATCGGATATTCCATGTGACCCTATGACATTAAGTCCTTCACATATCCTTATCTCAGGGAGCTCATGAGCTTTATAAAAGCCATATGCATGCCTACCTGTCCATTGTCTGTTGTTAAATACTGACATGCATTTTGAAATTATTTTAGGGGCTCTGTTCTAAAATTGCCTGTCCCCTCCCCACTATCACCTATTTGGAATGCGAGAAATTACGCAGCAAACCTAAAAAACTGAGGGAACCCGCCAGAGATCCCCCCAATACCACTTCTCCTACTGGCAACCTTGGGCAAATTCACTCTGCTTTCCATTGCCCTCAGGAGCAATGGAAAATACCTACTGTGGTCTGAACTGTAGTTCAACCTTGGAGCTTGGATTTGCAAGGAATAAGTAATTACATTTTGAACCGCATGCTGGACCACATGTAGTGCTTATGAGGTTATGAGATGGATTATGATCAGTCCAAATCAAGAAAAGAAAGTATTTACAAGGCCTCAAAACCTATTTAAATTGGATTTAGATTTGTTTGCCCCTAGGTAAGCAGGGGGTACCACTGCTATATTATCGGAATGTATTGCTCTTCAGATGGGCAATTTTTATCCTGGCACATTTTTGTCTACGGACACAGTATTTGTGTGAATTAGATGGATGCATGTTACCCCACTGATGGAAAAGAACTGAGGACAAGTTTTAGGACATCCATAGTGATACATTCTTCCCAAACGCATGAGAGATGAGGAAATACTGAATCTGGAGACGTGTCTGCTTTGGCCTGACAGTAATTTTGGGATGGGATTAGTGTGTTTGCTTTGACCCTTGTGTGTGAAAGTCGGAGAGAGTGCTGACCCTTTGAACCGGAAAAACTCTCCTGCAGCCAAGAACTGCAGTCAAAAGAGTCAACACAATGAAAAAATAAACGGAAGAGATTGAAAGGATTAACGTCAAGAACACTGCTTAGAAATCCCACTGAGCATCGCTAACTTCGGGGCATAAAAACTCAAAGAAAACATCAACCCCCCCCCACCTCTGTTCCTCCTCGAAGTGGCTTTGTAAGACTTTTGATCTTATTCTTCGAGAGTTCTCTGGAGTGTCTGATACCGAGCCCACTAAGTCGTTATGGATGCCTTCGGGTCTAGTGTGAACTCCTCCACCTCTTCCATTTTGCATTCCAAAATAGCAGCCCAGAAAGAGGTTGGGATGGTCAGAGGAAATATGTCAATCAAGGCATCATACTGTCCTGCCACTGTAAGTTCGAAAAGAGGTGACTATTTGGTTGGCAATGGTTTGTGTCGCACTACATATGAATGCTAAAATCACCCTTCAGAAATGTGCACTGGAGTCAAGACACAGATGATCCTGCTATAGCCATCGCCTAAGCAGGCTTAAAAGCAGTGTGGTGGGGGGTGATGTTGATTATCTTTAGAAGGTATTGATTGTTCTCGTAAGGTACATGACTGTCTCCTAAGGGACTATGCTAGTATAAGGGACTTGACAAAAAAAAAAAAAAAAAACCCCCCCCCTCCACCCAACAACCCCCCACATGTCTTTAAAGGGGTCCAGTTTAGAAAGGGCTATTGTAATTCCCATGTCTGAAAATGCTCCGTCATCTATCGCAAAATCACATTGTCCCCAAGAGCCATTATAGAACACGCCAAGTTTACACATTGTCCACGCACGATTTCATCACTGTGTTGACCAGCAGCATACCTGGAGGCATGCCTGGGAGGTTCCCCCACCAGAATACACAACTTTGGTGTCATCCAGAATTTAGAATTGTGTTGCCTCTTTTGGACATTCTGCAGAGGGAACACATCCATGTCTATAGACCCCATTCCTGTGTATGAAACACAGGCAATTTGTCAACGTGCTTGCTTTCACAGCAACTGACAGATGTTACCAGGAGGACGAGGAGAGAGCACTCTCATAAGAACATAAGAAACCAATAAGATATGCAACGGGTTCAGTACCAAGGGCACATAAAGCCCGGTATTCTAGTTTCAAACCAGTTGGGCCACTCTAGGTCATACGTACCTAGCAGTTCCTCCCGCCCACGGGGACCACAGAGTTTAACAATGCTTGTATTGGTTCAAGCCATTGATCAATCATGGGTCCCTTCGTAATAATGGTTTTTTTTTTTATGGACCTCTCACGTCCCCCATTAATTTTTGCCAATACTACCAAAAAGCGCCATAAAGATAAATAAAAATACCTTTTTCTTCTTGACGGCTTGCAACTGACAATGCACGTCTCCACCTAGCAAAAACTAAAAGAAAAAAAACTAGAAATTAAGAGCAATTTTATCATGGAAAGGATCTACTTGGGAGTACATGTACCACTTAAACCAAAAAGCTTAAATGGAAAAAAACAAAAAAAAGTGTACACAAATACAGGAAACGCCAGCTTTAAACTGCACTAGTGAGATTTACAGGGAGGGTGGGGTGGGTGGTTATGGTAGCCGTCAGTTTGTGGGGAGACGTGGACACAGGAAAACGTAGTGTCAAGGCACCGTCCAAACCATTCCATTCCCCCTTTGTGACCCTTCATAGGCTTGTAAGCTGGTTGTTAAATAATTTGCTAAATGCATTGCCAACATTTGAAAAACGCTCGCTTGTAATGAAAGTACCTTCAAGAAATCATCCAGATACATATGAGGACACAATAGCTGAACTTGAGTTTGGCACAATACAATTAAACGGACCTGCTTCATGGTACTTGTCACACCCGGCACTCTGAACACTTCCATGGGGGTTTACCTCAAATCTAACCAATGGTTATTTAAGGAAGGTGAAAACTAGCAAAACGGCCGGCCGGGATGTATATGTGGTTTGAGTAGATACACGTTGCCTTGTTCTGGAATAACCATTACAGATACTTTTATGTTGCTGAACCTGCGGTTCTCATTCCGGACATGTGGGGTTGAGAATTTTTGGACATACCCAGTATGGTCGCTTTCAATGAACCCGGCTTGATGGGACAACTGGAAAAAGAGCTCTGCCGTTCATCCTCACAAAAGTACCTTAATCTCCCCTAAAAACAAAGTGCACCAAATACCCCAAAGAGGATTGGATTGGTTAGAGGTTGCAGAGGGCTGGTGGAATGACGGACAAGCAAGGGAAAACGAAGGCAAGACTATAAGAGAGTACATGTTCTCAGCTGTAAGAGGTGAGCATGGAGAGGAAGGAGGAAAAATGGGAAGTGACAGCGAACATGGAGCGAAGGAGGTAAGAGCAGAGGGTACCTTGGAAGAGGTGCAGAGTAAAAGCGTCCGTGGGTGCGGATTTCGCAGGAAGAACTACGGGCCTGGTTTGGCGAGCTGCAGTCGGAAAGGGTGGGCTTCAGACCGGACATGGAGGCGGCCATAATGGAGTTTTTGCGCTGAGGGGCAGGACTGGGTGACAAAGAGTGGAGGTAAGGCGGGAAAGGAAAAGTAGAGGGAAGTGTGGGACGCCAAAGTGAGTGCAATAAATAAAGCAATGAAAGTTTGGAAACAGTGTGAAAGGACCAGATTGAGCTGAAGTTTTAAACGACTTGGAAAACTGGGCGAGGAAGGCAAAATGTAAGGATAAAGGGGGGTACCGGAAAGTGAAGAATTATAGAGGGACTGTGAACCGACGGCACGAAGAGCTATGCATGGCGGTGGTTGGAGGAGCCCGGAGGGAAAGAGGGAGGCATTGGAAGTGAAAAGTAGACAGAGCGCACCATCGGCTTGGCCCAAGGAGAAGGGGGAGGCTACAAGGGACATTATTATATGCCTCAAGGCCTTTAAAAAACTAAAGACAAAATAATTAATAAGGTGAGGGGAGCAGGTCCCCTTGAGTGGAAAGGAAACAACGTGAGCAATTTTTGTCAGACATGACGGCGGCCAGGCTACAACGCAGAAGAGAATGGAGAGGATTCACAATGACCGCGAAAGGAAAAGGAATATCAAAGATAAATGGCTATGTACCAGCAGGACTT